>JAUCMU010000026.1:21182845-21197379 GCA_032275025.1 Enteromius treurensis | reverse complement strand
ACAGTAGTTTAGAAAACTAGTCCCGTCCGAATAAGGCTACAGTGTAATTCGGCTATACATCCGCGCTAAAGGTGAAATTCACCACAGCTTGAAATATAGACTCCAACCCAACTTTGTGAATAGATTAACGGATATATTTTTTTTTAGTCTCGCGTTAACGCCGATAACGGCCCACCACAAAGAAATATGCTATGTATATATATATAAAATACATTTATAACATATATATATATATATATATATATGTTAATATTTGTATAAAATATACTGTATGTGTGTATTTATATATAGGTACAAATTTACACAGTACACATAGATATATATTTTGTCAGCAAAAATTAGGGATACGATTAATCGTTTGAGAGCACTAATTATACTGTAATTCATTTTTACCGTGTGGACAAAAAATGTCTTGAAATTCTTGGCCTCTGGGCGCAACTCTGGAGACCATGGGATTTCCCCCTTTAGTACTTTATTCACAGGATCCACATAATAAAGATGTGGCCCTTCTGTCAGTAAAAGTTGACGGCGTCGTGCAAACAGTCCCTGTAGAAAAAAACAAACAAGAAAGGGTCATTTTACATTTACTTCCTTTACCAACTGCAGCCAAAAGAGGGTGCCATTTGTTTTCAAATTCAACTCTTTTAAAAAAAAGAAAGAAAACCCTGCACCTGTTTTTCACTCTAGGCAACATAAAAGATAAAAAAAAACAGGGTGAAAACAAGTTACCTTTCGTTTGTCAACTGGTCCCATTTTATATATCAAGTTATTTTCAACAAACGGGTGCCTTTAAGACAGAAAAAAACAGCAGATGTTAATGAATAACAAGCTGGCAGTTAGTGCTGCTTGGTGTTGTTGAAAACAGAACTATAATGATCAAGAGTTCACTTTACAGCATGCTATAAAAAAACCTTAACAGGAAATGCAAGAGATAAAGAAGATTATTATTAGCACATACACACGCAACCATTTATAATCTCTATTACTATGTGTAATAACAAAATGAATGTGTGTTTATACTGCGCTCTCACTACAGGATGGCAATTTAATATTTAACCAGGAAAACAAATTTTCTGAATGAAGGTTATCATCACATACCAAGGGTTTCCGCTTGTTTGCTTCTGGAGCAGACGTCGTTTCTCCTCGCTGGAGAACTGCAGGTCCAGTTCGAAGGAGTTGCTGTCCAGGTCATGGATGTACTGCTCAATATTGCTGCAGGATCTCAATGGGACGATCTGAGATGAGCTGGATGGGACCACCTGCATGTTGCTGAACTGACTGAGGAGGTCTTCGTACTGTGGGATTCAAATAAAACGGCAAATCAGTACACAGCGACAAGACCCAGCGAGCCTGCACTTATGAGCTCACCATTTGTACTATTAACTGACTTTTAAAACTGAAACATTTAACATTAGTTAAACCTGAACTCGTGGCCGATTTATCTTTGTATCAAACAGTGGAAAAAAATATTATATGAGAACAAAATAGATGGCAGGGCTTGATTTTAGCACCATCTCTAGCTCACAGCAGGCTGACGGTCAGAGGAGAGGGTATAAGGATGTTCTGCACAAGCTGTCAAGCTGACGACATTAGAAGAAACACCATTCTAGATGGGAGGCAATTTCAATGATATTATGAAGACAAAGTGATTTTCTGTCGATTAACTTGCACGGGCTACTCGTTCGCCAGAAGACCAGTAATGTGTGCGGATAACGTCAATTGACTTCAACAAACATGAAACGTATGTAAGCGGTAAAGTTTTTTAGGTTTAATAATTAGTGGTCGATTTCATTTCTTAAAATATAATGTACGAGGCTATTTAAAAAAAAAGGGATACAAAAAAAAAACTAACAATGCAACAAGAAACACAAACACAAAGAAAAACATAAAAACGACCAAATTAAAAAAGGTATGATAAATCTAACTAACATTGCCATAGTAGTCTTCATCATCTTCAGCCATGGCTGGTAGGTAAGGGGTCAGCTTGGGTGGAGTCTTAACCGGCAAGTTCTCCCATGAGATAGTCTCAAAGAACAAGTGGCCTTTCAGTGGATTGAACCCACCCATTTCCTCACATCCTAGCCGCTTTCTAGGGTCCAAAGACTGAAATCATAAGGAAAACAATGAGTGTGCTTAAACATACTCATCCGGCCTGAAAGTGATGACAGGTAATGGAAACACAGATTCTTACCAACAGTCGCTGCACCAGATCTTTAGCTTTAGGGAAGAACTTCTCAGGAAATTCATATTCCAGCTTTATTATCTTCTGGAAAATCAAGTACTCGTTCCTATCAAAAGACAAAAGTAAGCGACTGACTGACTGAACTGAATCAATATCAAATCGAATGGCCTGCACCAATCAGCTGAGAGAGCGCGAAAGGGTTAAGTTAGTCACGTGGTGGAGTGTTTTGTTTTCAACAGCCGTCCAAGCCAATTTATTGGTTGTAATGTAATCAAAACGGCAAGCGAGTCACGTGACCCAGTGGTTGGGGTTTCCTCAGAAGCCCTCTGTACTGTCTACACAAACAAGTCATAAACACCAAAGCCAACACTTCCTGTTATTTCACACCATGTTTTTTTTAAAACTGCGATTACAACAGTGATCAACCATCAGCACTTCAGCTCAAGTGCAAAGCATCATCACGCTATTCTGAATGTTTCATTGAACCAAAGCTGGATTGATCAGTAACTTACCCGGCTCGAAACGGAGGTAATCCAGCCACCAGCTGGTAGATTATACAACCCATTGCCCAGAGGTCAGAACTAAAAGAGACAGTTTTACAAACAATAAAACAACTGCAATGCAACATATTCACACCTTTATCTGGTAATAATAAAAAAACACCTTTTGCAGGCAGATTTGTCCGTCAGGAGCTCTGGAGAAACGTACTGTGCAGTGCCAACAAAAGAATTGGCTCTTGCTGTAAAGACAGATCTTGTTATTAATAGCAGATTCAGGTGAACACAAACAGCATAGCTTCAGTGACCAAAACCGTGCACAAAGAAAAATGATAAGACAGTCCCATATTTATGTTATTTGAGAGCTGTATCTATACACAACAAGTGCTTCATGCCTGACCTACAAGGGGGTTGAAGGAAGTTAACGACAGTCGTTAGGAAAAAAAACAAAACAACAGAGCAAAGTGATTCCACCAAATATTTAATAACGGTGCGTTACTTTGAACGCTGTCCGCTGACAACTGTTTTGCGGTCCCGAAATCCGTAATTTGAACGTGCATGTCTTCGCTCAGTAAAATGTTCTCTGGTTTAAGGTCCCTAAAAAAAAACAAAGAGCACAAATGAATATGTAAAATGCATTCCGAAATCATTTCATGTCGCCGGTCACTTACCTGTGTATGATTCCCATCGCGTGCAGATACTCGAGTGCACAGACTATCTCAGCAGTGTAGAATCTTGTGCAAGTCTCATCAAAAGAGCCTATTTTGCGAATGTATCTAAGCAGTTCTCCATTCTTTGCATAACTGAGGGCGAAATCTGCCGGATTAGAAGTTAAGAACATTTTAACAAAGTAATAATGAGTTTAACAAACACACGCTTGATTTGATTTCGCAGTTTCACAGCTCAGCGCCACAGTTTTACTCTGAAAAGGATACATAATTTCTGAGAGTCTTGAAACGTGAAGAAGAGCTTTACGAAGAAAGGATGATCTATGCTTGACAATATATCCTTCTCTCTGATCACATAGTGTGCTTTGTTCTCTTTCCTGATGTGATTCTTCTCTAGAATCTTCACTGGAAAACAAATCACATCAGTTGAGCTCATTTGACTTATTATCATATGTAATTATGGAATTGAATAAAATATAATGCAATGCCTATTACTCGCATATTCCTTTCCTGTGGCTAGTTCCTTTGCAAGCACAACCTGCAATTCAAATGTGTACAGCGATTAATAAAGCCATCATAAAAAATTATTTAGCCCCCCAAACGTTACTCAAAAGTAAATAAATATGAAACGATTTATTGCCAAGTCGATAAAGTTTACTAAAACAAAACTGCTACCCACCGTTGAGAAGGAACCCTCCCCTAAAATTTTGCCAAAGCTGAAATCCTCCTTCTTGCGTGATTGAGGAGGCTTGACGGTAGACGTCTTTGGCTGAGCGCTCGCCTCACCTCCGCGGACCTCCATACTGAGACGGTGAGGAAGGTTGGAGTTGAGCTGAGTCCTTACCATTGATGAAGAAGCACAGGAGCACAACACCACGCTAGGCTGGAGGGGAGCAGCATCGCACTAAACGAGCCAAACACACACAGAGAGCAAACATGACATAGACTCAGACATGCGGCCGCATGTGCAATGAGGAACAAAACCACCTTGGAGGCAGTAACCAGCAGCTGATAAAGTAGTGGGGAGGGCTGTGTTTGTGTTCACCCAGGATTACGAGTACTCGCATTCATTCACTCAGACCTGCCTTTGTTTACGCTGCAGAGAATGCAAAATATTTACCCTGCTGAAGTTACAAAAACATCATTTCGGTTAAGTTTGTAACCACGATTGGGAAGGTAACCACATGTACTGTACCTCAATGAAACGAATGAGGTGATCGTTCGAAGAAGATGCTCTCCTACTTATTAATAACTTTATACATTAATAGTTTAAAATCACTCCAATCTTATCAGTAGCCCAATAAAACATTCTGGATACAGAGGCAGAATCGATAATAATAATTCTTCAGTAAAAAGTCTATCCCTTGCTGTCCTCTCACATCAAAACCTATCTATTCATTTTGTTTGAACACTTATTTGTTTCTCGCAAACACGCATCTTTTCATTTCACAAGCAGTTCCTCGATGGACTGGAGTGGTGTGGATTGTTTTTTTGGATTCGCTCTTTCTGACAGCACCCAGTCACTTGCAGAGGATCCATTATTAAGCATCAAAGACGATTCCAATTCTTTTGTCGAATTAATTACACAATGTTTTGATGAATTCATCTTAATAATCGCAAAATAATTTGGACTGTCAAAACACCCACCAAAGATTATTTAAACATAACTGAGAACTGATTCATTACAAATTGTAAAACATATTATTTATTTCACGTAAGTCTCTTTTATGAATGGGAACTGGAATCATCGGTTCACGTGATTCGTTCAATCAGACACTGTGCTGTGTAGTTCGGAGATGTGCGACAGTTCTGCTGTATGTGAGTGTACTGTATTTTCTGCATAGCAAATATGAACGAAACAAAACAGTTGCAATAAAATAAATACTGTTCCATAAACTAAAGTGCATTGCATGTAAACAATGTAAACCAAAAATCTGTGGTCCATTCGTGTCAAAACACAACTAAATGAAGTGTCAGGTCAATCACAGTTTCATTCTGAGGAAAGTCAGCATCTCTACGTGGTCCTGAGTGAGGCTTGCTCTCTTTAGAGAGCAGATGTTACCAGCTGCAGAGAAGATTCGCTCTGCCGGAGTGGATGTTGCATATTTACAAAGATACTGACTATATTATGAAATATTTTATATTCCAAATTTGAAATCTGTGCAATTATGTATATGGTAATTTAAGCACTTTTATAATGACCGTGTTAGTTGATCTATACCGGGTGATGTGCGCCGCCATGTTAGTTCGCGCTGAACCCGAGCTGTCAGATTTACAACACGTAAATTCATCCTCTCCTCAAGAAACACGTTAAAGTAAGTCTCCGGTAAACGGCGAGAAGAGAAGAGTAAACTTTATAGTAACCTACACAATCTGTATGTGCTATTAATAAAACATATCGTTAGATTATATTTGTAAAGATCATTATGGCCGTTTCTATAGAATATATTCTATAGTGTATATAAACTATAAATGTATGGTTTTGCTAGTATTTATGTGTTTTAAAATATATGAAACCTACAATTAGCAGTATATGATTGAAAACACTTCATATTTGTGATAATATGTCAAGCGCTCAGCGCATCTGATCTGGCACTGCGCCAGCAAAAGCACGAGAGCAGATTTGAATTCAGCAGTTGATGAAATGATCCAATGAACGTTCTAATCACACCGGTGTGATCGTTCAATCCAGAGACCAGCCAAGCCTGATCACAACGATGTGATCTTACGCGCAAAAGAGAGCACTTTGGCCAGATTGTTTACTATCACCATAGCAACGCTGCTAGATTGGAATCTGGAATGTAACGTTAGTTCATTTTTTTGAGCGCATGTGGATCCACAGCAGTGTTTTTTGTTGCACATGTTCAAATTCTCCCACAGAAAATGCATCATTTACACTACAAGTAGCCTCGGAGCTACTTAGCAAAGACTTGCATGCTGTGGGATGACGTCACTAACGACCCGTCGACTACTCAATTAGTTGTAAACGAACTTTGCCGTCGATTATTAGTCGACTAGTCAACTAGTCGTTGCAGCCCTATTTTTGGCATAAAATAAAAGTGGATAATTCTGACCCTTATAGTGTATTATTAGCTATTTCTAGAAATAACCATGCTACTTATGACTGGTTTTGTGGTCCATGGTCACATATAGTTAATATTTAGCCTATTGTTTGTTACAAATGTTATGCAGTTCCGCTGTTGTTGATGTTTGAACAAAATTGACACAAAAAACATTTCACATTTTTGTGCAGTGCTTTTTTGTAAGTGTGTTGGGTCAGCACTTGATTTCCGATGTAAAATCTGGGTCTTGAAGCAATAACCACTGATTTAGACCAATGTGGGGTTTGACCCAGAACAATAACATACTGACACAAATCTATTTCCTCTCTCTCCAACCATCCAGTGGCTCCATATAATCCCTAGAGGCATGAAAAAAAAGAGAATAAGGAAGATAAGTTGAATTGTAAGCAATGCTGCACATTGATTTATAACTAATGCGCCCCCATGAGAAGATCATGTGAGGAAGAACACATTATTTATTGAAAAACAATAAATCAGGCCTTTAGGATAATTTGTGGTTCATTTTAGTTCAATTTTGTCTCCGCTCAGTTTTTACTATTACGTTATTCATGTGTTATGATTTCTTTTGGAAGTATTTTAGTCTATTTTGCGGTTATCATATATCGTTTCAGCCTCTGACAAGATAGAAAAAGAAACACAAGCAGTCTAACTTGAGAGATACTTGCCCGAGGCGTTATTAGATTTAGCTTGTATTAACTCTGTTTAATACAGCAAGCCATTTGACTACGTGAACAGTATGTGAAATGATGGTAGATCTGACTTATCTCCTGAAGTTTGTGTCTTCAGGAGCTAATCACCACGCAGATCAAATGCAGAACTCAGTTCTGTTTTCATGTTCAGTGTGGAGAGAGAAAATGCTAAATGAAAGCAACCCTGCTTTTTTGTCTCTCCATTTTCTTAGATAATGATGGTAAATTTGGAATTTGGAGCATGCAATGAAGCTACAGTGGCAGAAAGAGAGAGAGGGGGATGGGGGGGTTGAGAGAACAACAACAAGAGAAGGATAACAACAGAGACATCACACAGCAGTGCAGCAAACAAAACAATCATATTGCATTTCTGAAAGCTGAACGTGTCCCATTGAGGGGAAGAATCGTTCAAAAAGGTCAAAACTTATCCACATGACTGCACTCTTATAGGCAGGATGGGAAGCCAACTGTTTTAATATGTTCCCCTAAACAACAACAGCATAAAGCATCCCAGCCAGGCTTCCTGACGATTAAATTAATGAGAGAATAGCTTGTTACTCTCCTTGTCTCAGCGCTGGATGCAGATTTAGTGAGGACATTATTGTAGTTATTGTTTTGTTTCATGCCCTTGAATTACAGATGCTGTTTGTAAGGTCAAGGGTCTCTTCAAATAAAATACTACACCTCTTACGCATTTTTTTTTTACATCTCTGTTCATTACACTCAAACCTGATTGGTTAAGAGCACTGGTATTTTTGTTTAATCACAGATTATATTGTCTGTATTTGTTCCAGACGTACTTTAAGGCCCCGTTTACAATTAGGGAAAACGCAGATATTTCCCTGCGGTTTGGCTTCTCATTTACATGAAAACCCTGTTTTTATCACAGAAATCGATTATTTCTTAAAACTCTGGCCAAAGTGGAGATTTCAGAAAACGCCGTTTTCGCATTGCAGTGTGGACTGTGAAAACGGAGACTTTTGAAAAAGATGACGCGTTTGATCAGTTCAACTGATGGCGGAAGGCATTGTACAGCAGTTGTTTTGTTTTCTCTAAATTTTGACAGCCCTATTAAGGAATAATGTCAGTTTGTAAATGCTCCAAAGAGCTTTTCTTAAAAGAATACGCAATGTAAGTAAATAAACAGCAGGTGAAAATGACGCAGATCGAATCGTCTTACGTTTCACGCATGCGCAGTACAGGAACGTAAGCGTTTTCAGTTTTTTTCAGAGTGGAAAATCAAGTTTCTGGAAACGATTGAAAACGATAGTGTACACACGGAGCGTTTAGTGGAAAACGCTGTTTTAAAAATAATAATCCGGGTTAGTGTAAACGTAGCCTAAATCTGTGTATTAGCGGTATGAATTTTATTTAGTGGTTCTATCTGCAGATTACAAGTTACAACAGTAGGTGGTGAAAAGTATCCTTAAATGTACAGTATTTAAAGATGCAGTATGTAGATTTGATACTGTGTGGTTAAACTAGCTATTGCAGTCCAAATTTAAAACTATTGAAGAGGGTTTTTTTCACAACGGCCCCTCCTCCTGAGACTTGCACATGCAGGTTGCCAGGTTGACAACACCAACAGGAATAAGCGCATGTGACGATGAATGATTTGAAATACGGTGTATATTCCACCAGCCCTTGGTGGCAAAATACAGTTGGGTAAACTGGCGGCGGGCAGGTTGCACAGACAAAACAAAACACAGACATTCAGTCCCGGATCACAAATTTGCAAATAAGAATAACTGTTAGTAGCATTGTTATTCAGATAAACAAGTATGTTAACTTAGCATGTTTCGTAAATGAAGTATCTACAAACATATCGTAGAAGTTTATGCTTTAGTAGAGTTATAAACTTGCATATAGCACCTTTAAGTGCTTATTGTTATTGAGTATTTAAATTAACCAAAAATTCTGAATCATAAAATAATTAAACTCCCCTACTGTGTGTTGCTCAGATGTTAAAAATGTGCTTTGAGTTTGCAAAAAAACAAAACATCTGTATTTAATGTAATTTGTTTTTTTTATTAAAAGATTATGAATGGATTTTAAGCAACCATTCTTGCCACCACCACCACAGAACATGCTGCCTATGTAACATGTAAATTATTATCTGGAGATGCTTAAATACACTCATTATTCCTCATTCTTTCCTCATATGGTGAACTACTAGACATTCACTAGGAATGAACAAGCATGTCAGCAGTTTGGGACACAGTATATGCATGAATGATGTAAAATGTTCCCATTGCCGAGATTCTCTCATCCACATTGTGAGTTCAGCATAACAGCAAGTTGTCATCATATATGTAAGCACAGGAAAAAAACTTTCAGCTTTCTGTCCTGTTTGCCTACTGACAGCCTGTCAGTGACAGCTACTCTCAGTTGTTTCGTGAGAAAGTCTCTCGGAATTGTGCTGACGTTTACATCATTACCATAGCCACCAATGTAGATATACTGCATGTTGACTATACTAAGCAAACGGATTTAGTTTGACGCTTACAGTATGGATAGTCAGTCCTAAAGACTAGAGTTTGTGTTCACATTCTAAATGAAAACTTCAATAATATTTGAGAAATTTGATATTTGTTTCAGTGACTACAATTTTGCATTCATCTGTGTATGATGTTTAAAATGTTTAAATTATTGCATTATTCTGTTTTTTGTTGCATATGTTAAAAATAAACAGTAGCAACTACTGCATTTGTGTAGAAACTATAGCTACCTTGGTAAGGATTTCTCATCTGTGTTCTGAAGCCTTTGAGTGTTCCATTGGGAAAGATGAGGAAAGAGGAGGGTGCTGGGTTGGCAGATCAATATAAGGTGAATGTCTGGGATAAATCGCAGCCCGTGCATCCCTGACCTGCTAAGATAAGAGTAGCTTACTCTCTGTGGAGGAGGGATAGATGTTGGCTCCCTAGATTCTGTAGAATAGTAATCCTTTCAGCGTATGTGTATGAGAGACTGTGTAATGTGTGCTGTATGAAAAAAGAGAGGGAAAAGGCTCATCATGTCCAAAACCAGCATATGGTCTCTCTCAAAACAAGATGTCCGACAGCCATATGTCTGCATGCAGGTTACACACACATACACACACCATCACAAACACGTCACCCTTCTGCTGATCTAATCTCATATTCACACACCAACACTTTGTAAGTGTGCCCAAAGCTGCACGTGGTTTCAGGACTCTTTTGCGCATACTTTTAAACACACTCACATATGCTAACTTTATTTACTGATTTATTTATTTTTTTTGGAGCAAGGGCACAAGGGCTCAGGGAAGGCAGTGCCATGACATTTTGTCATTCTGAATGACCCCTCCTCTGACCTCATACGCGACCCTTTTTCCTTCGAGGCTCTCAGCCGACAGAAAGAAAGACAGCATTGCGAAGACACACTCAGCAATATGACACTCAAAAGTAACAATAGAGTCAGTCTCTATGGATGTGCGCTGGTGTGTGAAAATTGAGCAACTTTTAATATGTATTTTTCAGCTTTCGCCTCCTAACACTTGTCTTTTCCTCTCTCATCTGTCATGGTGTGTAACACCGTGTCTAGATTAGAAGTTACCGATAATGTGTTGAAATGCATAGTACCACAACGGAAGTGTAATACACATATATATAGAAACAACTGATGATATTCTTAATGTAGGCAAGATACACCACTACATGGCACTGATGTAATATTCAGAATGTATTTAAAGATACATTTCTCACAGAAAATTAAAAGACAGTATTAAAGAGTATTATTTAAGTAGCATTTTTATGCACTGTAATAAAGACTTTCAGAGTTTACTGCTTCAATGATTATAATGGGAGCAATTTATTTATGACGCAACATTAATGGCTAGTGTATAGGCATGATAGAACTTCTGTTTCATAAACTATAAAATGGGTAAATTAATATCTTAAAGGGTGACTTTCCCTCAAAATGAAAAATCTGTCATCATTTACTCTCATGTGTGTGTCGATATGCTCCAGGACTTTATTTTATTGCAAAGGATTGTGTTAATAAACAGGGCCCAGGTTTTTCACTGTAATTCAGTTCAGATCAAAATGTGTGGTTTAAATAGGGTCCGTAGCAAATGTCTACTTGCATGTGCGAGTGCTTCTGTTATGCAGAATCGCAAGCAACGTGAATAACCTGTTAATATAGGCACAGAAATAAACGCATGCCGTATAATATGGACACAGGTCCAAGCCTCAGAGTGTCAGCGAGGTGGCTGTATGATAAAGGACATGTGCAAAAACATCTCTGTCTGCTCTTTAAAGTCTAACTGCCAGGGAAAAACACATCTGCAAAATGACTTCAGCGTCTCTAAACTCCTGCCTCTTTGCTTTGAATGGATAACCAGGATCATTACCATTCAGTCGAGACGTCTGTTAAATATATTCTGTTATTCAGCTGCTCTTTTGTTGTTGTGTTGTTTTTGGTGGTTGTTCTTGGTCCTTTTTTCCCCAAAATATTGCAAATTTGGGAATGCTTTTCTCTTTCGACTTTCTTTTAGAATCAAACAGGGATATTTACTAGGAATAGCCCAATCGTTTTGTTTGGTTAAAAGGAAAATACTGGATAGAGGATATCCATATTGATCCCACACACTTCACCATCCTGCCTTTTCTCCATGTTATAATGTGAATCACCCCAGCCATAAATATTGCTGTTCTTTTCAAAGAGAAATCAAAGGTCTCTAATGATGGCAGATGAGGCAGAATATCTTTCCCCCAAGTTTGTGAGCGTGTGGATGTATGCATTTGTTTCTGTTAAATTAAAGCTGGCTGCTGTCCTCAAAAATTCAGCTCATCTCAGTTATGCGCTTCTCTCTCGACTGTGGTCCTAAAAGCTTATTGAGACGGGAGAGAGCGCAGGCCTGAGGGCAGCTCACTCCAGCCATACATTTATTCACTTTTGTAGCATGATTGAAGTTTTCCTCCACTGATTTCTGGAGGGAGAAGAGAGAATCTTTCCTTAAAAAGAAATTCTCTCTCATTCTTCCTTTCTTCCTTCTGTGTCCCTCAGTTCTTTTTCATTAATAATGAAAATGATTTTGTGCAGCATGACATTTGCCTGTGAATATGTTTCTAGTGAGATCTAATTTTTTCTGGGGTCTTGCCGAAAGATTTTTCTTCTTTTTAGTAGGTCTTTCAAATTAGTGTGATAAATTAAGACGATTAATTATACCACGATTTAAAAATAATAATAGTGCTATGACCCATGTGTAAATTCTGTGGTTTGACATTTTTCTACTATTGGAACAGTTCATGTTTTTGCGGGTGTATATTGAATTGAGTGGAATGATTAATTGTGTTTAATATATCAGCACATCATGTGATTAATTCAGTTCTACCTCATTGACAGCTCTACTTTTCAGTAGAGCTCAACAGTTTCAAGGGTAATATATTTTGAAATATATGTTATTCCTAAATTTTCGGCTGAAATCTTGTGATGCTATTATCATCAGTGAGAAAAACAATTGTGCTGCTTAATATTTCTGTATTTTATTTGTACTATATATTTTTTTCAGGACAAAAGTATTAAAAAGAGATTAGGAAAAGTGTGGGAGGCTGTGCTAATGGCAGACTTTTATATTTATAGCTGTGTTCTCTCCCCCTCTGTCAAAAGTCATTTAGACATAAGCCATAATTACAGTTATTCATTTTTCTATGGCACAGTGAAACTTGAAATAGAGCATAGTTCATTGAAATACTCTTGTTACAAAAATCAACTCAGACCAATCCCTATCACACCTCCAAAATTAAACTGAAGTCTGTTCACACTTGTCAGTGGACTGACTAATTTCATTAGGCTTGTCCAATCAGGCTGGTTTCCTGTGCAGCGATTAAGTCTCGTTCTTGCTGAAAGGATGATGCTGAATGGCAAGTCCAAGAACGCTATGTACAGAATCAATTCCGAAGCACTCTCGAATCAACACTGATGTAAGTTCAGTGCAATTTTTATGAAGACTTAGGGTGCTGTGATGGCCTATGGACACTGATCAGTTGAGTTTGCTGCTTTTTCATCTATCCATTTGTCTGTATCTAGCCTACAGAAGGCTTTTGTGTTCGCTTTTCTTCTTCACAGGCAGTTGTTTAGGCCTTCAGCACAATCAAACGCTACACCCTTGCTTCATCTTCAATGATTCAGCTTGTGCACAGACAAACTCAACTTTAAAACATTCATGAGTGGAAGATGTTATGCAGCTTACCCTAGTTGATTTAGCTGCAGGCTACAGCCTTTCTCCATGTGCTTATCTTCCTAAGCCAGGAGGAGATTCTATGCAGCTGATGCATACTGAAACACAGCGTGCCAACATGTGGAGGTTTGCAAAATGACACAAACCGCTCCCCCCTTCCCTCGTCTGGCAGAGTCGGGAGAGCAAATTTGGTCAGCGGGCAAGGACATTGATTTTTGCGGATCAGATAAGTTCCATGTTTAACAGATGTAGGCCAATAGGACACGGTCCAAACGATGGCACTCTCTGACTCTGCTCAGAACTCATTTAGGTCCGTAAGTGAAGCTTTGGCAAAAGGATGCAATGCGTTGGCAAAGAGCGTTGGGGAAAAAAAAAAGTTGAAAAAAGAGTGGTGGAAATGAGAACAGCGTCATGTAAAACCACAGACCGTGTCTATGAAATCCAGTAGACACACAAATAATGTGTACAGTCTAAAACCCTTTTTTTTTCCCGTATAATAATAGTCAGAGATCTCCAAAACAACATTATCCCCATCGACTTTAATGGTGTAGAGGTTTTTCAATGAATCATTTTATGTGATTTAATGAAAAAAGAATAAAGTCATGCAAGTTTGGAAAAATGGATCAACTTAATCGCTATAGCAAGCAGTAACTTAAAGGGATAGTTCACCCAAAAATGAAAATTTGATGTTTATTAGCTTACCACCAGGGCATCCAAGATGCAGGTGACTTTGTTTCCTCAGGAGAACACAAACGAAGATTTTTAACTTTAACCGTGGCAGTCTGGTAGTCATATAATAGAAGTGGATGGGATCCAGACCTTGCACTAGACCTTTCAAAGTAAAAAAAAAAACATTCACAGACAAATCCAGATTACACCCTGCGGCTCGTGACAATACATTGATGTCTCAAGACACGAAACGATCGGTTGTTGTGAGATACTGAACAGTATTTATATCATTTTTTACCTCTGATAGACAACCATGTCCAAACAGTCTCGGCCTCGCGTTTTAGCATAGGATACGCAAACACTGTTCACAACAGATCACTTCCGGCGTTCGCGCGCTTGCGTATTCGCCGTTTGCACATTCAAAGCGCGAGTTCACAACAGATCACTTCTGGGTTTTGTGTAATCTACGCTAAAGCGCGAGCCAGAGACGGTTTGGACATGGTTGTCTATCAGAGGTAAAAAATGATATAAATACTGTTCAGTT
>JAUCMU010000026.1:21167945-21182745 GCA_032275025.1 Enteromius treurensis | reverse complement strand
TCACCTACATCTTGGATGCCCTGGGGGTAAGCTAATAAACATCAAATTTTCATTTTTGGGTGAACTATCCCTTTAAAATTAGTCATATTTACACGCTTTATGTGCAGAAATAGATTTTCTATACTGGCTTGCATTAATCCACCCAGTATCTTTTTTGTTATGTAGTACAGCATGTATTGACAATGGAAGTCTAAATTTAAACATTCATCAACATTGATCAACATTGAACATTGATGCCACAAGCATACCACCAGCTAAGTGAGAATGTTGGAATGTGGAGCAGGACTTGCACGTCTGACCCAATCATTATATTCCCAAATGAATATCTACTGGATCAGTCTTGCTCTGTGCTTAAAGTTAAAGACCAGTTTAACAGGGTAAAGTTGTTAGACTGTTTGATTCTTTGTTTGATTTAAGATCATTTGAATAGTGACCCATCCTGATGGCCATGATTTATTTGCAGTACACAACCGAACCCTGAATTTGCATAACAAGATCAAACTTACATAAGAAGCTTTTCAGAGCAAGGATGCATATCTGAGTGAAGCATTTCTGCACATCTAGCCTGTGTCTTGCTCTTGTGGTTACTCACTAATGTAACGCTTTAGTGTTGTGGCTACTGGCTATCTTTTCTGCTTTTTGCCATTAGACAGTGCAGTGCCTCTTCTTTGTCTTCCTGCTGTGTCCAACCACATGTTATTGCGTTTTGTACTCCATCTGTCTAATGTAATTGAACTCTGCATATAAGTGCCTTAATTGCATGTCATGTTGCTGCTTTGCACTTGACTATACATCAACAATACAATACGTTTGAAATATAGTTTCTATATACTGCACATGACAATATATTAGCAATATAATGTAAGTGCAATTAAATACAGCTTATTATTAAACAAACACATTTTTTTTTTTACCTCCCCTTTCCAATAGCTTTTTACTTTTTGTTCTGTTTCAAGCTCTTACTTAATATTTTACTTTATTTCTCACCTTCTTCTATCCTCTCAAAAGCAGCGTGTCGATTAATTAATAGCTGGCTAATTTAATTTTCCTAAAACTAATAACTTGTTTAAGCACGAATAAAGAGTGACAAGGCAAAGTCCTAATCTGCCAAAGTTTAATTAGTCTTAGCGAGGTTTGCATACAAGCAGACGGGGGTCAGAGGGAAAGGACATCCCAGTGAATGACAATGGAACGAAGGGTAGAGCAGAGGCGAGGTGGTGGGGGTTTCCATCAAATCTGCCTGTCTGCTTCCATCCGTGCACATGATCAGCCTGCTCTCACACACAAGGGACTGTGGGATAGTTGGAGTGTTGGTGTTAACTGTCAAATAAAGGCTGGTTTCCCCACTGCTATTCTCCACACCTGTCACCCAGGGCAACCTGTGTGTTGTGGACAGAGCGGTCGGGCTCCCCTGGGTGACTTTAAGGCATAGCAAATGCTAAAAATCAATTGGCTAAAACTGCTATAGAGCCAAGTGTAGAGCCTGCATATATTACAGATTCGCTTAGAGGGCCCTGGGGTAAATGAACAATGAGCAATTGACTACAACAATGCTCTCTTACAATGATTGTACTTTTTGCTATATACTGTATATATGCTGTATACATATATATGTTATTTTATATCTATATTTTTTTGCAATACAATGTATTAAAATGTAAACGAACACACACATGTTTGTGTGTTATCATTCATCTCAAGTCTGTTTAGGAAAAGCAATATATATATTTGTATAATTGTCATATAATTGTTTTATAGATTTATTTTTGCTTATGCTTTCTTTCAGTTGACATCTATACTTAATTTCTAACTCTGTCGACTCTGAATATAGATAAACTGCATAAAACAGGAGATAATTAAAAAATAATTGCCTCTGATTGATAGCAGGGGTTTAGTGAGGTGGATACCAAATAATGGATTCGATTTTTTTTTCATCCCCTAATACACATGAAAAGCTGATTCTTATTCATTACTGTCATGTTGATCAAATCATTTTGACTCTTTCATATGAAAATCCTCCACCTGCATGTCAAACAGGCATTCTTACCTCTAATGAAATGGTCAAATGGACATTTTGACAGCTGCACAATTGGACATGGAATTCATGAGAAAACAGCTTGAACCTTGTATGTATATTTCCATCCATATCACACCCCAGGGGCACGACAGTTGAATGAAAATGACATGAAGCAAATCTCTTGTGCCAGTCCTCTATCACAGAAGAGAAGAGCTGAAAAATGCAGGGAGCCCAGTCTTAATACATCTTTCCTCTTTACTTTAGACAGCACCAAATGTCAGATACTCATCTGGAAATAATTTCCATTCTATTAAGGTGACAAGGGGCCAGCGGAATCTAATTAGCTGAAAAAAAAAAAAGTGCTAGAGAGCCGGATTGGGGATGATTGGTGATAGGGCCAGTGGTGCAGGGCCGGCTCTCCAGCCTTCGGGCTCAGCAGGAACACTCCTGAGGTTAACTCCAAGTCGAAGGAAGGAGATAAGAAAAGGAGAGAGAGAGAGAGATTCAGGTGCTGTGTGCCAGAAAATAAAGTCTCTATTGGTCTGTCAGAGCTTCCACTTTAAATATTCTTCCCTAAATGATAGTAAAATAGAAATATATATCTAAGAGCAAAAAGGGGCCAGATATAGTTTGTCTCTTAGTGTCTACTTTAGCTGCTTATCTATCGGTCTACAGTATCTATCTATTTATCTATCTACTAACAAGTTACAAAAATAAATGTAATAAAATAAGTATAAGTAAAGAGTCATATGTTTTGGTCAAATACCAGATACAAAATAATGTTGTCCACTGCTTCAAATCACAAGCCTTTCATTGAGCTCAGACATTTAGGGAAATAAATGTTTCCCCCTCGAGAACTTGCCATTCTGCCTGCCCCCTTTTCTCATGCACACTATCAAACTAATCTAATGTCACTTTCAGAGGAAAGGTTAGGCTCGGCTTTTGCATTTATATTTTCCAGACAGAGAGTTTGACCTTTGCGGATCAGACCGTTATTTTCGCTTCTTGTGATGCCATCCAGCTTCACCAAGCTTTTGTAGTGAAGATTAGCATCCATTACACTGATTGGTTACAGTGAACAGGGGCGAGAATAGGAATTTTTTGCGCAACTTTGATTGACTGCGAAAGTAAAGCTTCACAAAAACATTGCGATGTCAATAATCATGTATGCTTTTCAATATGGTGCTACATTTAAATTGTCTGGTAATTTATCTAATTTATCATTTGAGCAGGTTTAGTCGAACGAATTTCCTTAAAGGTTGACTGATTAATAATAGAATATTGCACCACTTATACCAAAAAAAAAAAAAAGATTTTGAGAACTGAAATAATATGGTTCAACAAGTATATTCCGATTCTTGAATTCTTGAAAAAAAAGTGTGTGTGTGTGTGAATTTAAATCATACACATATCACAATAAATGCATACCAATTCCTGAACAAATAACTGTTCTCGTTTTTGTTTTTGTTTTTTTTATTGCAAGCAAATACTGTAGCATAACCGGTGTATTCTGATTTGTGAACACTGTTCCTTTTTAGTAAATATTATAGGTATTATGCATATGCATGTTGTAAATTATATTTCAGAAATATTAATAACTTAAATATAATAACTAAATATTATTATTATTATTATTATTATTATTATTATTATAAACTATGGAAACAGAAGCAAATGCCCTTTTGGACAAATAGTTTTAAATATATGTTTTTAAAATTATTTCATCAATACATTCTATTTTGTTCCAGATCTGAGGCCTCTACCTGATGTGGCCATGACAGGAAAATGCACACGCGAGTGTACAGAATACGGCCACTCGGACTCCTGCTGGATGCCTGGACAACCCTCACCCACCCGCACCAAGAGTGCCAAAAGCGGGCCCAAGCTCTCCACCTTCGTGCCTTACCAGGAGAGGGAGGGTCAGGAGCGCCTGATGGCTGACAGCAGCTCTAAGCCTCACGGAGAGGAGCGGAGTGGAGGCGGGAGCAACAAAGTGGCCAGCATTCGCTTTTTGCCTCCCTACACTAGTGCCTATTCTACAGGCGGTGACTCCGGCAAGGACTGCCCCCGGGAGGAGATCCCCCTGAGTCAGACAGCCGATTACGCCCCTGCCACTACACCCTCCAGCCAAGGCTCCAAAAGAGAAATCTACCTGTGATCCACCAGTCGTCTGCCTAGGTTTCGATTCCACTTTTGGTCTTGTTTACTTGTGATCAACAATGCCTGAGAGGATAAAAGGCCTCGTTGTCAAAACACCTGCTAATTCTTCCACACCACACAATTTACACAGACGTCTCGACATGCATCTCCAATCCCTTCAGCCATAAGCCTAATGGCTGACACCAAACAGCTAGAGACCTTCTTTAAAACCCTCTGGGTTTATACAGCCCTGCGCATTGTTAGAGGCTCTGGTAGCCGAACATATACGAAGAGAATAATCAAAAAAAGAGAAAACAATTTTGTGAATATGAAATGAAGTACACAATCCCCATGTAAACTTCTAACGAAAGAATGTAAGGACGAAGTTTTAAGTGAACTTTGTGATAAGTTAATGTCAATGTTATATTCCTATTTCATTCTGATTTGTTTGTTGATTTTTGTTAGGTTTTTTTTTATTTTTATTAATATATACAGTAAATATCAATATATTGCTTATGATCAGACTGTAGTTATGCTTACCTGAAAACATATACACATCCAAATAGTACTTTTTTTTTTTCTCTCTCTTCTGTGCGTGTGTAATTAAGAACTCAAGCCAGAAGAACTGGCAAACCAAATACTGGCAATCCAAGAGGGTTGAGACATACATGCTTAACACATATACTTTACAGAAAATAAAACATTTACCTTTCTTTAAGCGCTGAAGGGTAGCCGTTTCTTACATTTGTCTTTTTTCATAGGAAACTCTTTTCTTAATGTACAGTGATGTAAATATTACACGTCTGACTAAACAGTTTTGATTTATGGTTTAGCTGTACAGACCCTCGAAGCCACCGCTTCCTACTGTTGATGATAGTAGAAGGGACATTGCTCAGAGGATTTGCCTCCCTGTCAGTAAAAGAAGGACAACAGTTTTGGACCTTGGAATGCTAAAGATAATCCACAGTATGAGCCTCTGCAGTCTAACTACTTGAGACTCGAGTGAACATGGAATTTGGGGCAAAATCCAAGGGAAACAAATGGATTAAAGCAGGTTTGCATGATGCCATTTGTCATTTCGGACAAATTTGACAGGCTTCGTCAGTTCCCAGAGGAAGCTCTCCCAGTGACTTTTCCTCTGTAATACTCTTGTACTTCTACACAAGACTACAGTATCTACAAGTAGCTGAGGCTTTAGGTAAGTTGCCCTCTGGAAGAGCTTTGTTCAACCCATCCCATCCGTAAGGAGGAGCAATGACTTTCACAAAAAAACAAAAACAAAACAAACAAACAAACAAAAAATAACTGTTCATGTGCTCTGCAATAGCCTACTCGTTTTTGGACGTGTCAAACTCTTTTGTGTAGATGTGTGGTTTTGTCAGAGATCTTGGCTCTGCTCTGTGGTGGGTCTGACCTTGTCAAAACAAATCCTCACAAGAGGTAGACGGGTTCAAAAATTGTGACAGCAGAACATTTCTCTCTTGTTTGACCACATTAAAGTTTTATTCAACAAGTCCAGTATCTTCTAAAACATCAGAGATTCTGTTTAAAATGTGCTTTGAACGTACGACATGATAAGACTACTGCAGTGAGCTTAGAAACGTCTCAATCTCGCTAACTTATTACTGTAAAGTCACACTGGCGCTCGCCCAAAGGGGGCACTTCCATTGAAAGCGCTAATTTCCACAACTGAAAGCAAGGTCTTTCAGAAAGAGTTTACAGGAAGTTCATTTAGGGCCGTTATTAATAGAGACTGATGGTAACAGGGATTGCAGATTGCACAATACGTGCAGTATAATTTACACCATGTCACACAGCTAATTCACCACTTAAAACCAACTATTCAGCTCAGATGATTTGGCCGTTAACTCTGTAGGTGTTGATGTTCACACAGCTCTGCGCTTTGGGTTTATACTTGGCAAAGTCTTCTTAAAAAAAAAAGCACACAAAGTGACCCAGTTTTAAAGGCTGGTGTCTCAGGTGACAGACATTTGGTGTGACACTTCCTTATGTGTGTGTGAATTCATGAATTCAAGTTCACGGTTGACCCCTTATTTGAACACTGGCAAACCAAACACTTCAGTGACTAAGTAAATATGATGTATTTTTTTCAGTTTGACAGGGTCTTTGGTCTCTGCATACCCTGCACCGCCCCCTATGGACAAACATTGCTGAGCTTGTCGCAGCCTTGGGGCAGACCGGAGGAGATACTGAAAGACCTCCTTCGGTCTAAGTGTTGATTTGAGAAGACTGATATCCTCGCTTCGTTGTACACATTTAACTTAGTGTTCTTTTAATCAGCCCAGTGACTACTGACCTTAAAGGTGTTTTCAGCAGTGACAAACAGAAGGCTGCATGAACTGCAAACGCTGCATGACAGGTAGACAGTCTCTCGCTCCCACTGGGAAAACCTGGAGTTTATCCCCGGAGAGCAACTGTCACAGATACTGATAGGTCAAATCACTCGGAGTGTGTGTGCGTCTGCGCACACCTGTGTAACTGTGTAGATGCACGGAGGGATCCGTTCACTGCCTTTAAAGCAAGACATTTTCAAGTGCTACAAGTTAATTTTTTCATTTTTGCTAAGGTTTCCAATGGCCAAATTGTGTTGTGGCATCTCATTGAATAGAATGGCTCTTGCTGTGTTAAAAATTGGACAGTGGTGCAGAGAATCTGATGGAAAACAAATAACATGTCTTATACACTGGGCATAGGGTGAAAAACCAGCAAGAAAGCATTATTTAAGGGTAAAGACAGTCCTTGTCTTTAACATCCTGCAGTTGTAGCTGTTAGTTTGTTAGTCAGACAGCAATATATTACACATATAAATATATCTGTCTTTTTTGTTAGTTTCTTAATCAAAGAGCCCAGTGTTAATTGAAGTCTGAATGAATCTGTGGCTAATAATGTATTCTCATTTAGTGTGTTTTATTTATTTATTTTATTGTTTTTCATTTGTATTTATGGTTTAGTTTATTGTTTAAGAAAAGTGAAGACATTCAAATCTTTAAACTGCTATTTTTTCATGCCAAAACACAATATCGGTAGTTTTAAGGTTTAGGATTTAAGTTATGCGTTCCACACAACCCCATTAGTTATTAGTTTCTGTTATTCACAATACAAAATTGTCCTGCTTTTGCACTTTTATTTGTGGTCTTAAAGCAAAATTGACTATGGTTATTTGTTTTCTACTTCTACTATTTTTCTTTCTTTTTTCGATGATGATGATGTGTATTGCAGCACAGTGATAAACAAATAGTGTACACAATCAAACAATCAGTTTTTTGTTGTTTTTGGTACCTAAAGCACAGAATCTTGTCCTTTTTTTTTTCTTTAGGATTTTGTCTGTTTTGTGATCAGGCCCAAGTGGAATCTACATTTCTTTTATTATTATGATTTTTTGAGGGAAAAAATATTAATTGTGTAATGGATTTGAACATGGTAAAATGGGTTAAATAGAGCTTAATCAGTAGCTGAAAGCATTATCAAATTAGCCAAATATTTAATAAACCAACACATGAGGGGTGGAGGATGTGTATGGCTTTTTAAATAATGGGCGTTCCGGTTCTGTGGAAATCTATGGAGCTTTCTGCCGGCTCAGATTCTGTGTGGGCCTGTTCATGACTGATGTTCAATTTCATCCTACTGTAAGCTCTATTTCATTTGTGCTGAATCGTGTATTTGATTACATGGAAATCAATCAAATCCAATGTGACTTAAGAATCAGTTCTTTGTCTGACACATGGACTCATTTTGGAGCAGAGCCACCCGCTGCATTTGTCCAGGTATTAGGAGTTATGAACGAACATGTCATCGTGTTGTAATGTCACCGTGCATAATGAGGCTCACCATGTATCTCTGCACATAATAGAAGTAGGGAGTAAACAGCATCATTCTACCCCTCGAAAAAGATTAAAAACTAAATCAGTCATTTATTTTGTGAAGCTGTGGCTGAGCGGCTTCATTACTATGACTTTGGCTCTGAAATGAACCGATAGCGCTTTAGCGGTTTGTCGGCATCTGCCTTCATATGATTTCAATATTAAAAACTCTACACTAAGTAATTGAAGAACAGCCACCGTTTAAATAGATAATTACAGGACGTACAAGTTTGTAGCCTAAGTGTTGGTTATATTTATATCGAAACGCTTGTGATGCCTTGTTTTCTTTGTACAGTTTTATGTACATGCTAATAACGTGGCTTTTTAAAAAAGAGAACAAAAAAAAAGAACATGTTGAAAGACAAACTGAAATTGTAAAATATTTTTAAAAGTAGAATATGTTAGGATGAGGGTGGTTGGGGGCACACGGTTGGTGTGCCAGTGTCTAAAATGTCATTGTAATCATTCACTGGCTACTAGTCTATTTTAAAGTTTTACTGTCTCTTTTTATGAGTCTTATTTTTATTTTTATTTTTTTCCTGAGTTTTGTGTTATTTGCAAAACAGTGGCTTTGAAAAGTTTTAGCCCTTATTCGTTCCATTATGTTCTTATCAATATCCGCATGTTAAACACAATGAGGAAGAAAAAAATGAAAAAAAAAATTGTCTTTTATTTTTGCTGAGCAAATCAAAGAAATACTATCTTGTAAGTACTCCTTCCTTATAGCTTTACAATAAAATATGTTCTGTAAAACACTGTGTCCTTCATGGATTGTTGGTGGCTCTATATATATATATAGCTTTGATTAGCATGGTTTCTTTTTATTTCATCAGCGAAAGTGCTTTGAAAATGGGTTCCCTCTTTCAAGTCCATTCTTTGGGGAACACATGTACCACATTGTACCATCTTGCAAACAACTAAAAGTGAACTTCTTGATTCAGCAAATCTAGCTGCAAACCTGGCAGAGTTCAGATCCTCCTGGTTCCTCAGCTTGTTCGTAATGTGTGGCATTTTGTTCCTTGGGAGAATAAAGTCCTGTTAACCCCACTGGATTTCTTAACGTGCCAATGGCACTGCGGTGCGTGGGTTTCATCGATCAACGTAAACACAATGGAGCTTAGAGTCCAAACACACACCCAGACACTCAGCCTAACAAACTGTCTCTCATATGCCACAACCGTACTGTGCAGTGGCACCATGCAGAACACTTGGGACCCAAGAGATTTGTCGGAACTCCTCAATCTCAAATTATTCAGGCTTAAAGTGACAGTTCCTCCCTTGTTTATATTATTGTTAGTCAGAGATAAGAGCATTTTAAAGTGATAGTTCACCCAAAATTAAAATTATTAACTCATTTTGCTGCTTGTTCCCCAAAATGAGAAATTTAGAGTGTTGATGCTGTTTTTATATGATGCACTGCATAATATTAAATTCAACAGATTTAATATGTTTGAAGGAGGATAAGGTGTACAAATTTGTAAATCTTATATTTGTGGACACTACGGTTCAAAGGTTTGGGGTTGAGACAATTTTTTTATGTTTTTGAAAGACGTGTCTCGTGGACACCAAGGCTACATTCATATAATCAATATTAGAGTCAAAGTTGTACTTTTGCACTAACTTAACTAGTTGCTTAGTTGCATGCCTTTTAATAACAATATATATATATATATATATATATATATACTGTAAAAAGCACATATTCTGCATAGATCCCTGTCCTACCAAATACCCAAACTTAAAGGATATAGTTAAATTATGTTATTTTTATTGCACAAAACAAATATATATTTTTTATTTAAAAAATGTTTATGTATCATTTTATCATAGCATTGCAAAACTTAAGTCACATAGTTTACCAGTGTTTTTGCTACTTTTCTGGTTCTGGGATCATTTCAGCTGTGTTGCTACAGCATCTATGGAAGGACAGATGGCTTTCTGATCTCATCAAAAATACCTTATTCGTCTTCCTAAGATGATCGAAGGTCTTTTGGGTTTGAAACAACATTGGTGAGTGATTAATGACATCATTTTCATTTATAGGTGAACTAACCCTTTAACAACTACCTTAATAACTATTAATAAGCAGCAAATTAGTACTTTAATGATACAAAGGTGATAGTTTGTAAATAGCAAGAATTGGACCTTAAAATAAATGTTACAGTCCTGTTACTCATGTACTTATTATAGTCATTACAATCACTAGGTAATAACTAAGTAGGTACTAACCCCAAATCTACCCCTATACCTAAATCTACCCCATGCAGGAACACTGTAACATGTAAGTAAACACACTGTGATATAAAGCTCAACCATAAAATTTGACCAAATAATAATAAAATTAATTTATTTCCCTAAACGGTTTCCCAATAAACATTTGCTAATAACTACTGTAATGTCGACGCAGGTTTGATTTCAATGATGCAGACACGTTTGTAGTCTGCGGATGCTAGAAAGCTATAAAATATGACAGAATATAATTTTTGAGAGAAACATTTTCATTTGTTAGTTGTGTATTAAATATACAATGCAAACATTAAAATCCGCCATGTTATAAAGAGTATATATATATATATATATATAGATATATATAGATAGAGAAATATATTAGCAGAACTAAGATAAATTGAGTAAAAAAGAAAAAGAAAAGAAAAAGAAAACAAATCACAACAGTTTAAACTTTGACACACTTTTCGTCAAGGGTTATTGAAGAGTTTGTTATCCTCCTAAGAAAATGCCAAGCTATGAATATTCTTTGAAAGGACAACCTGTTTGTGCATTATTGCGTTTCTCAGCGTGTGGCCATAATGAGTCTGACAGAAGGTCAGTTGCTGACTTGAGAAGTATATGCATAAATGTTAATGCTAATAACTCAAAGCTTGTGTATGTTATAGGACTAAACCTTCTATTTATTTTCCCCCTCTCTTGCTTTCCCTGTCTTTCCATTAATACTGGCTCCACCTCTCTCACTTGCTGTTTGCAGCATGAGGAAGGCACATAACTGCAGGCACTGTATGTAATGTTAAAATGAGATTTGCCTACTGGTGCACATCTCGGTATGATGATTAGGAACAGTGCTTACAGTCTCCAGCCATTCCAAGGTTCCCTTTGCTGATGGAGAGAATCCCACACATAGTGGGAGAACATGAGCATTTGAGGATTTGTTTGGCCATTCTCAGTTCAGGTGATGAAAAACATTTATTCTTTAAAGCCGGCTGCTCACTTTGCAGCTACTGCCACAAGAGTTTATACAGTATATGTACATTTATAGAATTTTTATACTCTTTCATATTTTATTTTCTATTTTAAGTTTTTATGAAAGCCTATTTTTATCATAAGAAAACAAAACAAGCTGTGACAATTCAGAAAATTCCAAATTCCAAGTCTAATTATAAGTTTGTTTTTCTTTTTTTCTTTTTTACGAGCTAAAAAGTCATAGTTGTGACTTCAATAGATATAAAACCATTTCTGCAATAAAAAGTCAAAATTATGAATTTTTTTTTACTTATGAAAATGATAAATTGAGATCAATTTTATGACAAAAGGTCTGTTGTGGATTGGGATATGTCATAATTTTGAAGGAAAAAAAAAAAAAAAGTTATTTTGTGTTATCAGCTATTTTAAAATAAATAAAATAAATATTACATGTTATTACACATCATTTAGTGCCAAGGAACGTATTTTTAAAAGAAGAACTTAATGATACAAAAATTCTTAAAAGTTGTGTTATAGGTCTATGATATATCATCACTTTTAGAACTCCTCTTGCCCAATCAAATTAGAAGTCTGGAACTAAGTGTTGTTTAAAAACACTCTAATGATGGTAAATCATCTTAATGATGACAATGATGGTGATTTGACAGAGAAAGAGAGCGTCCACCTCTCACTTCCACCTCATAATTGCAAGCACATCACTCCACAAAGCCTTGGATGATAAGAAAAATGGACGGATGAGCATATATGGAATGATAAGGTGAAGAGAACGCTTGCTGTGATGAAGGGTGGAGGGAGGTCTGTCCTGAGGGGCAGCACTGTAATGCCCCGCCATCATCCCCCCGCTCCTCACACCAGCCCTTCCTCTCCATCACTGTCGGCCGGAGGGGGCAGCCCGGCTGACTGCAGAGGGGAAACGGTGCATGTCGTGTGGGCGAGGGCCGGGGGAGCCGCCCCCATGGCGCTTCTGTAATTCTTTTCATATCAATCACTCCACAGGCAGAGAGCTAAAGACAGACTCGCTGCCTGCCATCATCCACTCAGGACTAGAGCATTAAAAAAACTCCTACCATCCACCTCCCCAAACAACATCCTCCTCTGATCTCTTTTTTCCAAACATGCTCATTCCATCTCAATCTTGACCCCCTGTTGGCTGTCATTCTGTGGCTTTTGCCAGACCCCTGCAAATCGAGTTCCATTAGCCTCCACCTGACAGTGGGAGTCTCTGGCAAGGCAAAGTGTGAGTAATGCGATTTGTCTCAACCTCGTTGTGCAAAGGGAAATAGACTGTCAAGGTGTTCATACAGACATGAGGATGAAAGATAATTTTTTGAGTGCTGGGCTTTAGAAGGGACTTTAATTAAGGTCAGGGTTACAGACAGAAAAATAAATAAACAAAATGACACTTTTTTTTTTGTCAAACAGGCCTGCATATAATGCTTCATTGAGGGCATGGTTTCTTTCCCTTAAAAGAGCATAGATAGATAGATATCTTATAATTTATATTTCTTATTACCTTCTTTGTTTAAGGACTAATGATTCATTCAACGTTCAAATAAAGCCACATTTTTAGTTTCTAGTGCATTTTTTACCATTTTAGCCATAGACCATCCATAAAATGCATTTTAGAATGACCAAGAAAGAATAGAATGTTAGAAGAGAAAAGCATGAATGTTTCAAGACAAGAGAGAGAAGAGCAGTGTGGATAATAATAATTTAAAAAAAAAGCCTTTTTTGTTCCACCAAGCAACATGTCATTCAGTTTATGTCTCCACAGTCACTGTATGTTCTATGTACTCCTTCTCCCAAGGGCTTATATTTGCTGCTTTGAAAAATTAGTCACACCACCACTTGTTTGCCGACTTGCTCAGACTTGCCATTCTAAACCACAGGTTCATTAACAGGAAACAATTAGCAACCAGGCTTGCACTCAGTACAACATAAGGGAGCTTGGTAAAATTACAGCATGTGGCAGCATATTTTATGCTTGAATGGATATATTCCTTTCACCTCTCTGGCAACTGGAATGTGCCCAGTCACTATTACATCGTATCCTTTCAGAAGATCAGAATGACTTGAACAAAGAATAAAAGTGCTTTGGTTGATTGCGGTCAGTAACTGCCTTCTGGACAATATTGCACAATATCTTGTGGTTAATTCAGTACAGTGAGGATTTCACAGTGAAATCAATTCAGAGGCAACCGTAAGTATACTATTTCTCATTTGGGCCAAGAATCCACAGGTGACTATTAAAGCAGAAGTCAGAGAGCATTTAATTTTTCAGACTCTGGTTTGAGCTGGGCTGCAGATGAGAGTGATCAGACCTCTGTGATTCTCTCTTTTCCTTTTAAATGAATAGTTCTGCCATCTTTATTTCATCTTAAAAGGAGTGCATTGTGACCTTGACCCACATCAAATCAAAGCGTTACCTAGGCTTATTAGCGGCGGAAACCTAAGTATCTTTTTCTCTTATTCCTTTTCCATTACCAACTCTTTCTCTCTTTATCTGTTTTCCACCTGTGATCGCACAGTCTTATCTTCAGTGATATGCTGCTTGACCTTCCGTTCAGAGCCAGCTGTGAGGAGGTGGTTCGTTGGAGGAGAGGACACTGGAATGGATATTCATTAGTTATGAGATAGCCGTCCGCATTCACATGATGACCTCCAAGGATGTCGGATAAAAGACAGCCAACAATGAGGGATGTGATTTAAAGGCTGCAGTCCTCCTTTTATGGGATGACCTTCCCCTACAACCCTGGCCTAGCTTTCATACTCATCTACCTATATTCAGACATCATCTGACATAATAGACTCGAACAAGTCCATCATGGCTGTAACTAACATCCTTCAGTACTGTATGTCATTGAATGACAAAAATATTATTTTCAAATGATCTGTTAAATTACTTTGGGACGCAATCATTTTCTTTATTTTAACACTCCAGCAGCACACAACTATGGAAGCCTGTTTCCGTCACTAAATAAAAAAAGACAAAAAGGTTATTGTAACTTTTTATCTTGCAATTCTGACTATTTTCTCATAATTGCATGATATAAAGTCAAAATGACTAGTTATAAAGTCACAATTGTGTAATATAAAGTCACAATTGTGATTTAAAAGTCTAAATTGTGTGAGATAAAGTCATAAATGTGTGATATAAAGTCGCAATTCTGAGAACATTTTTCCACTCAAAATTGGACATAACTCGCAATTGTGAGTTTATATCCCACAATTCTGAGAAAAAAAGTCAGAATTCTAGAGGCTAACCTGAGATATAAAGTCACAGAATTCTGAGGTATAAAGTCACAATTGCGAGATATAAAGTTACAGTTGTGTGACATGAAGTCATTGCGTGATATAAAGACAAAATGAAAGAAAGAAAGAAGAAAAAGTAAAACTCAAGTAAAGTACAGATACTCAAAAAGTGTACTTAAGTACAATACTCAAGTAAATGTACTTCAGTACTGTCCGCCTGTAACGCTCATGCTTTTCATTTGCCTTCTGTCATTGTTTAGTTTTGGTTTCGTTTGCACTCTTCCTGTTTTTCCTT
>JAUCMU010000026.1:21123600-21167845 GCA_032275025.1 Enteromius treurensis | reverse complement strand
AATATGTTACTGTTGTATAGGTTCACATTTGTTATAGACAACACAGTTTGTAATGTCCTTAATCAACCCGGTATAACGCCAAGACGTGACATAATCACGTTGGTCCACTTTGAAAAACATGTAGCTGTCACGGTTTTACCTCCTCAGATGTGAAACTTACACGGAAAAGATTACAATGTAAGTCAGTGACAGGCATCAGCCGTGATCCACACACGGATATCTGGATTCTTTTTATATAAATGTATACTTTCATTGTAGCACCTAGCCCCACCTTTACCCTAAACCTACCCACTTCTGAACAATATAAAGGTATTTATTGCAAAAACTGACCATAAGCAGTAAAAAAAAAAGCCTTACAAACAAGTCGTGTTGCATTTCAAGTCCTTCTGAAGTCTTTCTGCAAAGAAGAGAGTAAAATATACGCTTAATCACTGAAATTGTTCTGCTCCGTTAACGTGCACACATCTCATTCAAAAGACACTACAGTCCTGTAGAATGACGCAATCGATCACAAGACACGCAAGAGCCAATAACATTTCACATTATTAGTATGACGTAATCGGTCACAAGACAACCAAGGCTGACGTAAAGATTCTCCCGGCGGCATTTTTTTAATTTGCACAAAGCAGAAGCACAGATGAGTCTCGACGGACGGAGAGATGGTGATAGCGTTTTGTCACAAATCAATCCTTTCACCTCTGAAGGATTGGAATATTAATAATTTTTAATAAATAATGTTGGTAGTTATATCTGCCAGTTTATCTTGTGTTTCATTAAGGGATGGTAGGTTTGGGGCAGGTGTTGGGTTACATGCTCATGAATGTATAAATAAAGTAAAACAAATAAAACTGTTGTGACCGTTTACAGTGAAACATCACACCCCAATACAATAATGGCAATATCATTACCCGGTATTTGAATCCAGGTGACCAAAACATCAGCCAGAAAGCATAGGAACTGAGAAGTGATCTGTGATCACCACCATTTTGCATATTCTGCAAATTAAACCTTTTCGATCAAGTTACAAATGCACATGGCCATACAGTACATTAACAATAAAGTGGATAAGAAGCTAGACCTGCAATGGCAACTGTACATCGATTAAATGAGTTAACATACTGAAAGGATTTATGTTCCATTATCATGTAATATTATAACATGTTCTCATTAGTGTTGGGAAGGCTGAGGTCAGGCCTTGTAGTGGTAAGTATACTGGCTATTTCATTTAGAAGTCAAATAATCCCCGAGTCCACCAATTGACGGCCCATCAATCATTCCACACACACAAGCACTCAATGAAAGCTGCAGAGGTGACAACGGATTTACACGAGAGATTGGACCTGTTGTTAATTAGGTCCTATTGTACAAGCGATCTGCAAGCTCAATATCTTATGAATATTAGTTGCTGACAATTCATTAAAATGTCCGTGTAACTTTGGCGCTGACTGGTGGGGGGAGATTTGGCTAAGTGAAATAATGAAGCAGGGATATGGCTGTGCAGTAGTGTGACAGAAACAATATGCAGATTGCCAGGACATTTTTGGCAGCAGCTGAGATCTGGGATTTATTACAGGATTGTGAGAGGAACTCGGGGAAAAGGTCTCTCATCAGGCCAGCAAAATCGGCATTGAGCAATATTTTTTGTTACGGGTGAAAGAAAAATAATTTGTCATGTATCTGTTTTCTATTTTGGTCTGATGCATTATTCATTCAGGAGTGCTAGGTGTTTGCTGTAAGGTTCGCGAACGGATATCTGCATCACGAGTGGTGGCACTTTCAAATTAGTAATTAGACTCTGTTTACATGAACCAATTAAATGCAATTAAAAGCATCAAAATAGTAATTTTCCACCCTGTCACCAGTGTTAAAATATATAAATGGTCAAACTGCAGACTGCAAATTCACAAAAACCCATTGGCAGTTTTTATTCATTAATATTTATTTAGCAAAAAATGAGGGTTTTACTCAAATCAGCGTCCATCAAACACTTTTATTGGAAGTTAGGTTGTCTCTGTGCAGTTTAATTATCATTTCCATGATGAGGCCTGTTCCAAACCCTGCCAAACTTTAATAAAACGTGACTGATTGATTGGGGTTCAGTGCAAAGCACAGCTAATTAAGGTTGGATGGAGGAGTATGTAATTAGGAGTGTAGCAGTGCATCCTCCACAGTGAAGATGCGGGAGATGTATACATTCCCTTGATGTGCTTCCTGAGAGAGTTATCTCCAAGTCAGTCCATCCTACCATCAAATGACTGATGTTTTTATTTATTTAGACTGCAAGAGCTTATGGCTAAGCACTGTTTGCGCTCACTATCTTAATTGCTATGGAAATTAATGTAAAACGGCACAAGAGTCAATCAAGTGGAGAGTTCAATTTAAGGAAGATTGCACAGAATGGACTGATCATTAAAAAACAGTGTGGGCTATATAACTCCGGAACAGAACTGCTCAATCATGCTCCACCGTTCTGCAGGGTTCATTTCCATCCCTGCTTTGGCACACCTGCCTGTAATTTTCAAGTGAACTGTAAAACCTTGATTAGTCAGTTCAGGTGTGTTTGATGAGAGTTGAAACTGAAGTCGACAGAAATTGTAGGTCCTCTGAAGCACTGAGAATCCTGGTTTTAAAATTTACAGAATGCTTTTACCCTTTAATCAGTGGCAGAAAAATTGACAACTTTTCAGCCCCTGTCGGGGACTTTTCTTTTTTCTAAATAAATGCTTAGCGATAAATTTAGATACTTGCAAATATCATCTAGTGACATTTAGCTATGGCAGGCATTAGCTAGCCTACTTTCCATTGAAAGTACACTAAATTATAAATTCAATTAATCTTTTTTTTTAAAGATTGCCTCTAATGCAGGGCTGTCCAAACTCTGTCCTGGAGGGCTGGTGTCCCTCAGAGTTTAGCTCCAACCCTAAACTCTGCCGAACACTGGCCCTCCAAGGACCCGGTTTGGACAGCCCTGCTCTAACGTATGCTGCTGTAGTGCATCAGAGTGAATCAGACACTTAAAATTTGATCGGAACATTGAAACATGAGGACCCGAATTCCACTAAAAGGCCTCAAGACAACAGGAAGTCATAAATTGGCCTGTGATACCCTGTTGCCTGCCTGATGCAAGAAGATCTTTGTCACAGACATTGTCACAGGATAGCGTGTAACATTAACACAAAAGAACACGTATTGAGAATTGAGAACCAAGATAATGATCAAAGACACAGGACATCATTATCATTACATTGGTAAAATAATTAAAGATTTTGTTGGTTGGATCTCCATCCCCAACTCAGTTCAACACTTTTTTGAAAATGCAACCTCTAGTGGTGTAAACTTACATATCGTGTCTTTAACGTTTTAAATGTCCTGTCTCTGGCCAAAACCTGTCACGGTAGGATGAAAAAGTATGCACAAATTTGTGACACAGAATATTTCCCTAAAAATGCAGTCAAAGATATTTGTACATGTCAACAGATCTCTGTGGTTGTATGTAAAGTTGTTTCATTGACTTTTAGTTTTGTGTAGCTCAATATATACACTGTTGTGATTGAGTTGTGACAACGTCCAGCAGGTGAACTCTTTACACGTGCATTTATAGTACATCATCAACCTCTATGAATTTAATGAAGTTTCCCAGTTTTTCCTCCACAAGTCCAATAAGCAAAAATGTTTTCTTTAACATTTTGTCATTATGACATTCAAAAATCTCTTGTGGCTTGTTAATTATAATGTAACATTTATTGGTACCCTTTTATCTTTAACAAATGTCTTTATCAGAAATGATTCTGTTCACTTTCAAACAGTTACATCCACTTAAAAGTCTTTCTCAAAGGCACCACAGTGGTATTGAAGAGGGAGTGGAGAAACAGCTGAAAACATAGCTCAATTCTAATACTCATTTAATGCCAGAAATTAAGTATTTTACTGACATAGAATTAATGTAGAGTATGTACAGTCTTCTTCTATTATATTTTACATTTAGTTGTAGGACCATAAATACATTTTAAAAACAAGTGTGTCATTTACCTTTAACTTTGCCTATTTTAATATTCAAATTATTTTCCCTCAGATGCTGGAGCCTTAATACGACAGACTTGGACACTGATGCATCAATGCACTTCAGGAACAATTTTCACAGACTCTTAAAACATGTGTTAAAAGATTTTTTTTCAGAATCCAGTATTTTTGTTGTTTGTTTGTTTGATTTACGGCTGTAATGTAATAGTAATGGGGGTGAACAAGTACTTCCACAGCTTCATGCATCAATGGTGAGACACATGAATCACACTCGTGGAAGAGCTGGAAAATGAGAGTAAACATATTGGAAAGAAAAATAAAAAAAATTAAAATTAAGCACTTTTTTTTTCTTTTTGCTAATAATAGCTGTTAAACACATGTAAGATGATGTTGTTTTTTCAAAAGCATAATATCAATAAAATGTACTAAATCAGAACTCTGATTCTTGCTTATGTACACGAGTAGTATGTTATTGTTTGTGATGTACACTTAATTAAAACATTGTATAGACGTCTAGGTCAGACTGGACTGATTTTGGACCTTTTTAGAACCTCAGTCAAGTTCAGCAGTGTACAATGTTAGAAAATAGGTGTGTGATTATTTTATGTGCAGGCAAAGTTTTGAAACCAAAGAGATGTGTATGTAAATGTAGGTCAGCATTAGAAGCATTCATTAGGTTTTTGCTTCGGAGCCGAGCAGTTCATGCAAAAGTTGCTGAGCCAATCTACTCACCAAGTGACGGAGAAGGGCTGGCGTCACAGCATAGTAGCGACGGTGGTTCCAGTCAAGTGGCGGTGGCATTTGTGTTGCACTATCTGCATTTGTTTACCGAGCGGCCATCTTCCCTGTGTGCTTCAGGCTTTCAAAAAAAGAGCAAAGCCTAAAAGACCTGGCTTATGGGTGGTTTGTCTTTTTAAAGACGATTCCTTTCACGAGGAATGTCCTACCATCCGTGCGTTGTTGGATGTGGCCGTTACCTGGTGCCAGCGGACAGTCACGAACGCTGTTTGACTTGCCTGGGCATCGAGCATGCTCAAGCGGCGTTCATGGATAGCTCATGTTCCTGTTATGGGAACATGACTATCTCTGAGTTGCGGACAAGGCTGACATACATGAGCGGTGGCAAAGTCCCTATTCCTCTTCCGCGTTCTGGAGCTCGTGCTGGCAGCATTCGCGGAGCTTCCGGTTCCGGGAGGGAGAGGGCCGGCCTTACAGTGACAGTGAGAAACTCTGCTCGGGGAGCGCCTCCTGTCGCCGGCACTCAGACACTGCCGGAGTTTTCATTTGAACAGCCTGGTCATTCGGAAACGGTGCCAGATTTTACTTTTGGTGCTCCCCCTGACGATCAGATGTCGGTTACTGCATCGGGAGGAGAGTACGGCTCTCGAGATGAGACATCTGGTACAGGAGCGGTGTCTGATGGGCGCTCAACCATACCGGATACTGATCCGGAACTGATTGCTATGCTTGCCCGGGCCGCCAGGTGGATCAGGATTGAATGGAACCCTCCACAACGTCCTGAGCCCTCCCGGCTGTATGACTGGTACTTTGGTGTGGCTGCCATCGCTGCAAACCATGACCCCGTTGATGGAAGGTCGGTGGGTAAGCATGACCTGGTCACCAGGTTCCTTAGGGGGGCCAGAAGGTTAAATCCTCCTAGGCCTCCTACTGTAACCTCTTGGGATCTCTCTCTTGTGCTGAGAGCATTGAGAGAGGGTCCCTTTGAGCCTCTGCCAGGAGTCGAGCTGAAGTTTCTCTCAATGAAAACTCTGCTCCTGCTAGCACTAGCCTCCATCAAGAGGGTAGGGGACCTGCAGGCATTTTCGTTCGACGATTCGTGCCTTGAGTTTGGGCACGAGGATTCCCAGGTAACGCTGAGGCCACGGCCCGGCTATGTGCCCAAGGTTCCTACCACTCCATTCCGAGACCAGGTAGTGAGCCTCCATGCGCTGCCCTCGGAGGAGGCAAACCCAACCTTGCTGTTGCTGTGTCCCGTCCGAGCACTAAGATGCTACGTTGACCGGACACACAGCTTCAGGACCTCTGACCAGCTCTTTGTCTGTCATGGAGGATGGCAGAAGGGGAATGCTGTCTCTAAGCAGAGGATGGCCCACTGGATAGTGTGCCCTGCCCCCTCAGTGTACACGCTCACTCAATTAGAAGTGTAGCTTCGTACTGGGCGTTGGCACGTGGCGCCTCGCTTTCAGACATTTGTAGAGCTGCGGGTTGGGCGACCCCCAACACGTTCGCTAGGTTTTATAGCCTTCGTGTTGAACCGGTTTCGTCCCATGTTCTCACCTCAAACAGAGCTGAAGGACCGGAGGAGGACCTGTTTGATCGGCTTGGTTTCCTTCTCCAGTAATCCTAATTAGTAGACACTGAGTCCTCCGATCCCCTCGGCAGTCTGATGTTGCGGAGCATCTGACGCCAGGCCCTCGAGGCGATGTATCCTTGAGAACTGCTAGAAGGCTGGGAATCCCTGAGTTTACCCTCTGAGGATCTCAGGGGATATTCATGGTAAAAAAGATTATACCATGTCCCCACTGTATTGAGGGTTTCAATCTCCTACTATATTCCATATACATGAGCAGTTCATGACTGTGTGAGCTCTGTCCACAATCCATTACGAGATGTTGACTTCCGTACGTCTGGTTAGACGTCCCAGTGTTCTAGTTACTGAGGTAGTGCAGTTCTGGTTCATGTGGTCGAGTCCCCTCCAACAGACCAAACACAGGGGGTTGGGAGACTCCCACACAACGCTGGAAGGGGCAGCTTCCATAGCGTTTTGGTAGGGATCCCAATTCGTCAGTCGCCGAGGTGATGTCGAAGTGACAGACTGAAAGGGAACGTATTGTCACCCTCATTCCCTGAAGAAGGGAATGGAGACGTCCCGTCGCCATGGAACTGTACTGCCGCTAGGGGGCCTATGAACACCGGCTCCGTTCCTCAAAACTAATAAACGCTTATAACGCTGACCTACTTATACTCGCGTTGTGATTAGGATCAGCTGGCTACTAATCAGCGTATGCCAATTTCATTGGCGTGTTTACATACACGCAGAGTGGATCGGACATCTCCAAGCGAGTCTCCGTTCCCTTCTTCAGGAAACGAGGGTTACAATACGTAACCGAGAAATTTGTTTGTGCTTCCAAAAGAGGACACAACAATTATATAATACAACTAAGTGGTATTTACAGTTCAACACAAACATTAGAGAGTGTTCAGCGCATTTACAGAGGACTATTTCCTGAGCCTGGGAGCAGCCTATGCTAGCAGTTCACAGAGACTATGGGGCAGTTCTCACTGTCTGGCGCTTCTGACTCACAACCTTCAAAGTTCAACTTCATTTCAGCGATACGCTTGAGGTGTTATATCAGTCACAGTGTACTGGATAGCTGGCTAATCAGAACACACCTCGGTTTTTTAGAACAATGAGCTTTGTACAAATCAACCCGTATTAGCAGGCGGGGCTTAGGGGAGAAACAAAAATGTACCGTATATGGAAAATAATGTGTTTTTTGAAACGTAAACCACATGAACACTGTCACGAGTGAGACGCGTGGAAATGTGTGGATCAATTTGCAAACGTTTATTAAGAGCACACAGAGTAAAATTGAAAAGGGCAGAGTCAAACAATGGCAAACAGATCATCAAAGGCTGAGACGAGAGAATGATCAGAGTTCATGGCAAAGGGTCAGGCGATGAAGCAATGAGTCCAGAGGAGCGAGGCAAGAGCGAGAGTCCGAGAGCAGGCTTAGGTCCAGATCCAGGGAGGCAGAGAAACACAGAAAAACACAGGAAACACGGGAAAACACGGATGGCTTGACAACGGGGAAAACAGACGTACATCCAACATTGACGAGCAAATTCACAATGAAAGACAGGTGCTTACAAGAAAGAGGGGGCGAGAAACAGACGAGTGACCATGACAACGAACAAGATGGGCGGATACATGAACGAACAACCAAGACAACAGAAAAGGTGGGTAGTGACAGTGCCATCCAGTCCTTTGATGGCGACTCCAGCTTATCGTTACAAACATTACATTACACCAAATACACAAAATAATGCTCGTATTAGCAACATCATATATCCCCTTGAAGTTAAGCTCCACGAACAGGTAGGCCTGTGTTTTCTTACACTTAAGATATTTAGTGAATTGCGAGAGCGCAAGCCGAGAGACTTGTCTTGTGCCAGAGCCGGAAAAAAGTTGTGACAGAACTTTGAAGCGCTCGATCGTCATGTGGTTCACGCAGACCTCAAATAGTTCCAGGAAGTTCATAGCTGGCATACAAGCCATCTTCATATTTCATAGTTTCAGTTATTGATTTCCATTTAATAATTGTTTTAAATTTTTTAATTGTTTTAATAGGCTGGTTGTCACAAAAGGGCAATACATGTTTAATGAACTTTTCTATCATTCCTTTCCCTCCTTGCCAGTAATGATAATAATTTTTTGTGGCCTTTTTGTCCCTAACAGAAAGTGTGTAGATTTTTTTGTTCATTTTAATATGGTCATAAAAACATCCAACTTCTCAAAACTTTTTCTCTCCTTAACTTCAACCAGAGAAACTTTTCCTTGTGGCATCTGCACCAGCATTCGTGTCGACCACTTACCGACACCTGTCTATGCCATATGGGGGACATTTTGAAACTGTGCTTTTCCCCCTCAAATGTGCAGGTGAGCAATTTGCTGTCAGCAGATTCTATTACATTGGACAGGCTGCCTGCAAAGCAAGGGAGGGGCCATGGGGTAGGGCAGCGGAACGCGAGTCTCTCTTTCTCACTTGATATTTGCCAGAGCGTGGCTGCACCTGTTCGAGGCTGGTGAATAATCATACACAGAGGGGGATTTGACGGCCAACATGCGGCAGCATATTGCCTGGAGATCACCACGTATATCAGTTTGCGGCTCCGCATGGCGGACAGAGAAACAGGCTGACATAATAACGCCATTTGTGATAGGGCCTCGCTATTAGCTAAATGAGTGTCAAATTAGACACACTGCCAGTAGCATGGACCAAATCACTTTCACTGTATTGCTTTCAGTCGGCACTGTTCCTGCATTTGGTACCTCGTACAAACTGGCAAAAAAAGCCTTGCAAGATGGTCTCTGAGAGTTCCATCTCGTCTCGGATGTAAGAGTATCAGGAGATATAACACTCTCTTTAATTTTGTGGTTTGACTAAAGCTGGCATGAAGACAGAGTAAATGCGCTTTCCAGGGTCCAAAGCATCTCAGGTTTGGAGCTCTGGGGGCAATGAAACCAGACTCTGTGGTTTTCATGTGTGGGCCGAAAATGACTCTAAAGTTTCGGGAGAGAAAGTGAGAGAGGGAGATAGAGTCTTTGTGCCTCTTGAAATTTGATGAGGATTTAGTTTTTTGTTTTTTTCTGGTCAGATTATCATTTTGAATGTGTGTCATGTGAATTTTGGTTTAAAGGTTTCCTCTTTAATGTGGTCAAAGATTTAGCACACAGTTTTCAAAGTAAACTCTATTAGAAGTCTAAGATGTGTATCAGAAGTTTTTTTTTTATTATTATTATTTTTTTTATTCATATTGCCTCAGCATGAAATTCAAGGAATGTGAAAAGAGAACAGTTGTAACAGTTGTCTTGTTATTTTCAGAATAACATTTGAATTGAAAAGACCTTGTTAATCACAGGAAGACTAACATTTGAATCTTACATTTCTTGTGTGATGAATAAAGTGTGTGTGTGTTTTGACATATACAATTGGACTGCCAAAAGTAATTTTGGAAATTGAAATAGAATGTTGTTGTTACATGCTAATCCAGGGTCATGTCACAATAAAGCATACTAATATTTGAAATATTTATTATTCTGTAATGAGGGCTTGCAGAGGAGCAGAAGCAGTATTTGCAGTTTGTAAAAGTTGCTTTGTGCTGTGGGTCTTGTGTTGACCCCTGTTGGTCAGTGAGTGAACTGCGTTATCATTCCACTCATTTAAAGACTGTAGCAAACTATGTAACACAGTCTATTCTTAATCCTGAGAAGAAAATATCTTACATAATATAATTCATGTATTATTTAAGATAAAGAATCCTGTAGAATTGAAATAGCACAATTTACTGCATGCCGAGATCACCGTAGTCAAGTCTTAATAACTGCAAGCGAAGAGAAAAATACCAGCTAAACCTTCCCTAGTCTGGAAAGTTACAGCAACACACTAAGTCACTTACTGTATATATGAGAGAGAGTAGAGAGGTGGCAATTTCAATTTATTGATTCTTGATAGTAATAAATCTTATATATGTCTCCCCGTCTGAGCATCTACGTAATATAAGCTGCTTCAAGAGTTTCAGACCTTCTTTCGTATAACAATATGTCTTTGAGAGCGCTGCAAGTTCTGTACTTCATCTTAGCCAGAGTCTGGAACCAGAGTTCCTCAGGGTTGAAATAAGCACTGGAAACTGCAGAGCACACCAGGCTTTTATTGTCTCATATTGAGGAAGCAGAGAGAAGTAATATATCGCTTCCTCCCAGGATTCTGCTGAAGTGTGCCTCTCTCCTGTTTAATCTCACCGAACCTGGAAGCAAGTGTGTGCGTGTGTGTGTGTGTTTATGCCACATTTGTGTATGTGGGCTTTATTACGAACCTATTGAGGGCCACGGAGGCCTCTTAACGTAGTGAAATATCTATTTCTTATAATTAACTATTGATGAAAATGAGCGTTCGAATCTGCATTTTAATCCGTTCAAGCTCAAATGGTGCAGTGGGGAGTCTCACATATTTCTGATTTTATTTTTAATATAATTATCATTAATAATAATTTCAGATTGCAAGTAATTGATACTATCTCCATTACATTTATATGCGCAATACTAGTCCGTAATAACCAGTTAAATGATCAAACGAGACACATTAAGTGAGTAAATGAGACTCAGCAGACAGACGCTGTTGGAATAAAAACCTAGACATAAAAAAGTAAATAAAACAGAATTGCTTCCTCTATCTGCATCTGTTTTCGGTGAAAAGCATTTAAAAATGCAACTTAACCTCTCTTGTATCACCTTCACGCAAAAGTGCACAATGGGTTTTGAATATCATAATATGTCAAAGCCAAACTGTGATTTTTCACTTTTACGTAAAAGCATGATACGCTTTTTGAACCGCTTACTCTTGTCATATTTCCAGGCAATGTAGCAATTTCCAGAGTGGGGACACCAGCTCATGTCTTCTAATCTGAGTATATGTGAAGAGGGCAGCCAGTCAAAGTGTAGTTTGTCAGTGTTGCTTTCACTTTGCTTTTTGTTGTACAAGAAAAGCTGTTCGCACGGGAGAGAGAGTCTCAAATTGACAACAGGAACAATTGCTGACTGAAGAACAGAGGGAAAGTAAATTATATTTCAGGGAAGAAATTGACCTATTGAATGTTTCTTAGAAAGAACAGGGCCATGCAGTAACTGTTAAAAAGTTTTAGTAGACAAAACAAGAAGCGGTAAACACAATTTCATAAATAGCTAAAATCATCCACCATCTGTCTTTGGTGACAATGACAGAACTATAAAAACAAAATTAATCTGTGAACCAGGAAGAAGCAGAATGAAAAAATAAAACAAAATGTACAAAACTGACATTCTGAGGCATAAAAATATCTAACCACACCTTTATTTATAAAAAAAAAAGCAATGTAAAATAAAAGTGTATTCTTTTATATATAGTTAATAAATAATAATAAAAAAACTTAATTTCATGTATGGTAAACAACGCAGAGTGGAGATGTTTGTGATACAGTGGGACCATATTTCCACACTGAGAACGTGAAAATTATTTATACGCAAAAATTATTCATGCGTGCTTGATGGATCATTGACATACCCAGCGGGTGAAAAATGCCTGTGTCTGACATTCTTAAACCATGATCAGGCTGTGTAAAATCAATATCAAGAGATCCCTCATGAAATATAGCATGCACTTGACAGTGTACTAAATATAGCATGCTACAATTTATGTGTTTTGAAATATAGGTGTTTTTGGTGGTGATACTAAGTCTGAGTCCAAGGTCATAATTCACCATACTGTAGCTTGGCCATTAGTGCTACCATGACTGGCTACAGTAGCACCCTGATGAGTGAACATTAAAGTAGACCGACAACCCAGAAAAAAAAACTGATTGTGTTTATTTGCATTTACTAAACCCTAGCAGATGATAGATAAGATAAAGATGATGAAAAGGAGAAATCTTTCTAAAATCAAGCAAGTGCCAGCCTCTTAGAAATGTCATTTGTATTTATGTTGGTTTCATATATAAAATTTATCAAAAGTTTGTTTTAATTATTTCAAAAATGTCAAGGGTAACCATAATGAACAAAATAGCATTTTACCTTGAAAACACTTGAGTATCTTAATTATTACATTCAAATAGGTTTTCAATTTTTTTTTTTTTTCTAGCTATATGACGTTTGTGATATGTGAATTCATTACATTGTTTTGGGGTTAGTCAATTTGTACTAAATATCTTTCAATATATTTTCATATTACATGGACGTAAAAATGTTTCCATTAGGTTGGTTACACCACACTGACACACTTTGACATATTTATATGAACAAATAGCCAAATAATGAGAAACCAGTCTAAAACAAGACAGACAAACATATTCTCATGCACTAGACATTCTTGACCTCTATATTGTTTTATTGAAAAATTGAAAGCATGCTAATCACAAATGAGATTTAACTCAGTGTCAGTATAAATAGCATTTTAAGTGTGTTCTTGCATGAGTGTCATATCATCGACCCAGGTACACATGGTTAAAATACCTTCCATTGAAATAAAAGATGCTGTCAGAGAAAATGGAACTGTATTTATGCATTTGTTTGTCTGTCTGATAGAAATGTCACTATGTGGACAGTAGGGATTATGATGATAGTACTCGGTCCAGAGTTCAGAGCTGCAGCTTCAGTCGGATAGCAAAAGGATGGAGGCAGATCTGAGTCCTTGCTAAAACAAATAAACACATAAACACCTTTTAACATGGCTACTCCTTTCAATCTGTCTCAGTCTCTCTGTCTCACACACACACAATAAAACATAGGACTTTGATGAAGGGGATGGGATTAGCATAAAACAGAATTTAATGGAGTGGTGAGGATTATAGTCACAGTGCTGTAGGAGAAATTTGGATTTGTGGTCATCATGACCCTGAGGATCTCTGTCTCTGTGACAGTGTGTTACACGTAGAACGTTATATTAAACTGATAATTGATTCTACCGACAGTTTGTTTGATTTTACTCTGTTGAAGTTATAGTTTTGTGTATAAATCATTTCTAATAACACGTTTGAAATAAACATGTGACATTTTGCCTGCTGCGTGATATGCCTACCATGTTGAAAGGTTTAGTGGTACTTTGGTTTCACCTATATGCTACACCACTACACCACTTTAGTCAGAAAAGAGGGTCCTTCTGTCACCTGTCCTATGTATTGCAATAAGTTTGTTGGTTATGGTTTAATTTTATGTTTACTGGAAATATTTTTTAGGTTATTTTGCACTTTAGTGCCACAGGAGCTCAGCACTTTGGTGCAACTCTGTTGCTTTTAAATGTGCTATAGAAATACGTTTTGACTTGACTTGACAGGCCTTTTTTGGGCTATTTGTCATTGGGCTTTAAAATAATAATATTAATAACAAATAAAACAAACAAAACATGCATCGGTACACATACAATAATTTTATTTTTTCTTCTCTGAGAAACACTTTTTTTGTCAGCTTGTTGACATTTATACAGACTCAAAACCTCATCTCATGAGCCCCTGCACAGAAAAAAAAAAATATATATATATATACAACACAATGAATCAGTTCAAATAAATTTTAATAAAGTTCAAATAGTTTTCCGTTTACACATATGTTATGCTACCTATGAACTAGTGCATTATTGTTTATTCTTACAATAGCCTTATCATTTTTCCCCACTGAAAATGTTTTTTTTTTTACAAATCATTTTAATCAGATTTAATTTTATTGTTGAAAAATAAAGGGGATTTTATATCACACTTTAAAATACTGAAGAAATGCTGTTTTAATATTTTTTTTTTTGTAGTAGCTGTGTTTTACATTCTACTGAACAATAGTAACATATTTCTGATGCCATGTCCAAACCGAACTTTTATTTTGACGGCTTGCCATGAATACCTTTACAGTTCTTTGTGCATATGACGGTAGATTTATTCAAATAAAACGCTCAAATGCTCTTGAAGTAACCCCCCGAGCAGTTCTGGAGATGTTATTCATGTAGCCTACTGTATTTATGTCCTCATTTAGTGAGACCCAAGACGTTAATATCACCGGAAGCGTCACGCGCAGGTCAGTATGCTAGTAAACAGAACCGTACATTAACACAGAGACACGCAGAATTAATATTTTTTTGTGGTTAAAAGTTGGCAAATACTATTTAAAGCAGGAGTGTGCTCATTTGTGGCGCGATACAGAAAGTACCACTTAATGTGCAGACATAAATGACGTGCAGTCATGTAAATGATATAAAAACATAAGGCTATTTTACACCCTTGTCAAACACACTGGCTTGCGCTGCAGTCTTATTGGCTCACTGACTTTGATGAGATTAACCCCTTTAAGGTATCGAAATTGGGTACCGAACGAGGAGACGTTTTTCGATACTCGGTTGTATCGAGGCAATTCGTTCGATACCTAAAAAAAAAACCATCGACCTCGATACCCAGTCCCAGCTCAAATTAGCTGCCCCAGCTTTTTTTTTTTTGAGTAGGTCAACTGTGGCATTCTAGGTGGTAACATAGGGAAAATAAAATGAAGTAAACATTTTCCTCAGCAAGTAGTTCTTTACACAAATGTGATGTGAAGTGATCATATTAACCAAGCTTAAGTGATTTGTGCATTAATGATATTAACTTGCCATTTTGACACTAGCTTTGACATATACTGTCCCAGTCATAACATTTTAAATACTTATTTTACATTACTGGGTTTAATCATTGTTCCCAGTTTAGAGGAAATGTACATATAAAGTGATTCTTCTTGTTTAAAATACATCTTACAGCATAATACAGCATAAGCTGCTGTGCCAGTCTACTCAGCGCAATGTGATTCATGGCACATGCTTAGAGTCCGGAACTGCTTTTTATGCTATCGTTTCCATATGCAATATTTTGCAAATACTCAGTATAACAGTCCACTAAACAAGTTCATTATCAGCGCAATTATGCTGAGGCACTGTTAAACAGCGAAGCTGTTTCCAACAGCAAACATAAATAAAGAAATACATTTCTGAAAACATGCACGATGGCATCTTTTTCAGCTCGTAGACAAATTTCAAACAATAAGTGAGTGTTCATCAGAAAACAGGCAGAGGTGGAGCTTTGGCCAATCGCTATGAAGATTAAATGCACTCTCGTATGCATTTTTTCTCTCTAAAGAGGAAGTGCTCACTGCGCTGTGCTGACTGTGTGTCTTTGCCCCTCAGTGTGCTCACGGTGAAGCATTGGATTTTCATGAAGTGTAAAAGTCTCTAAAAGCGGCGTTTTATATCCGAGGAGAGCATGTCTGTCGCAGATGTGTGGTGCAAATCGACTGAGCTAATTGCTGCATTTTGGATGTGCGCTTCATTATTTAGTGTGCTAAAATGGAGTTTTAAGACTTTAAAAAGTTGGAGTGCATGTGTGTGTATATATTATTACTCAATGTCTTTTATACAAGCTGCTTAAATACATTCAATTCATGTGGGTATGCTTTCCCTCTGTGTGTTTGTGTGTGTGTTGTGTGATGCATGTGTTTTTTATGCATTTGTTTCTAGGAGACTCTTCAAACTTTTTGCCCTGCAGGCATTGCCTGCAGCATTAGCTCCCAGAAGCTTTTTCCTACTATCTCTCTGTTTTACAGTTCTTATAATGTTATATTGTTTATGCGTGGACATCTCTGGATCTGATCTGTCCAGCACATATTGCCTGCCTCCCTGTTTTCTAGCATAGCGTGCCCTTTTACTGGTTAGGATTATTAAAGGTTAAGTTTGCAGATTTTCAATCAGCTTTGTGTTTTAAAGTGTTGATAGTATAAGTAAATTAGCAATGGGTATTATTTTTCCGTGTTACATGCACCTAGATATGTTCCTTTTATTTACTAGCAAAAGTTTTTTACGTAGAGTAATAACAAATACAGTACAAGCGCAGCTGTTTAGAGGTTAATCATGATGTCACAGAAATTACCAGTATTCTGGAATGGATGTGTGAATGGCGCTTTTCCGGAAAAAAAGTCAGAATGCCATTGCCTGTGTGAGCAGTGCAATTTTGAATTTACCAGTAAAGTCGTTCTGGTAATTTTACGGAAATGTTCTGGTATCTCTTTGTGAAAGAAGCTGATGTCTTTTGGCATTTTTTGGCCCTGCCATTGACTTATGAACTAGAAATAGAGACAAACTGGTTCTGTCAAGCTTAAACGTTGAGAGAGAGGCCAAACATCTCAGTGATAAATATATTTCCAACACAAAATGTAATGAGTGTCAAGATTAGCATGTCACATTTAGGCAGCACATCTAAACTCCTACCATTTCATCAGTTGTGTATGAATACTAGTGTATGTACGTCAACTGAACAAGCTACAACATGTAAACATTTTTATTCTAAATATCACAATTGAACATACAGTCCCAAACATGCATGCACAGTAATTTTAAGATTGTGACTGCTGTGCCTGAGTGTGTTGTTGTGGCTGGGTTCATTACTGATGTCACTGCCCCTGTTCTCAGAGCTGTAGCTTTCGGGCTGAAAGCATGAATGATTAATATTTTCTTGCATAACCAGGGACTTTGTGCAAGGCGCACATGGGGTAAACTTTCCCTTCGGAGCTAAAAGAGAGCTACGGCTGGAGGGGTGAATACTAAAGGAAGCACTTTCACAATATTTTATACATTATACCATCTTAAGTGGAACAGGCCTGTTATGTACTGTATCAGTTGCCGTGTAAATTGTGAAACTTTCTTTCCAATGGGTGTTCAGAAATATAAAATAGGGTGCATGTGGCTGAAGATCCTACTCTGGGACCATGTTGTAATACACATTTTTTAAAGCCCCGTTTACACTAATTATCTTTGTATTCCTTTTTGAGTCTTCAGAACAAACCCCCGTGCTTAGTCTCTAGTTTGTGCATTCATGGCAGAACCACATAAACTCAGCTCTTTGCTTTGAGCTTGCAAATTAATATTAACAAAACTACATGGTTTAAAGTCTTTTTGTCAGAAGCCAAATGCAATTTTGAAAGCCCTCTGGTCAATATAGCATTCATTCAAGATCATTTATGATCATTAGTTTAACAGTTGCACGCTTAATAATAAATGCATAATTTTCTCCAGCTCTGAGAGGCATTGCTTCATGTGAATGTTGTTTGTCAATAATGGTAACTAAATGTGACAAGGCTTTGGTAGACTGCTAAAGAGGGAGTTTCTAAGAAGTTTGTGCGCTCAAATAAAAGTCGGTTATCCTGTTGCAGTTTTTGTTGTGGTCGGGAACTAAGAAGCGGTAATGAAATTGTCACGATATTGCACTCCAGTGGGCACTTTGTGTGTGTGGTGGGGGGTCTTTTTTCTTAAAAGACTTTGGGGCTGAACATTTAACACTGAGGGTTATTGCATCTGAACTTACTGGATCTGGGCTGACTCAGAAATGCCAGGAATGGTGCATGACCTTTTCAGCCTCAGTTAATCCTCAGCACACATGAAGCACCTGCAGAAGAATGGCTCCTGTATCACACGCTGAGCCATTAAACTGAAAAAAGAGTCTATGTTTAGATGTATAGTTTTTATTTTGTTTGTTTGCTGGTTTTTGTTTAGTTTTCATCCCATAAATATTATTTTGTTGTCGTTATAAAAAATATTCTATGTAACTTTTGCCAAACAAAATAACAATACATTTACTAGATCAGTTGTTCTTGTAGTTTGCAAATAATGCATCTCAGTGGAGATTTCCATTTACGATACATTCACTTTCAGAAGTAGCACCAAAAATTTAATAATTTTTATTTAACATTAGTAAAAAATATAATTTTCTTTCTAGTAACACTTGCAGTAGGAACTTGCTGGGAAATAATTATTTGCTGTGTTTACATTTTGTTGTCCAGTTGCCCTTTTTGATATTTAAAATATACTTTTTTGCCTTTTCACAATTATTTTTTTTTATTTTGTGTATTTCTTCTGCTCTTTCCAAAGTTGCTGCTTTTTTGTGTTTCATATACTGAACCAAGTGTTGAGGTCTCTGTTAATTAAATAATTCATATTAAATGTTATTTAAAAACATGCCATTTGAAGTTGTAGTGATAGCTGCCCCAATGATTATTCTTTTCCCCCCTTTTTTCTGACAAGTTAGATTGCATGCGTCTCAGTACTCTCTTTCAAGATATGAGGAACTGCACTGTAAAAACTTTTATGATCTACTACATTTTTTGGTGAAACATTTTTACACTTAAAAATATTAAGTCAATTTGAGTCAATGGTGAAATCATTAAAATGTATGTTTAGTAATCAAGTAAATGTAACTGAAATATGCAAATTAACGTATTACGTCATCAAGCGATTTTTCAAGCTGGCTTAAGCTACTTTCAATTGAAAAAAGTTGGCAACACTGAAAAGGGGTCCCTAATTCTGACATCTTTTGGACAACTGAATACTACTATTTGCCAAAGCCATTATAATGTTTGGAAGAGTCAAACTTTTTTTGATATAACTCCGATTGGTCTTGTCTGAAAGAATAAAGGACGTCTTGAGCTTAAGTATTTCATCAGCTAATGGTCAGTTTTGGGTGAACTAACCCTTTAAAGTTCCAGGGCTATCACAGGTCCAATGCATATGTCAGTCCCACAAGATAAGTGGGCTCTGCTCAGGTAGACACTTCCGTGGCTAATTCCTCTTCCGCTTGCAGATCAGCAATGTCCTGACCTGAAAACACTTTCTCACTCATAAGTGGTCACATTTTGACGTTTGGTCTAAACCCTTTTTTCGTCACTTTTTGACGATCAAGGTACCCCTTTTTAGTCACTTTTCAACACTAAGGGTCCTCAGTTGTTTGGCTTAATGTAATGATTTGCGTGCATATATATATTTACTTATTTATTTATGTTTTGGTATTTATTTCACAGACTTTCTTTCCTTCTTTCTTGTGACCATCAAGCAGATTTCCCATTGTTGAGCAAAGTTGCCGTTGTCCACGTGATCAAAATAGCCGCGGAACTTTTTTTAGTTGATGCAAAATACAAATAAAATAGGTCGAATATAAGCAATCATTTCTGTTCTTAAAGCTGTCAAGTTTTATTATAGCATTCCCAAACATTTTAATTTAAATGTACCAAAAATATTAAGAACTTGTGAAAAATACAAATTTAGTTAAATGCTTAATTTTAATAATAAAACATAAGTAGAACAAGTAAATTTGAGAAAAAATAAACTTTAATTTTTTACTTATTAATTTTTTAGGTCCAATCAAATAATCTCTTAAATTATATTTAAATATTTTATTAAGTTAATATAAGTTTTTATTTTTGTGATATTTACAAAGCCTTTTTAGAGTGCTTGTGTTCAACACTGCTCAACTTGTTTTACTTGGAGCTTGCATAGTCGATTCCTGGTCACCCAGCGGCTACGTAATGAATGCTCAGTGGACACAACTGTCACCAGTCCCATCATACCTCAGAAGAGGACCCGTTTTGTAATGAGGTTTACAGACAGCTCTGCCCACCAGAGAGAGGAAACGCTCAAACACGCACTTACAAGGTTAATTAAAAATGTTGTACCATACCGACACCAGCTAAGATAAAAGGTGAAAGTTAAGAAAAGGAGAGCGAAATTATAATGAAAAAAGTCCCCCCACCCCTTCACTTTATTCCCTTAATCACTGATTACTCTCAACTCGTTAATTGAAGATAATTATAGGTTTTTAATTTTCGAATGTAGGTTAGTGGAGAAAGTGAGAGAAATCATTACAAATGTCAAGGGGTTTCACAGTGACGCAAATGAAGATCTTGCTGTGTGGCGAATGTATTAGTTAAAATGACTGTATAGCCCAAAGAAAAAGGCCAGCACAATGGTAGGCTTTGACATTAGTGCTGTCAGCTCTCAAAGGTTGTGCTAAATGAATCAGAACTTTTCTACTCTACGAAAAAGAATATAATACAATGTCTCACAGTATATTCATTTGTTTCAGTGACCTACTCTGACAAAACTTCTACTTTTATCTACTTAGTCTACTTACTTTTTACCATAGAAGAAAAACATCAATTTCAAAGGCTGATTATTGACAAAAAAGTAATTAATTTTATTTAGATACCATGAATTACTATTCAAAATAATAAAGAAACATGATTCCTGAAACAATACAAGTAACTATGTGCCATTTACTGGCCTCTGATAAAAAAATTTCCTTATGAATTGCATGGAAAGTTTATTTTCTCACGCTTCTGTCCTACTAACCCCTTTCTCTACATACAATATAGGATTTATAGGCTGCTGTAGGAAAGTTTTGCAATGAATAAGTGATGTTTACAAACCCAGTTCCTCCTCAAGCTACCTTTAGCCTTCAAGCCAAAGCTGCGCTGGAGCCTCCAAAAGAGCCCGCGGCGGCCACCCAGGGCCATAGGCTAACAGGGCCTCCGACTTCCGCGTCTCCACAACGCCTCAGATCAAGATCTCCCCCACCAACCAGATCCCTGCACGTCTCACCGGCTTCTTCATACACTTCAGCATGCTCATCTACCGGGTAAATGGACCATTCCAGCTCCTTGTAGGAATTCCAGCAGGAATTCCCTTCTCTCACAAAGCCTCCAAAACCTCATCAACATCAACAATCTCATCAACATCCTCAATACCACCCTGCCCGACGCCATTCCTCCATCCGCATCACCAGCTAAAGCAAATAGCCCAAAGAGAAAGAACCCAGCCACTCACCCTACTCCAGCACCCTCCGTTCCTCGCAGCCATAAACAACCATCGGCCAGCCTCGACTGAGCCCCTGAGGATCATTCTGATCTCGTCTAACCTTCTCGCCAATCCCCAGTGCTCCAAGCGCGAACTCCTGTCAGTTTTAGGGCACTTGAACTTCGCTATGGACAATTCCTCAAGGCTGCCCCTTCATTTCCCACTTGCTAACCCTTGCATCCTCTGCCCTCTCCCTCGAAGACCAAATTTCTCTGTCAGCCTCCAGCCTCCTCGAACCCCAACTACGGGTTTTCATTCCTCTCCCAGTGAAATGGCCATTAATTTTTCTACAACGAAATCCTGTCCTCCCCAACTGACATTCGATTGTTTACAGACGCAGCCTCCTCCGTCGGTTTCGGCGGCTTTTACTGTAACCGATGGTTCGCTTCCCCATGCCCCTCCCAATTCTCAGATTTACCTCCCCACTCAGCCTCTTCAGCACTTTTCGAACTGTATCCCATCGTCGTTGCAGCCGCCCTCTGGGGGAAAGAATGGTCTGCCCCATGCATTGTAATACACTTTGACAACGAGGCTACAGTCCAGTGTATTAACAAGCACAGCTCCCACTCCCCCGCTATTATTCCCTTTCTCAGATGTCATGTCTGGATCTCAGCCAAAAACCAATTCTTGTTAACTACTAAACATATTTCAGAGAAAGGGAATATAATTGCTGACTCCCTCTCACGTTTTCTCTTTCAGAAATTCAGGACGCTGGCCCCAGATTCTGATCCCCAGCCAACCCCAGTCCCTCCTTATTCAAAACTCGTATTCCCCTGAACCACCCCCTCAGACCCTTCCTCGAAGCATCCCTTAATTCCATCCTCCAAGCCGTACTCTCCAGCCTCCCCCTGGACTCTCTAGTCCTACATCACTGCCTGGAGATTGTTCAGATCTTTCCACCTCAGCTATATCCTCCAATTCCCTGATTTTTCTCTGCTCTCCTTAACCTCATTCATATCATTCCTAAACTCTTACAAAAACCTTCAGGCCAGCTCCATCAAAGCTACCTAAGCAGACTCCAATTTTTCCATATATTACTCTCTGGAGCAGCTTCACCCGCCATTTCAAATGCCCAGACCTCCCTGTTGCTCAAAGGCATACAAAAGGAAAACCCACCCGCCCCGATTCAAGACTACCCATCAACCTAGAGATCCTCTCACATTGTATATCTACCGTCCGCAGAGGTTATATTTTCACTCACATAGCTAGATGCCATGTTCACCCTGGCGTTCTTTGGGTTCCTGAGATTCACTGCAAATTCACTGTGAATTCTAATTTTAACCCCAATATCCATCCAACCATTTCCGACCTCACCATCCTGAATAACGAAACCATGGCTTTCTTCATTAAACGGCAAAACAAACCAGCTTAAGAGAGGCCATTACATTTTCCACCTCCAGTCCCCCATCCAACCCTGGTTTCAGAAACACCTCTAGGCTATCCTTCACCTATCAGGTGTTCCCCTGTAGAAATACTAAATCCCATTCCTTTAGAATCAGAGCAGTGACCTCCGCAGGAGAGAAAGGCCTCACCTCCAGCCAGATCCCGACACTTCGCCATTGGTCATCAGAGGCATTTAGAAGCTACATACGCTCCGACCCAACCTCCATTAGGAGAGCTATGCAAACACTTGCAAGCCCTCTCCCAGCTCTGCAGCCCTCCCCCGGGGCATTCCCAACCCCACCACTTCAGGACTTCCCATGCTCGGTCAGTCCACTTCCAGCCATCTCGGCAGTAACTTCCACCATTAAACCCAAACAAGCACTCTGTTGCTAATTCCGCTCAGCCCGCCTCCGCCGAGGCCACTCCTTCCTTTTACCTCAGCAGAGGTCCCTTCCAATTCTCCCTCCTATTCCGATCAAGGTCTTTCTTTACTTCCCCTCGCCTCCTCAGAGGTTTCTCCCAAGCTTGCCCCGCCTCCACAGAGGCCATACCAATCTTCCCCCTACCTCCGCAGAGGTACCTCTACAAGAGGCTCCCTATCTTTTATGTCCTAATCGAACAAGGCTTCCCTACCCTGCTTTTCCGAGCAAGGCCTCCTGGCCTCTGCAGAGGTCGTTCCCCTCTTCCTTTCCACCTTCCGCAGAGGTACTCCCTAAGCCCTGCCTCTACTAGAGTGTTCTCCCTCCCTTTTTCCCACCTAACTTTTCATCTTCCCTACCCCGCCTCCGCTGAGGCTCCTCTCCTTCTACCCTTCCTAACCTAAGCTACTTGGGCTCAGAGTTTGCCGATCTCCCGGCTCGCCCCCTGGACAGCACGCCAAACATGCTTTATTCATTACTATCATAAGGAAGTGCGAACTCGTGAAATGACCTTGTGCAAAAAGTATCTTTGCCTGCAGATGTTTACAGGTTTCTTTATGTGAAAGCAGACGTGATCCAGAAAACTACTGTAGTTTCAACTACAGTATACAGTATATCTAAAATCAGCTTTTATACTAGTAAACAAACTTTAATTTGTTTATGCGGGTTTACTTTGTATCATACAAATATGCACTTAGTTTGACAAGCAAAGTTAAACAGAAATCCTATAAGCACACAAATCTGCTCATCACACAAGTGACTTGATTTAACCTGTTCACTGTGCTATATACAGCACTGACACCTGAGACTGAGTGTATAGTATGTCCTCTTCCCTGGCTGTGATGCAGAACACATGTGCAAATGCACAAGCTCACATATACACACAATATACATAATGCCTATTCATGCATACACACATATAAATATAAGTTGGTTTCTACTGTTGTCGGTTTCCTAAGATGTACTACTACTTATGAAATGGCTCCTGTGTTAATGAAAATAAAAGTAATTTTATCTAATGTTTTGTGTATGCAGCTATTTTTGTTTGCACCTCTTTCCATGATTATCTCATATATTTTAATTGAACTATTTTGATTTAATGATTTAATTGATTAATTTTAATTTCCGGCATAATTGTCCAACCCCATATATGTACCAGAAGTTTGTATTTAACAGATCACACAACCATTAAGGAATGATTAATCATTTCTAAATATGCTTTACAAGTTGTGCAAAGACAGACTGGGCAATTTACTCTACCATGCTTATTCAATATGTTGTTTCTTTGTAGACTGGCCTCCTAAAGCACTCTTCACAGTAGTCATGTTGTATTTGTGGAGCAGATGTCCAGGAGATGATAAAACCAACTGAAAATGTTGCTTCATTAGTATTCAGTATTCATCTGTAGGTAGAGTTCATATTTCTTTCTTTTTTTATTTATTTATTTTAATATTTTTTTATGTATGATTGATGTGATTTGTTTATATAGACTTCCATTCAAAAGTTTTGATGCATGTATATGTATGCATAGACATACATCTTGAACGGAATAGTATGTACATTACAACTGCTTTGTTTAGGTTTAATTGAATGCATGTATGGTATTTCTGATATAATAATATTATAATATTATTATATAATAATATTTTTAATAATGTGTAATATAATAATGTTTTTAATAATGTGTTTAATGCGATTGCATTTATAGTTATTACTGCACTTAATGCAACTTTGTGAGAGATCACATGCCCATAAATTAACGAAAGAAATGTTAATAATGTTACACCATAACATTGACACTATTTATAACATGTATTCTTGAGCCTCAGTGATTATTCAACCATATAACATTTATTTCACAATAAAATGTCCATGTAAATTTGCAATTAAAATGTCTTTCTGAACAAAAGGTCCCCATTTGCTGATAAACCTGTTGGACTAAGGATTTATTTTGTGTAAGCGCTGAGCCTGGTTACCTTGGTTCTGGAATATTCCAACTCAGGACAGTGTTTAGAAACAGGACAAAAAAAATTATAAAGGTTGTTGCAGCTCTAAAACTGTATGTACGCTTAAAGTGGTTTATGCTTTTCCCCATCATTGTCCATAAAAAATTAAAAGTACTAAAAAAGTTAAAAGTACATTATATATGTGTATTGTACTTATGCTTCCCTATAATGAGATTGAGTAGGCCTAGTGTGTTTTTGTTTGACTCACTTTATCTTAAAAGATCTAGGAGGGACCTAGCAGATGCCTAATGCTGATTATGTTTTATTTATTTATTTAAATATTTTTTCAAAGTCGGCCATCCAGCCTAAGGATGCTTTGAATTTCATGAATGATGCATTCATGTTTCAATTAAGCAGATGATGTTAATTTGTAATTATTACCTAAGGTACTTATTAACTCTTTATTCTATTATGAGTTCTAAAATCAACCTTTACATTTTTATTTTTAAGGTGTCCTTGTTATAGTGTAATTATAAATTTAATATTGTGTAATATTATTTAACTGCATGCACTTCATATATGGTTTGGGTTAGGGTTAGTTTCAGGGTTACTTGCATGAAATTATGCTTAATTGTCATTATTATGACATGTAACTTGTATCGAGGACACCTCAAAATAAAGTGTTACCGCAATATCTGTTTATACTTGATATTACTGTTCTTCGTTGGTATTTGCCATTCTTACAGAGCTGCAGAGCAATGCATGATGGGAAAACATGGGGAAAAGAGGCCTGGGTTTGTTTTAGCATGCTGCAACACCATTAAAGTAACATTCTGAGAACTATGCCGAAGGCTCTCTCACTGTATCTTCTTTCTTTCTCTCTCTCTCGCTGTCCATGTTCCTGTCTCTCTTGCCCTGAAAGCAAGGCTGTAATTCCGCTGAATAGGCATATCATGAATTTAACTGGGGGAAGAAAGCTGGGTAGCGAGCCAGGCTTTTCTGTGCAATGCTTTATCAAAGTCAGCCAAGTGTATTAAACAGATCCACTAGGCTGCAGTATAAAAGGGCTGTTTGCCACTGTAATCAGGGGCTCAAGCTGAAAAACAAATACACTTCCTCTGACGAAACAGTGTAGTGAGCCCTCCCAGGTAATGTCTGTTGGAAGTTGCCCTCAAATCATGCATGACACAAACGAATCACTATCAGTGTGAAACTTGTTCATACAGTATAGATGTTTTAAAGATAACATGACATTTGCAAAGTATTTAATACAATTTTCCATCATTTGACCTTTTTCTGTGTACATTTGTCTTTAATTTACATATTTTCAGTACAATTTTAAATTTTTTTTATTGGTATCACTTGTTCCATGAAGAACCTTTAATATCCATAGAATATTTCAGTGCGCAAAAGGTTCTATGGTTTAAGATGATTAAAATGTTATTCACACTAAGACCAGAATGATTCTTTTAATAACTGCTCATGTTCTTTGTGGATCTCAGAATGGTTCTTCTGTGGCATCGTTTATGAATTTTGAGTCATTTACATTTTTCAATAGTGTAAAAATACGAGAATACCAATCATGAATTTTGTAGTATCTTCTTTTGTTGCAAATATTATATGATCCTCATGGGCGTTTTTGGTAAAATTAATCTCGAAATATGGACATTTTTATTAAAAAAATGGGTAACATTTTGCGTTGGTTAACATGAACTAACAATTAACAAGGCATCTGTTAGCATTACTGAATTGTTCATGCATATTAATTATATTAATTCACTTAAATTGATGTGTTAGTTAATGAATTAGTTAACATGAACTAACATGAAGATCAGGATTATTTAATGGTTTGTTAATGTTACATATTTAGTAATGCATCTCTTTACATTATTGGATTAACTAGTTTCAAAATGAACAATGCATCTGTTCAGCATTACATCTTTGCCCATGTTATCTTATTTATATACTAGTGTTTTAGTTCATGCACTAGTTAACTTGAACTACATTTCCAAGTAGCATTGCAAAATGTATAGTTGGAATTCATAGTTACAATGTTTTGCTCATACACACGATTATGTCAGTAATATAGAAACTTTGCTGAAAGATTCTGAAATAAGAATTTCAGATACAGATATATTTCAAATACAGCCACATTCTGAAAGTCTTTTTCCCAAAAAGAGATTAAATAAAACCATATAGGGTAAGTTTTGACGTCAAGTGGCCTTAGTATAGCTGCTCTGCCCTTTTGATATAGCACAAAGAAACAACAGAGACATGCAAGTCTATTGGTTGTAAGATCCTCATTTGTTTTGTTCGATTACCCCTTAGCAGTTGAGGTGTGGCGTAGCTGTATACAGTAACCCTGAGAAATTGTCAAAGCATGACTGTCACTGCTGAAAGTACAACCTAAATCCCTCTGCAGATGAGACGTGAATGGGCCACTACTGCAATTACGTTGTCTACGTTCTTTGATATTCCTTCTCCCTCTCTCGCCATCCCTCTATCTTCACTCTTTCTCTCACTTTCATACCCACACCATCACTAGAGCTTTGCAGTGTCATGATTGTTTGACACCACTTAATTGGAATCTCTATTAAAACATGTTCTGTCCTGTACTTCGGGCTCTCTTGTCTAATTGCCAGCAGAGGAACTCTTAATTGAAGCTGTATAGTATGCAGAGTGGAAGAGAGCGATGGGGAAAAATAAAAACTAAGCGAGACTGACTCAATAGGATGCAGCTCAGAGAAAACTTCTAATTACAGTATCTAAACTATAATTTGTTATACATTGATTGAACTGTGGATGTATCAATGTCAGAGCTCTAAAACCAACCCCTCTGAGACGACAGCGTGCGAGGACATCTAAATAAAATCCTGGGTGTGCATCTTACGGCTTAATTACTGAGGTGCCATCAATAACAATTCCAATAGACCTCTTACAAGCCATCTGTGCCAGATAGGGGTCAGTTGCACGCATTGATTTCCATAAACTGCATGCGGATTTGGATCAACAGGAGCGGAACATCATGCATTAGTATTTAGAGTGTTTGTGCGTGAAGTGACTGCAGGGAACGGAGAGGGTCCTCTTCAGAGAATGTGTGGGGAAAACTAACATCCTTCGATGCAGGGACACCTGTGGTGCAGCCATGCATAACTTGTTTCTACAGCTCATCATAACGCTCAGGGTACATAATCACAATGGCAACAAGGTTTTAAGACACCAAAGAGATTTGAAGGTCAGGTGTGAAGACGTGTACGTGCTTGAGCCTGCTGTCTTTCCGCCTCTTTTGCTTTATTCCAAAACCAAGTGAGCTGCCTACGGTGGCAGCATGTTAAGACATCTTAAATGCCATTCCAAACGGGAGGAGACTTTAATTGTGCTGCTTCTTAAGACACCTTGTTTTGCCATGAGCTAATTGCAGTGCACTTTTGGATTGTCTTCCTTAAGAATACACACAAAGCTGCCAAAATGCTGAAAAGAATACACATTCTCTTTTTAGAATTTTGCCAGCTTTGCATGTGTACTTAGAAAGGCAGTCCCAGAATTCATTGGATTGAGCTCGGTGATCAACATTGTGGACAGGGTGGTAAAAAATATTTTTTATAATCAGGTATCAAGTATGTTATATATTGCGTGGAATACGTTAAAATAATAAATAATACTGTACACTCTAAAAAATTGCAGGGTTAAAACAACCCAATTTGGGTTATTTGGCAACCCAACACTGGGTCAAATATGGACTAACCCAGCGCTGGGTTGTTTTAACCCATTTGGTTGGGTTATATATTTGACCCAACATGCTAGGTTATTTTTTATGGTTCAAAATTACTAATGCTAGGCTAAAATCAACCCCAAATTAAGCTAGGCATTAAACCTTCAAAACTTGTTCATTTTATGAATGACTATCTAAAGGTAAATATTTATTTAAAAACAACAAGAGAAACAGTCAAAAGTAACATGAATGTTAGAAGAAATGCACAAAAGTATGGCATTAACAGTTTATAAACGAAGCACTGAACATTTGTTAAATATAACAAGATCAAATCTAACTTTTTTGGGTCATTTTTATGTGTTGAATAAAAATATTTTAAAACACTGTTATACAAAAATTGTACAAATAGTTAATACTTATGTTCTTTACTAACTATTCTTGCATTACAGTACACTAAAAAATGCTGGGTTATTTTTTCAACCCAACTGCTGGGTTGAGACTGTTGGGTCATTTTATTGGGTTATCTTCTCAGTGTTGGGTTGTTTTTTTGTGACCCAATGCTGGGTTGAGACTGTTGGGTCATTTTATTGGGTTATTTTCTCAGTGTTGGGTTGTTTTTTGTGTAAACCAATGCTGGGTTACCGGTTAGGTTAGAACGCGGACGTTAAAGAGAGCACGCACGTCACGTTAACATCGGACGACAACGCTGCGAGAAGCCGCCATACAAAACAGTGTGATTACGTGTTCGTATTTTATGTAAACCATTTTTGCCTGTGTTCTTTTTTTATTGCAGAACTTAAACCAACTTTGGAGTTGTCTGATTTGGACAGTCATCATTTCTTAGGAATAGTTCACAAAAAAATAATTTATTTGCCCTCATGTCATTCCAAACCTATAAGACTTTTATCTGTCTTTAGAACACATATGATTTTTTACATTTTCTCTTAAAGTTTTGTTAATCCATTGAGAGTGTAGATAATCCATATTTTCATGTTTCAAAAATAGTTCTTGTAGAAGTAATCCATGCCAATAGTTATATATAAATACTTAATATAAATAATTATAAATGAATATATAATTAATCTTAAATTATATCATAGCGAACATGTCTGTTCAGAAGAAAATATTGGTCACCCAGACTTGCAGTGGAGGACAAAAATTAATAAATTATTAAATGCAGAGTTTGTATGGGTTTGGAACAACATGGGGGAGCAGAAATGATAGCCATTTTAATTTTTTTGGTGAACTAATCCTTTGAAAGAGCAGCCCTCCACGTACATGGAAATTTGTGAGGTGTGTAAATGTTTTGTCTGTATCAATATTTCGGTAAAGAAGTAGCTTTCTGAAATAGTGTTCATTTTGGCAGACATTTTTTATTTCATCTTTATCTTCAGATGAAAATGAATACATTTTAATGAAATGTTTTCTTTTTTCAAATGTTTTTTCTCTTGTTAGGACACTGATGAAGAACAGGCAGTGACTGGGGTGAAAGCTGGTTCAGAAGAGAATCACCTTTCCCCCGATCTGATGCAACAGTGGTTTTAAAGGAGGACAATGCTCTGGATAATGTAAAAGATGTCACATGTCTTTGCTGTGCTGATGGGGCTTCTTCATATGATAAAGAGATCATGAAAATTGGCATTGATGCATGATCAGTATTCATGGACTATCAAACAAACTGTAAGTGTATGATTTGTAAAAACAAAATGTTAAACACTTGTTCTGTGCTGTTTAGTAGTAATGGAGTTTACACTGTCATTCATGCACATGCTCACATTCTTTCACATATGCTTCTGTTAAATGTTATATTAGTGTGGTTTATTTGTGGCTTGTGGTTTATTTGTGTACTGTAATGCCAGAATAGTTTGTAAAGAACTTAAGTATTAATTGCACAATTGTTGCATGATAGTGTTTTAAAAATTTTTTATACAACATATAAAAAGACCAAAAAAAGTAACTTTTGATCTTGTTATATTTAGCAAGTGTTCTATGCTTCATTTATAAAATGTTAATGCCATACTTTTGTGCATTTCTTCTAACATTTATGTTACTTTTGACTGTTGTTTTTGATAAATATTTAAAATGAACAAGTTTTGTAGGTTTAATGCCTAGCTTAATTTGTGGTTGATTTTAGCCTAGCAATGTAGTAATTTTGAACCATAAAAAAAACAACCCAGCATGTTGGGTCAAATATATAACCCAGCAAATTGGGTTAAAACAACCCAGCGCTGGGTTAATCCATATTTGACCCAGCGTTGGGTTGCCAAATAATCCAATTTGGGTTGTTTTAACCCTGCAATTTTTTAGAGTGTATGGAAGTACACAGGTATTGGGGACACTTAATATAAAGTGGCACCGTTTGTTTTTTTAGTGATTTTTTTCTGAGTAATTCCACAGCATTTGGATTAGTATCACAAATTATAGTGATGCAATAAGAAAAGGTTTGACAGCTGTAAGTCTACCTACTGTAGTTGTGAATGCAATAGATTTTGCCCTTGTGCTTCACCAGTCACAGTTTTAAGGGAGAAGAAAGGCACTGTTAAAAATGTTATATGACATCTCGGCTACAGTTTGCCTCAAGGCATGTCGGGAACTCTATAGCCAGCTGGAATAAGAGTTTATGGTCTGATGAGACCACAATTGAGCTTTTTGGCCGTCAGACTAAACAGCATGTTTGGCATAAGCTACACTGCACATCATCAGAAACTCACTAACCCCACTGTGAAGCATGATAGTGGCAGCATCACGGTGTGGAGATACTTCTCTGCAGCAGGTCCTGGAAGACTTGTGAGGTAGACGGTAAAGCAAATCCAGCAAAATACAGGTAAATCCTGCAGGAAATCCTGATGTGTCTGCACAGCACCGCCGACCAGAGAGATTTATTTTCCAGCAAGACAATGACCTCAAGCATAAAGGCAAAGCTTCCCAGCAATAGTATGAATGTCCTGTGTATCCAATTTGTAAAGTTTATCTTAAATGCACAGTATGTTTCTTTTTTTTTTCTTTTTCGTGCATGTCTTACATAAAGCCAAACATAAGCTTTATAGATACAATCCATACATTTAATAGATGTGTAGATGTTTTTATTTTGACATGGAACAATGTATTTTATTGATCAGTTAAAAATTGTTTTGCTTGTTCAGTCTTGTAAAATAACATGAATTAAACATTGGGTGTCAGTCCTTTATATAAAAACAGTAAAATAAAAAAGTAAATAGTTGCGAAATGGTCGGAAAACTGATGGGTTATCTGTCTTGAAATGCATCCACCTTTTTTTTTCCACAGATATGTCTGCTTCCTTTCACTCTATGTCATGGTAAGCATTCAGACATTCAGCTTTGACAGGTGCCATATTGATCTATATATCAATAATGTGTGTGTGGACACATGTCTGTGTGTGACCTTGAGAGATCTACCACATGTTTCGTTTTCGTTTTGTTTTTCTTGTGGTCGCTATAACATAAAAAAAAGCAAGAAAGCAGATCTTTTGAAAACATTCAGGCTGCAGCCCAATAGTCCAGAACTTTTTATGCCCTTATTCCTTAGAGTAACAGCAGCTTCCTCTGTCTGTGTTGAAGTTTGCTCATTTAACTAATATATCATAGTTAAAAGTGGAATATATTAAGCTAAATGTAAAAAAACAACAACATTCACACAGGATTGACAACCATATTGAACTGCTCTTATAACAACTTAAAAGCAGCTTGAATATTGTCTGTATGAACTAATGGCAAAAGTCACTCTTACTGTATATTTGTTGTAAGGCGGTCCTCTCTGGCGATGTCTGACTGTCATCAGCAGGAACCTTTGCCGGAGGTTTGAGTTCCTACCCGGACCACTTTCCACCGAACACCTGTGGGGATTTTCCACCACAGGTGTTCACTATTATCCACAGTATAAAAGGAACCCACGGAGATCAGTTTTGATCGTCAAAAGTCAACTCTGAGCGTTTCTGGATTATATTTGGACTAACCTGTTACCTACCTGGATTGTTTATTTCGTCGTTGATTCTTGCTTGTTGCCCAAACATTGCCTGGACCTGACCTTCTGATTCTTGCTTGTTGCCCCGACCATTGCCTGGACCTGACCTTAAGATGCTTGCTTGTTGCCCCGACCATTGCCTGGACTATTGTTGACTGATACTCGCCTGATACCTCAACCTCTGCCTGTTTCCGATATTGTCTTTTGAAGTGCCTCTATTGTTTATGTTTGCACCTGTTGATCAAAGCACGTACGACCACGAGTTTGATAATAAAGACTTGCAAATGGATCTACCGTCTGCTGAGCCGTTGTTACAATATTCTCAATAGCAAAGGATTAGTAACCATAGAGCTCAAACTAAATTTTGAAGATCCCAACTAGTTGTCAAGTGTCTGCCACTAGTTATCATTAACACTAAAACTCAATATGCAGGTGTGAGTTCTGAAAATGTAATTGTATGAATGTAATTATCATTCTTGTTAATAATCAAAATGTACTTGAACTAATTTTGTATTTAACACTCCAAAACAGGATGTACATCTGTATTGCACTGCTGTGTGAATGTCCTGCTCAGCTCAGTGTTAGAGTCCTCAGGTCATTGCATAGCTCACTGAAGATGAGACAGGCCTCTGTTCAGGATGTGAGAAAAAAAAAAACATCAGACAGATTTATTAATGGAGTCTAGCTTGCAGCACTTTTATAATGGCAGTATGTTAATAAAGCAATAAGCCACAAGAGGCTATCGTTAGGGATTGTTCTTACTCATGACACAACACTTTTTAGAAAACTGTAATATAGAAATAAACGTTACTTGTGGAGTTATTTGTTAATGTGGGTTGTCCTTCTGCGCTGCTCCTTGGCACAGTGATTACCACATCACAGCAGATCTGTCATTGCTCATTAATTCACTTTTTACAATATGTTTCAAAGCAGTTGTGACAATTTCAAACTCTGCTGTGAAGCAACTCTAACAAATCATTGAAACAATACCATTAGCTCAGGTCAGTTCAGTGTTTAGTTCACAGTTTAGTTCAGGAGAACGTTCAGAAATTGTAAGTTATTAAAAATAAAACAAAAACAAATGCGTGTAAACTGTGCAACGTTATATTTCTGTTGTCTAAAATGGGTCACACGTGTTGCTGTCTAGTCACATTGATGATAATGTGCACAGCAAACTCACAGTCACCCCTTTAAATAAAAGCAGGACAGCTCTCTCAAAAACAAAATAAGCAACATTTCAAGGAAGGCCTTTTTATATTTACCTTTTGTATTTCCTTGTCGCTTTTCTACTTTAAAATGTATTAGTCTATTATACACATATTTTCTCTTTTATGTCTGTAGCATTTGTCCAGCAGTATATAGCTGCTTAGTAATAAAGAATAGTGGCTGAAAGCTGGAAGCCATGATTTTAGTCATTAGCATGGTCCAGAATATCTCACATGTATTAAGATGTTATGCTGATCTTGTACTAGATTATACATATAAACAAATAAAAATAATAAATAAATGTCTTTCTTAATGATTCACTTTGTTATGTATTTACCTTTTTTGAATGAAGTGTATATGTGTGCTGTTAAATGTTTATTGGTCTTACAGTTTGGTGCAGAACTCAACAACACTAAAAGTAAAAGGTCAGACAGGTACTTTAGCCACTGTCGAAATGTCAGTGAATGAGGTATTGGGTGACCTGTTCAACTGATAAATGCAACCTGGGCTTTTTCATTTATGTGGGATGTCAGGGATGTTTATTGCTGCCCCACCATAATATGCAATAGATCTTCTGTTGGAAAACTATATGTTGTCAACAGAGTGTATCAGACAAAGTAAAGAAAAATAACAATGTAACCCTGTGTCTGCTGATACAAATATTTGCGTCTAACAAACATTCTCAAATATTTGAGGATGCATGAAGATCATAACATTCAAATAATTATGTTTGATGCAAATTAGGAAGAACACAGCAGAACAAAATCTTATCTAAATACAGTATGGCATCTGAACATGGTGTGTTGAGTTTATTCTCTAATAATGGACAAATCTACACATACCTTGCTGAGATAACTAGACAAGTTTTGTCAGTGGAATACTTTAAAATATTAACATTTATTTTTAAATTTTGGATTTTTACAAGTTTGTTTCCTGATGTTTGTTTGCGTTTATGCAAGGCAGTTTTGTTTAGAACATCTGGAACATTTACTCCTTAATGTGATCTTTAGTCTCCATGGTTTCCCAATCCAGTGCAGATGAAACAAACATCTCCTTTTACACTAGAGTGAAGATAACAGTACAATATGATTGTGAAAAATCTGCGGTTAAAACATTCACTAATGGTGATGGGATAGACTCTGTGGTCAGAGGAGTACTATATCACTGGGTCTGCCAATTCCAGACAGAAGGAGAGGTTTGTCTTCATTCTAAAGCAACTGGCAATAGCCGAGTGTCACCGTCTTGTATTTGGCCTGCTCAACTGCACCACATAATGCTTTAGAAACCACCTTAATTAGAGTTGACTGTGCATTCTAATGCAGTTTTGCTTGGCAGTATATAGGAACATTTCCCCATGGTCTAATCCCTTGTGATACAGACTGTTGGATCTCTCCTTGAAAGGGAGAGAGCGGTATTACTGCAAGCCTCATTGACCAAAACCCTCACAGCTTTTTCTCAGCCAAAACCTAGTAAGACTAAAGAGTTGATGTCAGACATGAAATGTGATTGTTCTTGAAAGAAAATACACAATTCCCTGAAACAACCTTTTTTAATGTTCAGCATTAACATTAAATCACTAACATTTGAGCGCTTTCAAAACTTATCCCAGCTTTAACGGTCTGTCATACAAATTGGCTACTCTTGCGATATACTGTAGCTTTTATAGTTAATATTGAGTAACTTACACTGTAGACGCAATATTGAATCACTGTGTACATCAAATGCACAGAAGTTTATCAACAAATCAGTTGAACAGATTATTCAATGAGTTGCTCATAAAGTGCAATTTCATTTGTAGTCATCCATTTAGTGAACTATTTACGGGGACAGGCATTTTATCTGAATCCATTATCAAGAGCACTCACATTGCACAATTCTGTGAGTGTAATGCTGAAAAACAAAAAAACAAAACATCTTGGCAGATGGAAAATGGAGTCTACAGACTTTCTGGCATATTCAGTTTTGAATAAACTATGTTTGAGGTGTTTTGTAGGGATTAGGGAGTGTACAGGGGGTAATTTTGGAGACATAGAGCCAGATTTCCAAAAACGGGGAAAATTAGCAGTTCCATAAATGCACCATTGGAAATGGCCAATTGAGCGGGTGATTTACTAACCATATACATGTTAAAGAAAACAGACGTGGCCAGATCATTTCCATAATGACCAGCGCAACCAAGAGCAGAGCAAATTACAGCTTACTTAAAGGCATGTTTTTTTTGGGACTTTAAACAATATTGTAATACCAGTAATTTGATGAGCACAAACGTTAATAAATCATATTGGGTAAACCTGAAAGGGTTTGAAAATGCATATTCAAAAAGGTCAGCTGCAAAAATAACTATTTTCCACGCCTTTTCATTGCGGGTCTTTAGTAAATCCTGACCATACTACTTAAAGACAAATATGTTAGTAAAAATGGCCCATAGGCAGCATACAGAATTGTATATTCTCAGAGTAGGTGTAATGCCTTATGTTTGTGTGTTTCATGGTTTTGTTTTGCTTTCATTTTCAAGTCTTCCTGGTTTTCCTTATTTGGTCAGTTTCCTGTTCTTGTTTAGTTAATGAGTTCATTGTATCCACCTGTGTCCCTCACCTGTCATGATTTCTCCTCTATGTCATCTTGTTTAAAAGTTTTTGTTTAAAAATGTTTAGTTTGTCCTACGTTTGTCTGAATATTAAAATTGCTGTGAGTTTGTGTTGCCTGTCTGTATTATATGAGTTTTACTTTATTAAACTGCATCAAGAAATCTCCTGTCCTGTCGTATCCTGCCTGAGTCTACACGAAACCATCACAATAGGTACTTCTTTTGAATAAATTAATATTTTGCAACCACTATAAAAGCACAATTTTTGTATGAATGTGTGTAATAGGAATGTTATTAATATGTAATGCATTCGCCATATGGTTGCTGTCATAATGTGACCAACCTACCACCGTCAGTTAGTTGTTCAATTCACAAATCCTTTTCTCCCTCCTCATGGGATATATCCATTAAAGTCATCCAGGTACTACATATTACATATGTAGACATAGTGTTTTAACACACTATATTTTTCGCTTGTATAATATAGTAGGGGGGGTATGCATTTTTTTATGCAGCCCTAGTTTTTTTAATAAATCCACTGAATGAATTACTCGCTAAATCACTTACTGTGTTAGTTATGAAAACAGCAAAAATAAAAGAAAATATGATGCCGTATATAATGTACACCATTACAGTGCCATTGGACTGTACGTATATCCCCAAACAGTGCACACTCATCTGCAATGGATATCTGTTAAAGATTGCTAGATATGGAAAGAATCTGTTGTTTCCAAACAGCTGACATATTTTAGTTTCAAATACATTCTAAATAATAAACTGCTAAAAAATTATAAAATGCTATGTCACATTTGATAGGAAAAGCCCTACAGATGTAAATGCAGATGTCAAATAGACATCTCCATGATGTGCATTTGATATCAGGATTGGCATTTTTGGAGCACCCCTCAGCCAACCAAATCCGAGGACTTGAATTAACTGTTGTATTAATGTATTTATTGGAAGTCTTTATTATGCGATAGATATGAAAACTGCTTGTGCTTTCTCACTGGAGTATTAGCTCTTCATCTTGTTTGTGTTTTTGCCTAAATGTCTAATCTGCAACATCTGTCGTCATTGGCAGAACCTGGTTTTACTAAGTGAGACATGTTCCTGGATCAACATTTTTGTTTACCCTGAAGCAACATACAGTATGATTAACCAATTGTATTCAAATAATAGTTTATAGTTTGTGACGTTTAGGCTTAAAATCAGCCATTCATCTATAATTTCTTCAATATTTTGAGATTAAAATGTTGTTCCGGGTTCAACAATATAAGTTGACCAAGACGACCTCTAACTCTGTAATATCAGGATGTCCATTTTCCATTTAATCCACTCTATTTTATTTTTGTATTTTTATATGTATATATGTGTATATTATTTTGTATATAATGTTGTTGAAGGGTAGACCGCAACAGAAATAAATGTTTGGGGGTGAGACGGTTTGTGGTGGCAGAGAAAATTTCCAGAGTTCAACCCCAGGATGGGTTCAAATTAACCAAACAACCAATTGAAACAAAAAGATAAGTTTTTATTTACATGACTATTAAACAATCAACAAAACAACAAAAGAAAAGAGGTAATAACTTCAGGAGGGGGTAAGGCCAAAATAACAACCATAAGGTAACTAACATTACTTAACCAGTCTCAACACATCTGAGAGAAAGATACACCAAATCACCAAATTGGGTGAATGAGGATGAGTTCTCAGCTGCCACACACTGTCTAGCCGCCACCAACAGTTGATCTAGGGTAGCTGCAGTTTAAATGCATGCTCTCCTTTCATATCATCCGATCACAGCAGAACTCAAATTATCAGCATCAGGTGGAGACACTGGTTCAGTAGAAAAAACAAGGAGAGAGAGAGAGAGAGAGAAACAACAATGTCAACAAAATCTTACGACTCCGGACGTAACAGTAGCAAATAATGAAAATATATATCTTTTTGTCCTGTGTCTGATTGTCTTGTGTGAGCAAACCTTAATATGAATAACCATAAGATAGTCACGAAATGTCGGCTCTGTACTGTTGTCTTTGGAGGACTTCATTGATAGCTGCAGTTATTACTTGTGTTGTGAGGCTGTTTATCTTCACCAGAGCTCGGCACTTCATGCAATGTATCTTTTACTCATACACATGTCTATTTGACCTTAAATACTTTGTCAAATGTCTAATGAAATATTTCCATTGTCCTGCACCCCAGGTCAATATGCTGCTCAAGGCAAGTCTTCTCAGCAGTTATTTGCTATGTACGAGAGTGGAAGAAGGAGGAGACGAGAAGAAAGAGAGAGAAAAGGTAGAGATGGAGCTGCCTGATCTCAAGCGGCAAATTAGAGCTCCCTCCGATCGATAGCTGGAGGAGCTTTGCACAGATTTCATTAGCTAGCAGAGGAGCACAGTTAAAGTAATGCTAAGGGGTATTGATGCTGCCGATTGATTGTTCAGTCTTATTTAAAAAAAAAAAAAAAAAAGTATACATTAAGACGAAGGTGCTGGGTCTGGATTTGTACCTTAACCATCGATAGTCAGCTGTAATTACTGATGATTCAGCATATCAGGGAATCTTAGAGGTCACACGTTCAAAGATTCGATGATCTCCAACATTAATATTGAGAACCCACTGTTTGTTGTATTCCAAAGCGGAATTTGACTTTCCCCGTTCACTAGCGCTTGCAGTTTCTTTTAGATTGAGAAATGTGTGTGTCTTATCTGTTCTCTTAAGTACTTATTTATTAATCAGGGTAACTCCCCCTCAGATGGTGGTGTGTGCCTGCGAATGTTTTATTCTGTGTGGGCCAAAAGTCACAAAGTAAAAATCACTTTGAGGTCCTCTGTTAACTTAAACAAGAGAACCCAATTTACCTCTGTCAGTCTTGTATTCACAGTGCGCTATCGATCTCATCACGGCTGAAGCCCTCAATCAGACCCAAATGAATGAATAGAAAAGATAGCATTTGTTTAAAGTAGCCTGAACAACACATCATGGGAGACACCGTCGGCAGGCTTTATCAAACCTTTTATTATTATTATTATTTTTGTAATAATGCAAGTGCTAATCAGAGGGAATTGTACCTCTCCAAAATCAGCAATAAGATTCTGAAATCTATTGAAAATGATCTTTGACATGTTAACTTCTAAGGTAAGTGAGATACAGGGCTCAATTGATCATACTTCATTGAGATCGATTCCTGCACTTTGAGCGATTAATCTACAGTAGGGCCAAAAAAGACCCGAGGAATGATATGCACATATGTAAATTATTCATTATTGTTATGATTTATGACTCAGCTGTGTAATGTTGGTCTTGCGACTTTAATATTTCATAACTTCTTTGATTTTCGCAGTCATCTGATAAATGTGTTATAAAGGTGGCGTTAAATGATTAATAGATAGAGAATGTATGTACCTTGCTCTCTCCGTCTCTCTCTCTCTTCTCTTTTTCATTACGGTGTGTCACATTTCATGAGGGTAGTGCTTAATCTTATTCCATATGCATTTTAATAGTTACAATGCTACCTGTATCGTGGAGCGGACTGATGTGATGTAAATGTCTGCGCCTGTTCTGCCTGACTGCTTTGAGCTCAGTAATGTACGACACGTTAGCATCTCCAAACAAAAGAGAGACGTTCTGGTTAATTTTTCCAACCTTTGTTCTTTTCTGATTTTTGGACTTTAAAGAAAGGGTGTTGTGGCACGGAGAGCGACAGTGAAGAAGAACGAAGAAGTGTACATCTTTATTCTGTGAGCAGAAGAAAAGTTTTGGTATAATAAAAGCTGCAGATTCACACAGTATAGCATATCTGTCCAATATATATATCAAGTATTTCCAAGGAGGATCGGGAATCTCTCTCTAGGAATATATCTCATTCATTATGAGCTGATTATAGATAAACACCTGGAGTCTGATAGAGACTTACTTTTACCTCAGAGAGCTCATAAGCTCAACCGAACAAAACCATATCCACCATCAGGCATATTGAACATGCGAAAGGAAGCTGATGTTAATCAGAAATCTTTATGCAGGTCGTTGTGGCAGGTTCATTTCCATTTTCCAAAGAAGCAGTTGCACGGTAGAATGTAGAATGATAGATGACTGCTCTGGCAGACGGAGGTTGGATGAATGTGTGCATTCCATCCCAGGGGAAACCCCATCGGGGAGAGACTTTTCTCTGTGGGACGTCAATCTATTTCTCCTGTGTCTCCTGGAGAGAGCAAGTCTATTACAACTCTATTACGCCAAAACGCAGATCATTTTTATTCTATCCTTATTACCTTACTGAGGCACGAATCACATGGCCAGTCTTTCCCATTTCTCTCTGCTTCTCTTAAAGGTGAGAAATACTAATCCTCGCCCTCTCCCGAGATCAAAGACTAACCTTTAGCCACATGAACAGGGATTTATTTGACACTTTCAAGCATCAGCAACATTTTCTGGTGTACTATTTGCTGCTAAGAGTACCAGATAGTGTGTTAGCCTTGAAGAAAAAAAAAAGTTAACTTATTTAAACAACATTATGTGTCACGATGAGCGGCTGAACTGACTCGCGCTCGTGCTTCCTCACGAACAGGGAGAACTCAGAGGCAGGAATAGAGTGCAAAACTAGACATTTATTAAACGAACAAAACAAGAAAACGAGGATACATACGACGAGCAACGCAGAGTAGACAATCACACACGTAACGTTAATCCAGACTAACTAGAACTGAAAAACAAAGGGCTTTAAATGCACAAGAACTAATGAGCAGAAGTGAGGACAGCTGGAAAAACACAAGTGACTGAAATCAACTAATCAGAACATAATGACACGGAGAAACCAAATAAAGACAAGACAGGATTAAACCAAAAGTACAAAGACATGGGAGACCAGGACAGACAGACACGAAACATGACAGTCGGTAAGGCGCGTAAAAACAGTGTTGCACAAAAAGTGCACAGAGGTAGATATTTTCAATGAGACCACGTTGATTTTGACGTCATTTTAATTTTCTGTATTTCCGAGATTTCTGTTTTAAATACATTTGCATTTATGAAGATCTTTTTTTTTTTTAAATGTTATTTACTTATTTTTTAATTACATTTGTCTTTTTTCATGACTGTGCAAAAAATAAAAGACTAATCTTTAAACTAATGCGTTAAGAACACATTGCATGTTTGGACCCGAAGTAATGAAGCGTCCGTCTGCAGGGCAAAATAATTGACTTTTATAAAGTGTCCACATGTACCAGTACATGGCAAAACTCTGAGCAATAAAACAACATGAAAATCAAATAATCAGGAACCAGCCTCTGGCGTTCAGAGCCAGATAGGAAACCTCATTACAGTATTCCCTTTGCTGCGTATTGAGCAACTAGAGGAGGAGGACTGAGAGGTGCTGTGCTGAGCCAGGAAAACTGTGCAGTTTTTGATACAAGCACAGCACAGGAGGGATTTGCTCTTAGATCATGCTTTTACATTCTTCAGTACAAGACACAGTACAACTGTCTGTCACTCTCAGAAACCGTTTGAATCTGCCGGCCTGGTTAAAAGGATTCAGTCACGCTTAAATGGACCTACTCTACAGAAAACAGGGCATTTGTCTTCGCTATACAGTAAACCGCCCTCGTGAAAGCTTGACCTCGCTATGAACTTCAATTGTTCCTCTGTGCATTTCGTTAGAGTACAGTAATAGAGCCTACATGATTTGTGCTGTGCAAACTTAAAATAGCCAGATAAGTGTTTAGGACCTATAAAAAACCTGATTTTATCACATCATGTTTTCCAACTAAAGTGTAACTCACTTTATGCCTCTAAACGTATTCAGTTCATCCTCATCTTCCCTTGAGACTTACAGTGCTTTTGGGACATAAGCAGGCTATAGAGAGTCAACATTATTGTCCTATTTCAATATTTGAGAGAGATGGTCTGAATCCCACAACAATACAATTACATAACACTCATTTTCATTTCTCTTTCAGATATGTGCTGTACCATTTTACCATAAATGTGGTAACACTTTAGTTTAGGGACCAATTCACTCTGTTAACTAGTTGCTTATTAGCTTGCATATAGTGGCAGTTTATTAGGATTTATAGAGCACATATTAATGCTTTATTCTACTGTACATCCATACTTTACATCTCTTACCAAATTAGCTATTAAGGCAAAAGTAATAGTTAAAAGTTAGTTAATAGTGCAAATGGGTCCCCAAACTATAGTGTGAACTAAAAAAAGTTTCATTTAACAACATAAAATGTCCTGAACACAAATTATTGTTAAAAGTAATCCACACCACTCCTATCCATCAATTAAAGTACACTTTATTTTGATAGACATTCCACTAACTATCAAAGACAAAGCTTAAGCCTAGTCCTAGAATAAACTGTAAATCTTAGCTGAAATAAAAAAGCACTGACTGATCTTAAAACATAACAGTGCCTTTGTTTTGTCTCAAGATGCAAAACAGTAAAGTTTATTTCCAACATATTTAGAAAAATGACTTAAACATCCTAATTGCTCTATGGCCTAATCCTGGTTTATAGTCTGAGTCCTGTCTGTGAAACCAGGCCTTTACAACTACATTAATTACAACTACTAACTAATTAGTAACTACATGTCTACTAACTCTCAAAGTAGACTGTTAGGCTAGGTTTAGGGTCAGTAGAATAAGTTGACATATACCTGCAAAGTTTCTGATAGTCAGTATGTTGTGGACCCAACAAAAATAAAGTGTTAGAAGATATTAAGCAGACAGTCTACTAATAATCCAATGGCTGCTAGTTGACAGGTAGTTGCAAAATTACTAAAGTAAACTTAATGTCATTTAAAGTGAAAAACTGTGGGTTTGTAAGAAAACAATCCATCATTAAAGCATTTTTAACTGTTGCTTACAGTTATTATAAATTATATTATTATATAATAATAATACATATAGAGATAATATTGCTTTCTCTAGTAAAAAATAATGCAGGAGAGAAATAAACACAGATCAAGAACCATTTACATGCAACAAAAAAAAAAGAGATCTAAGCAAATATTGTATGTCAGTGGGTTTTGGTTCACTGTAAAAAAGTAATACCAAGTAAAACAGGTTTTACCAATTTGCCTTTTTTGAGTATAATAAACACTGTAACATTGCTTAATAAAAGTTGAGTTAACTAGTAAGCTACTACACTGTAAAGCGACATGCTGTATTTATTTAATAATATTTCAATTGTGTCTATTAAAAGCAATATTATTAAATTCAACTCATAAATATTTATTTGGAATTAATCAAATGAGATGCTTACAAATGATCCATTCAAAATGAGTAAAATAGCACAAAAACATTAAGTAAAATGTAAGCAAAAATATTGGTTTCATTGAACAAAAAAAAAAAAATAACCCACTATGCTAATGAATACTATGCCAGGCCAGAAGCTGGCGATCAAGAAACACTGCACGAAAATGTAACACGCATGCACACAACCACATTTTTGTTGTTTACATGGAGATGATACAGGCATTGTGTTCAAAAGCTTGTGTTTTCAGGTCCCCAAAACATAGTTATTGAAGACACCTGATGTTAAAAAAACAGTCACTGAAGGAGACCATTACAGTGGTCAGTGTGTGCTTTAGTTGGACTCTTGACCCTTGACTCTTTAACATTAGATTCTGTTTCTGTTTGGTCAAACAACAGTTAGACGAGCCAAGAGAAAAGCTGGTGAGGTGGTGTGGCTTGTTTTCACATCATCATCAGACATGAATCTTTGAGTTGGATATACATTTACAATTTCAGCCGAGTTCAACACGATGCCTGTATCATCTCCATGTAAACAACAAAAATGTGCATTTTTGAAGAAATGTGTCATGTGCATGCGTGTTACATTTTTGTGTAGTGTTTCTTGATCGCCAGCTACTAGCCTGGCATGGTATTCATTAGCATAGTGTTTGTTTTGTTTTTTTGTTCGATAAAACCAATATTTTTGCTTAAATTTTACTTAAAGGTGCCATAGAATGGAAAACTGAATTTACCTTGGCATGGTTGAATAATAACAGTTCAGTACATGTACATAAC
>JAUCMU010000026.1:21094379-21123500 GCA_032275025.1 Enteromius treurensis | reverse complement strand
TAAGTTTATTAAAGACTTCGTGAATTCCACTTCACGTCTCCTGCATCCTTCATCCATCCGAGCACGCACCGTGACACCATGTGACATCAGTGGATCAACTTCACTTTTGCAATGCTAGGAGAATACTATTTTACCCAAATAAAGCAAAAATTACACAATTCACTTTTCTCCCGTGACTTACACCATTTTATAAAGTATCTCAACACGCCTCATACACAGGCTTTAACGTATTGAACGTAATCAGTCTTGTTAACATTTTACCCAGCTATTTTAGTTTTTTTAGGCTGAGAAAAAAATAAGTATTCTTCTTGTGTCGCAAAACACAAATTGACTTGTTTACCTGTGTTTTTACCACGTTTCTGAATATGGGATCATTTCAGTTGTATTGCTGTCTATGCTGAGAAAAGAGCAAAAAAAAGAAAAAAAAAGTAAAACCAGCCTAGGATGGTTAGCTGGTTTTAACTGGTCTCCCAGCCTTGCTAGGATGGTCAGTAGAGTGTCTAGTGGACTATCAAAGTAAAATGTTACCTACATGAAAATACAATGGTGTCTCTTTAACAGAAGTGTGTTATGGGTATACATAGCATTTCAGCTTAGGATAGGGCAACATGTTTATATGGCAATTTATACCAGTCAATCTATTTCTGCTGCTAAAAGTTTCTTTATGAAAAAATGTGAAAATTACTTTTTCGAACTCAAGTACTTCCATATTATGATTTTCTGTGTGTTTTATACATTGCATATTTATTTAGTTAATTTATTGTCAAAGCTTTTTTATTATCTATTTTTGCTTCGTTTTTAAATACAAAATTTACATGATTTTTTCAGAATATTCATTGTTCCTCTTGTGTTAACTGTATTGAAATGAATTGTGTGTTCATTTGCGCCATTTGAGTTCCTGTCCATGTGAATTGTTCCATGACCTATGTAGGCGGTGAGGCAGTTTGCTAAGTTGTGGTACATGGCTAATTTAACTGTTTATGTTGAGAGAACAGTTCCCACTATGCATGTTGGCAGTCATATTTGCACTTTAGGTTCATATTTTTTGACTCCTTTTCCTCTTCCCTTCCACATTCATGTAATCCATGCATACAACATAACTGGCATCTTTTTTGAAAAGCAGTACCTACAGTATTCCTGTATTTTCATCTCATGGCAGGATGCAAATTGTGCTTGTCTGACTGAGAGTGTGTCAGGAACATCTCCCCGTTGCACTGACACACCAGTGTGGCAGCTAATTAAAAGCGAATCTGTGGAGAGCAGACAGTTAAAGAAGGAAAGAGGCACAATTAACTGGGGGTGACAGAGGTATCAAACTCACATTTAAATCTACGCTGACGCTCGAATGGCCACACAAACAGGTGTGGAATAAGAATTGCTGTGCACCGCTCAATGCTGTGGCACTTATGGGGTCACGGTCGATCTCCCACCCCGCCTTTTTTCGTTCCTTTTCTTAAATCTTTCCCTTTTCGCTGGGGCACAGCTGCTGCACGTCCCTCGGTCTCCGGGGAGCGAAATGAAGAAGAAAGGGCTGAAAGAAGTAGACTGACAATAGAGGGAGAGAATGAAGGCAGGGAGGGAAAAAACTTTGTTTCTGTTCAGTCCCTTCTCGACCATCCTTGGCTGGTCAAGGAGACCGTTGCCAGTCGGATCACCAGCCGCACACAGATGGCCCTTCCACACCAGTGAAGAAACCTTCACCTGCCCTGACCTCCCAAACACAAGCAGTCCAAACAGACAAAGCGCAAGATGGCAAAGAGATCTTAAACAATGCGCCTTCCTTCAAGTGGAAGTAACTGAATTTGGAAAATCCGAAACTGCCTCGCTTCACCGCAAATCTTGCTTACGGACCATCCTACTTACATGTGTGTGGTGACACAGCCTGGTACTGCTGTGTGCATCAAGGTGAATGTTTTCAGCTCCACTCTTTTGTTGTCCATTGTGCATGTGTGCGCAAAAGCAAATGCGTGTGTGTCTGTGTATGTGCAAGTTTTGGAGGAGGCCACAGCTGCATCGTTGAACCGTTCAGCGCAAGCTTCCTCTCAGGCTCATTTGACACATTCGATTAGCTCACACCTGAGCAAGGCCTCTGCCCATACATCAGCCCACACTCCGACAGCACACACACCTGCGGACAGCGACAGGCCCAGTCAGCAATACGCAAACGCTGGCTCTCATTGGTCAAAAGCTGGTAGCTGCTAAAAATGTTCTTTCCAAATTTGGAGCTTTAGTTTTCTCTGATTTAAGCCCAATGTTCTGGTGAGGATGACGCGACTTCGTTTCTTTATAACTTTATTTTGTCTTAGCACTTTAGCACATTAAAGCTTCTTTCTTAACATATTTTGGATATATTTCCATCGTTAATTTGAGTTAGATGGCATAAAACTAATTTTCAATAATTAATACAGTTTATACTTTCCCTATCTATTTTGAAAATTATTATCCATGTGTAATTTTATTTTATTTTATTTACTTACCTATGTATATGTATAGTTGGAAAAAAAAATCGGTATATATATATATTATCTCAATGAAACATATTTGATTACTTAGGCTTATTTGAAACTTATTTGATTTAATTTAATTGAGATTGTTTGAAAAGCACAATATGAAAAAAACGATTTTTAATGATTTTTCAATTGTTTTACTATCAAAATGTTTCAATTTTCTAAGTGAAATCAACAAACTTTTCTCTGGTGACATACAACAAACTTTTCCAATCATTTAGTCTTCTGTAAACACTACCTCTCCACACAGAGAGGATTGGGCTCAGTAGTGCTCGTGCACGAGTGTTTGACTTGCACGTTGATGGCACATCAAGCGCGCGCGAGGGTTTGATATGAGCTCGCGGCTCAGCATTGTGGTGTCTATCGGCCATCGGCGATGGATGATGGCATCGTCTATCGACCCAACTCTAATGTGTGATACACACAGATAAACTGTACTTTGTAAGAACACTCAGAATATATATATATATATATATATATATGTAAGAAAAGATCTGTTGGCATTTTCTTTCACGACTTTACCTAAAGTTAATATATAAAATCTTATTTAGTGTTACCCAAAACATATTAAGAAGATTTTATTATTATCTATTATAAAATTGGAAACAGGACTGTGCTCGTTTTAGTAATGCTTTATTCTGACAGGAAAAGGGCAATAAAAGGTTTCTACTGTAAGTCATGATCCATGCAAAAATTAATTGCATTCATGTTTTAAAGCACAATGCAGCATTTCCATGGAGAATGTTTGATCAAGTGAACATTTTTGTATAACCAGTTATCATAAGATCAGCAAAAGTCATGAAGAATCAATGTGATGCTGAAATGTGTAGCATGTTTTTAAACTGTTAAAACGCCTTAGGGTCTCTTACACACCACGCTCAATATAAGGGTCTGAGTTTAAGGTCACAGAGTCATATGTTTTATTAATATATTATCTCTGAGAACATCCGAAATCTCTGCGTCTGAGCAAGATTCAACAGCAAACATCTTGGGTGAAAAGTATTTCTCTCAACTCTGAGGATTCAGTAGGAGCCGCGGTATGAAGATTGAAGCTTCTCATTAAATGTGGCTCAGCAGTTTCACAATAACACACTTCCTCTTTCTTAACATGTCTATACCAAATCAGTTTAAATCACCTTCTGTGTCAATCACAATCAGCATTTCCTAAGGTTCTCTCCCATTTCATTTGCAGGGTGGCATTAGATTTTTTTTAGCAGTTTTTTATTTTATTTTTTGTCATGCTAGATTGAAGGGAGAACAGTATTATGCATTGCATTTTCTTATCCCATTTCCTTATGTTTATAAGTAATTATTAGACATCGAAAAAATTGTGCCGGCCTGAACTCACGAATGTGGCTCGCTCAATTATGTCATTTATACCTTTTGGCGTGGCCTTTATGAGCTAACTGCATATTAATAGCCTAATTAAAAGGCGACAAGAAGTTTAGTTTGAGTGACTTTTGTGAAGGGACATGGTTTTCCAATGTGTAGCCCACAAGAGTAATTATAGCGACTTCTGAAGAGTTGGTTTAGGAAGTTGATAAGAAGTGTGAAGAAGAGGGCAAATAGAACCTTTTGACTCCTCAGCTCAGGAAGACAAAACGTAAAAGTCCTCTTCGAATTCAAATTTCATGAAATCTGCGGCATAATTAAGCAAATCCACACCAGCGAGTTGTTAAATGCCTTATTTAAATTAGACTCGGCACATATCGAATACTATCTGATGACAGCTTCACTGCTTGGACAAACCCTGACAGACTCTTGGGAGGAACAGCCGTAAAAGTCACAGTATGAAGGACGTTTTATCAGGTGCTACTCATGTGTTTATGCTATGTGTGTGTGTGAAGCTGTACTGTAAGTGTGCATGTGTGTGTCTAAAGCCACAAGGATAATGTTCCTCTCTCCCCTTCTGGCCCATTCTTCGTCTGGACGTCCACCTTGGCTGGCTCTTCACAGCAGGCCTGTGGTGAAATAGACATCTATCCGACAGAGAGGTTAATAATCGTGCACCTGGCTCTCCACAGGGCCTTGTTCCCCCATTCTTACCTCTTATTTAATCAAACACAAGAGGTAAAAATCCATAAGGGTGTGCAAGACAAGATATAGCCTATATGCAGAAGGTTGTCGAGGGCATATGCAAACCACTAAAAATGAGTAATGATACGTAACAACAGCCACTGCTGCGACATGGGGGAGCTGGAATATGGCCCAGCATTTTTAAAAACAGTTTTAGGTAACATTTCCTTTTGATAGTCCAATTTAGACATTCTAGTAAGTATCTTTGAAACTACATGTCAACTAGCAGTAATTAGAGTATTAGTACACTGTCTGTTAAATATCTTCACACACTTTATTTTGATGGCTCCACAACATTTATTAATTAATGAGAATTAGTTGACATGTCGTTACAAAGTTACTTATAGTTAGTAGAATGTCTGGTAACACAGAATAAGAAACAAGTATTCACTATTATATATGATATTAGGTCATGCAGAATAAGGTATTTAAATGTGCTTAATTAGTTCTGTTAAATGGCTAATATTCTGGTAATAGGCATGCTAATAAGCAAGTAGTTAAGAGACCCTAAAATAAAAATAAAGTGTTACTGAATGTCCAAAGTGGACGTTCAGTAAAGTGTAAACCAGCCTTACATTTTTAAGTCTTACTCTTACATTTAAAAATTATGAAATATCTCAAAAACAGTAAAAAGCAAATATTGCTCATTAAATTGGTTGCTTAATTAAAAATTAATTAAGACAATTTTATTTTAATCAAATAAATGCAGCAATGGTGAGCCTAACAGACCTGCATGTATAGAATAGATATATACTCTCTATATGTGCTATGGGCTTTTTTATTTTTTATTTTTTTTAAGGGGGGGGGTATGAAGTTGCCCATGCAGTAAGGCAGAACCGTTGGTCAATTAAAAGCCTCTGTGTGTGCACTTACTGTATTAAAGAAAGCAGATGCCTGCAGATTAAAAACAGACCCGGTGCAATAAGAGATAAACGGGGGTACATGCCGAAGCTAGAGCACATAAATGAAAAGGAACTGAAAAGAAGAGAGAAAGCTGCTCGTCTCGAAAGGGGGAACCCATCCCATCATATCAATTTCAGCCGGCCTTGCTCCGTCTGTCAGTAGGTAGCGAGACCCCTCCCCCTGCCTTCAAAGTACATGAAAGATGGCCTGCAGATCACAGTCAATCAGCCACAGTCTGTTCCAGCCCGGCCCTGCCTGAGTTCACTCCACTCCAATGACTTTCACACAGCACTTCTGAAACGCTCCCTCTCTCTGTACAGCTCATGTACTCTGGCTGACATTATGTAGTGTGACCTTTGATATTCTTGTGAAAGTCTGAAAAGCACTCCACACTAATGAATGCACAAAATGGTTGTTTGGAGGGAGGGGAAAAGTGTGAATCGTGTGATCATTTGACATTATCAATTACAAAGCTATTACTCTGATTTTTAAGGTCAGCTGTTACTTAAGATTTCGCCTCAAGTCAGATTGGAGCTCAAATGATGTTGTTGATGATGATGATGATGACAGAATCCATGATAAAAACAGGCTTCTTTAATAGCTGTAATATTACATTTTATAACATGATTAGGCATTGCCTTTCAAGCCCATCATGCTTGATACAAGTTGCTGTCTCATTACCTCATCAAGTGCTTAAAATGAAGGCTCATTACCATACTATTATGAGTTAGAAACCTTAGATTAAAGAGAAAGGTTTGTGTATTTAATGACAAAAAGGCTGTTAAAAAGATCAAATGAAGTGTCACTTGTTTGACTGTTCCGGCACCCAAATTCGAACAATTTTTAGTTTGTTAATGAAACAGCTTTTAAGGAATTATATTGCATAATAGCCCAAGTTGTCTTTTCCTCATTCTAGATAACACATTTCAATATGTTACACAGGTATTATATCTCATTTGAAGGTCCTAGTCATGTAGTTGGGCTTTAGGACTTATTTTAGGAGTGTTTTTACAGCTGTCTGTTAGTACTGTCTATGAATTTCTTCAGAGAGTGCCATATTTCATGTTTGTGTTATGATGAAAATCTCCCTCAAAGCTTGTAAACAGAAGCCCTCACAGAGCAACATCTAAAACCTGTTAAATATATACGGCGAGATGCAAAACATCTGCGTGGTTTCATCCAGAAACAGATGTGTTTCTAAATGTGCGTGTGATTGACTGACTGTTTGATTGAGACTGAGGAAGAGAGAGAGAGCGAGTTTGTTCCTGTAGGTTGGTCATTTGCGGTTGGTCATTTATTTTGAAGCTCTGCGAGATTTACTCGCCAGGAGCACGCAATACCTCATAATGTCAGCAATTTCTGGCACTTCGATCCATTCAGCAGTGATTCATTGTGGTCAGGAGTGGCGTGACGTATTCCTGCTTGAGATGCCCATAGACCATGGAGCCTCCATATAACAGGTGTATACAGACTTCATAATGTGTGCATGAGATTTGGAAGTGGTGTAATAAAAAGTATGTTATTATATAACTGTTTTTTAAATACTATAATACAAATTATCTTTATTTTTCCTCACAGTGTCATGCATGCTTGGCGTGTCTTGTTTAGTCTTAGTGGTATTTTTGTTTGTTTTGTGGCATTTAATTAAATTTTTGTTTCGTTTTGTTTTGTCCACCTCAAAACTTATTTAATTTCTTGTGCAGTTAACCAAATAAATAAATGACTTAATAATAAACTAAATAAATGAGATGATTAAACCATATTTATCAAGTAATGCATTCCTTTACTCATTACTTAGAAGGAAAAAAAGTAATCTGATAACTTAACCCACTTACTAGTCATGTGATAAACATTAATAACGTTATGAATAAAATGTGAAAGGAAATACGATTGAAAAAAGAGTGTGAAAGAAACATTTGAATTATATACAGCTACTGTATGTATTACCTGTGTTGTGGTCATGGTATATCATCATATTGTATTGTGTCTCTACTCTCAAGATGAATGTAATAATATCTTCTTACCCTTTGGGAAATTACTCCAACAGCCACACTCTATATATTAATATCATTGCATCTGTTTGCTTTGAAGGCAAAACCTTATCCTACTTCATCTGTTGCATTACACACAACATAGTGCTTTGCAGCATACAGTATAGTATTTTAAGGCTTAGTAAGACCAACTAAAACACCTGTATTTACTGTATACTTTTTATATGACCCCTGACCACTAAATGAAGGAGTTAGCCATAAGCACTTAGAAAAGTGTGACCCCTAGATTCAGCCCCTATCCTTGATCTTCACATCTAGACTATAGACACCTCCTTCTCGTTTACAAAAATATACCCAGTTTCACTGATGTTCACCATCTTAACATTGCTCAAGGCAGAGTGTTTTGATTTTGAAAATCAATAGTATAAATGGGCAAAAAAGAAGGAGAATTTCTGCAGGCAGCTTGTGCACTTAGAGAACACCTTCGCCTGCGTCTGTATTGTGTGATTTGTATTTCAAATGCTACACGCTCTGTTACTGAGAAATAGGAAGATGTCAAGGAAAGCAAGCACAGCAATATCGACCATTGGGCCATTTGCATTAAAAGCCAGTCTGCATTGATATATATGAGCCTGTGCAAAGTAATGCAGAGCGGTTCTAAGCCCCTGCGATCCCAACTTCTTCACTCAATCATGGGCTTAACTCTGTAAATCACTACAACCATGCTATGATATTAAGGAAATTAAGCACTAAATTTACTGCCGAACTCTTCTAACTCTTACAAAAATTAATATGGAAAAATCACAAGAAATAGAGGAAAAATGTGATAGGGTGATGAATGGGGGTCTCCAGTAAACTGTGTTACCTATGAAGGGAAATGTAGGGCTAAGTGAGTTTAAACATGGTAAAACTGTCATCTGAATGGATTTTAATTCTGTGGTCTCAGGCGTATCCCTTTGTTACTGTGATGCATAAGGGAGGCCGGGGCTAGTTGCCACAGAGGCCAACTTCAGAAAGTCTCAAGTAGCTTTTAATCAATTTTTAGTACTGTTTAGTTTGTTGTATCTTATTTACAGTAGGGATGTCCCGATCCCGATCGGCCGATCTGTAATGCATGTTTTGTCAGTAAACCCGGTCCTGTAATCAGCGGTAAATGCTATCAGGTGCGTGATTTCAAATTGCACCTAATGTTATTTACCACTGATTACAGGACAGGGTTTATTGACAAAATGCGCAAACAGATCGGGACATCCCTAATTTACAGTATGTATTCAAATATTACAGTTCCTGTGTGGTAATTGTATTATAAGGTAGTTAAAACTGGGGTTTGCATCTTTTACAGAAACTGACATAAAACTGATATATATTTTGTCTTTAGAGCAATTTAGGAGAAAGCTATATGCGGTAAACAAAGCTAACTCTGTTATTTCAAACCTAAATCCATGATAACCTATGGTCCAAAGCATGTCATGACATATCTGTAAAATCAAGCACATTATACTTTATGCATTATACTTGTTTATTCAGGCATGATATAACATCAGTCCCTCATGTATGGACACGCGTCTGTTTCAAATGTAACTCTTCGAAGAGAAAATAAGCTACACCAAGCACATGGTTAAACACATCTGGCAGTTAGCAGCAGGAAGCCGAACGTGCCATTTAGATCCTGCTGGGAGAAAGTGTGTAATAGCTACATTTATATGAACTAACTCCAGTCTGTTGTCATGTGCAGAAATAATGAAATTCTGTCATACTGAATGAATGCAATTCAACAGCAACATTTTTAGTACCGAATTAAATATACAGGAAACGCCATGGCCATTTTGCCATTTTGATTTCATATGAAATAATTTTATTTTTAAACAACACAAAAATACAGTTTATGAAATTATTCATTTATTTATGCATTGTAGCATCATTGCATCATCTTCCATTTTTGTGGTCCAGCAGAACGCCCCATTCCCCCGCCTTGCTCGATCTCTCTCCATCATGCAGAACAGCTCAGCCTTTCTCTTTTCTTTCTTTCGCATGCATCAGCTTATTCTTTTCTTTCATTTCACGCCATGTGAGCTGACTTCTTTCATTTTGCAAGCATCCAAATACTGTGGCTAGGCTCAAGGGTACGGCACGCTACCGTTTCACAAGAAAAGAATGAAGCTGATCAACGCTGGAGCTCAAGACTGCCGACATACCATGAGCCAAAGACATTATACAGAAGGAAGGAGAGAGAATAAAAGCAGGAAAGTAAGCGAGAGAGGTGGGAGTGTAGACAGGGACTTATTTGAAGTGAGAGATTTGTGGCGAGAGAGAGAGAGAGAGATGGAGTCAGGGAGATGGGCGGGCAGAGTTAGCATAGGAAAGGGAAAGAGAGAAAGAGAGGGGGAGTAGGACATGGAGGAAAGAAGATTGATGGAAATCTCGGGAGTTTCATTAAGCTGGATGTCGAAGCGCACAGTTATCACAAGGGCTGTCTCTATCAACAGGGACTCATCTCTCTCAAAGCCTGCTTAATTCTCAGATGGGAGTGTGTGTGTGGTGGAGGGTTAGTGTGTTTCAGCTGCATAACTGCATTAACCGAAAAGGCCATGAACGAATAACAATTGCACATTGCTTCCTTACACTAGCGGTGAGCTGTTGGCAGCTTTGTGGTGTTGGTAAGCCTGTTGGTCCCGCTCCTATGAGGGCCTTCATGTTTTTACAGAGAGGTAGATGGGTTTCGTGCAGGGATTTCACAGTATCAGAGTCCGCTAGCAGCGAGAGAGGCGTGGGGAGAGAATATAGGAAGCTGTTAAGCCATTTATTCCCTTTTTTGTGGTCACATAAATTAGATGGTGCGATAGTATAAAGTAAATTTGCCATATCCTAAATGAAAGCTTGATTTAAATGATCATTTGCGGAAAGTGAATTAGCATATCAAAATCCAATTTGAACATGGCAAAATTCAATTTGTACCTCACAGTGCTATATTTTCACTGCAGACTATATTGGCCAATTTAAAATCGAAACCTACTTTGCAACGACACGGTTCATGATAGTTCAGCAGCAGTTCTAGTTACTGCAGCTTAAAGTAAAATTCATTCCAATTACTTTAAGCAAAGATCAAGCAAACAGATGGAGAGCAGAGAACTTGCTCTCAGTTATTCACTGCTTAGTAGATCTGAGTCACATACTGTATGGGTGAAACGTTTCTTCAGTGTTCGCTGATCTCTGGGTATCAGATGAAGAGGTGGTTCTCGGCCTCTTGTGAGCTGGAGATGTTCTATTTTCAGTGGGAGCTGTGTAAATAAGATCTTTGTGCGTCTTAGACATGGATAATAAATGTCTGCAATCATATTATTATCCCTTATTGCTTGTTTCATTAGAATCAGTCTACCAAGGCCTCAATTTGCTTCTCTTCTTGGAACTCTGTAATAGCAAAAAAAAAAAACGGTCAGAAAGAGTCATATTCTTACTATAACAGTCGTATTACAACCATTTGTACGTGTCTATTAAATATATTAGGGTTAGGTAGGAAAACTTCACATTTAGGTAAGAAACAGCTCCACAAACAGTCCTTTTAACAAAGTGTTATTTTTGTCTTACATTTATTCATATAATCACATTTGATCACACTAAGATGAAAGTTCAGATGTGAACGTTCAGATGTGGTAGCGATCAATATAGAGCAAATAATAGTATAGCAAATAGCAGATGATAAGTAAAGTAAATAGCAAATAATAGGTAATTGCAAGTGACTGCAAAATATATATATATATATATATATATATATATTTGTTATTGAATCATTTATTTGTGAGATTTGTTGAAAAATGCTGATTGATCCAGTAATGAAACAAGTGAAGTATTTATGCTCGAGTCATTGAATCATTAATTTATACCAATTTTTCTACATTTTAATATTAAGACTTAATAAAATAATTAATTACTTCATTTAATAGACTGCGAATAATATCATGTAAATTTCTATTTATCCAGAATCATGGAGCTCAGATTGTACTCCAGCACAAAATATTAAAATCTCTGTGATTCCATGGTCATCTTTTAAGCATTTTGTCTCATTTTCAAATATTAATGTTTCAAAAATCTAAACATTATAGGTTTTCAGCATTATTTAGCATTGCAAAGTTTAGCTATACTACTGTGGCAAATTATTAAAAAAAAAAAAAAAATATATATATATATATATATATATATATTTATTTTTTTATTTATTTTTTGCTTAGAACAGAAAAGCAAAGCATGTTTTCAGTAGGGTAAAAATGTAATTAAAATAAGTTGTTGTTTTATTAAGATTTGTTTTTTAATTGCTTTATTCTAGTAGTAGTATCAATTTTTGCCTTACTGGAAAATCAATACCAAAAAGTGACTAAGAAAACAACTTTTTTTGCAGAAATAAAAGAAACCGCAACATGACGCCCTTGCCCTTGCCAGCCAGTCTAGGGTGCCTGTTCAGGCATCACCATGGAGATTCAGACTATTAGAAATGCCATCACTGTGATACCAGCTGTAGAAGGAAAGGGAGATAGAATTGGCCTTTTGACAGTTTCAATTCATCAGTCTGTAGCCATGGAAATAATGGAAGCGATCTAGACATTTTTGTAAGTATTACTTTAAACTTACATCTTAAATGCTTCGCTGCACAGACATTTTAGAAGTGCTGCGAATCAATATTGTTGTACAGCATAAGGTACAACCTGATGTTAGAACAACGAGCGGAGGTATTTTATTTGCAAGATGAATTATTTGTAGTCTCAATATTTCATTACAGTCGAACGGTGCTCTCAAAATGACTCAGGTAAGTTATGAAGCCCGGTAACTTGTATCATTTTGTACACTGACGGGAACACAGAGTGTCGTGATGATTCACAACCATCTTGCAAATGTACACTTTTATTGATTATATCGTGCCATGCGGTTATCTAAATCCGCTCCCTTAGAAGAAGTCAGAGAGGTGACATTGCTGAAAATTGTGTGCAGTTCCCCATGTGTTCTCATGCCGAAGGTTTTGTCGTGCTGATGGAGGTACTGCTGGGAAATAGAACTCAGAAACATCCTAATAATAATAATGAACATTAGAATAAGCAGCCTATTAGTCAGCGTAGTGAGCAGAATCTCATTGTCATTCCTGTCGAGGGTTGTCTGATGTCAGAGTGGAGTGAGCCGAGCTCTGATTGGTGGGCTCCTCTGAGGATGTTCCTGGCTAGAGAATGGCATCAGCTATGAGGCGCTGCCAGCAAACAGAGCAGGCTGCCAGTCTCCAGATGTACGCGTAGGAGAAGGGAAGTGGTTCTGAAGCCTAAACAGAGGGGATTGTTTCCTATTTCATTTACCCAAATGAAGAAGAATCGATATCTATGATTCTCTGTTCCCACCTGTTCCATACAGCGAGAGAGAGAGAGACAGATGAGTAAGATGTTGGGAGCTCTGCCAAAAGTAGAATTAACGGGAAAGAGAAAGTGAAAAACAGTTGAAATAAGCATTCTTCCTCTAGTAAACATGAGGCCGTTGTGCATTATGGGCAGAAGAGGAGGAAAATAAGGGAGGGAATGAGAATACCAAGAAAAGAGACACCGGCGGTGAGTGTGCGTGTAATTAAAGCACTTTACTAGCAGGGCTCTTGTGTTAAGGAAGCCCTCCGGCACCTCTTTCAAGCCGGCACGGTGAGAGCGCCTGGAACATGACAGTTGCTGATGAATCTTAAGCAATGTTTGTTCCCTTGTGGGCGAGACAAAGAAATAAATAAATACTGCACTTCATCTGACATGTAATCAAATGCAGAATCTCAATTTTTTTTTTTTTCTGATTTAATTAGGGCAATAATGACCCAAGGCACTTAGAAAAGGATTTAATGCGGCTTCAGATTTGATGCCTTTGTTCGCTAGACTTCTGACGCAAAACCGGCCATCAACCGGTAACAATACTCACAGGTAAAAAAAAAAGCATGGAAATAGAGCTGCTAGGTAAAAGAAAATGAATATCTTTGTTCAGTGCTTTGTAAACTGTGAGGAAACTGTGCAATTAGTGTTATGACAGCTGCAAAGCTATAGGTAAGAATTGCTTTTGCTTCGCTTATACAGACACACGCAATTGCTTCATGGAAACACTTTATGGAATGCTTGACAAATCCGCTCTGAACTCTGAACTATACAAAGAAAGAGTAAGATTAAATAATCATCTGCCTGCTTTATAAACATTTCATGCAACTACAATTAGCTAGTCACATTCACTCAAGTTCAGTTGATGTTACACTGGCTTAAGTGGTTATTTTGAGTTTTAAACGTTCAAACGTATTAAATGTGATATTGTATTTTTGATTTTACACGATATTCTGCATTTCCTGACAAATTTGACTTATTTTTCACAAAAAAAAAAACAAAAAAAAACAACAACATATATATATATATATATATATATGCCTAGTTTAAATATACATAAATATAAATTGTAATAAATACACACATAATATATACAAAAAGAAACATGCACATTATATTATTTTATTTTTAATAGCTTTTTTTATTTTATTTAAGATCACAGTGAAATGTATATATACACAGTATAAATAATAGAGGCAAATTCAGTTTTTAGCACAAAATCCTTCAATTATATTCAGTGCGTGAAAATAAACATCACTTTCATTGGGCGCTATTCATTCTTAACGAATTCCCCTCAAGCATTTTGCAACATGACAAATGTGTGTAGCAATGCCAGAAATGTGAGCAGCATTCACAAAGGTGGTCGTTTAGGTATTTGGAACTTGTACAGTCATTCCTTCAGAGAGTTCACCCAGTAAAGGACATTCTTTCTAGAAGTTTCATTAAGTGAAAGGTACGGCAGACACTCCCTCCAGTCGCTGTAGGATGAAGGCATGCATCTTTTTTGTTGTAGAGGCCTTGGTTACCCTTGCTTGTGTGGATTGTTTACTTATTTGCATTCTTTAAAATAGAGGACAGATGAGGGGAAAGGACAGCACAGCGTGCAGACAAGTGTAACAGTGTGTTTACAGATGATATGATCTGCAAATGGAGCGTCGGCTGCAAAGCAACTCAAAACGGATGGGGACGTGAAAGAGAGCGAGATGGTACTTTGGCCCTCGCCATCTAATAGAATGAATTAGAAATTATACCATCCATCCCTTTTCTCCCGCTCTGATTTGCACGTCCACAATTCTATCTCGCTTTAACAATTTTTTCCTGCACATCGTTTTTTTTTTTCACCATCAGCCAATCTCTCCATCTGTCTCATTTCCTATTTAACAATCTCCTGCTTTTTTTTTTCTTCTTTTTTTCCTGATGCCTTCCTCAGCTCAACCCCGTTCTCTTTACTCCCATCCCTTTTTTCTCTTGTCTGAAATTGGGAACAGAGCAGCTGGTAATTGAAGATCATTGTCTCTCTCTGGGCCCTTAGGATTTGCAATGCTTTTTCAACATAGCTCATCTGTGTGAGTATTCTCAGCTCGCTGGCCAATTTTGGCCTCTCTTTTTTGTTTGCTTTTTTCCCATAAACTCTGTGAGCCTTTTCGGAATTGGATTTTCATTTAAGAGAGCCAAGCGCATTGTGTTTATGCCACCGTCTCCATCTATCGCACACGTTTCCTCGCCTCTTTCATTCTGTCTCTCGTGCTCATTCTCTAAGCGTGCCTCATTTTGTCCTTTGCTTACATCTTTCTATGTCTGGTGCTTCTCTCTTTCTTTCATGAGTCCTTTCAGTCATTCAACAAGTGAGGAGTGGCATGAAAACAAACAGTGAACGGGTTGAAAAGGAATACGATACCTGCTATTTAAAAGGTGTTGTTCACTTTGATTGTAGGCTAGGGTACAACAAAGCTAAAGGCTCTCTGGGATACAAAACCCATTTAACTGTACCTTCAACAGCATGTCCCTCAACTTGTCCTGATTCATGTCCTTGTGGGTGTGGTCGTAAGATAAGATTTTGCCTTGTGATTTTTTATTATTTTTTATTATTATTTTATTTATTTTTTTTGTGTGAATTTTGCAGATTTGTGGAGCTAATAAAAAGCATCAAAGAAACTGAAACAAACATGGGTTTATATTTTAGTAAGGCGCTTTAAATCAATCGTTTAGCTGTTGTAGCTCCAAGATACACAAAGTTTATTTACTAAACTTGTTTGAACATAAACTTACATTTGTTTAGGGTCTTAATGAAAAGTGTATAACATGCTTTGTTTAAAATTTCCAAGTTGTAGTGTAAAAACACCCTTTTTAATCTGTCAAAATCAGCTGTCGATTCTAGTCTATGTTGCTTTAAATGCTAATGAGCTCTGCTGACCCCGCCCATCTCGACTAGTAGACTTCAACCGTGAAACTGGCTAACTAACTCTTTATTAGGAGAAGCGATTCAAAAAACCAATATACTAACTTCTGTAGATGAAGCTGGATCATGAATGATTCGCACAAATATCTAAGGGAAGATGGCCTTGTCAATCAAATATCATGGGAACTACATCATTCTGACAGGAATCTCAGAACAGCCTGATTTGAGAAAGGGGATTTTAAAATAGGGATTTAAAAAATAAATACACACACACACTGGGTGGATTTTTATCATTGTAGTGTGGATGTGTTTTGTGACTAGAACAAAACTATTATTTTATTTCTTTATTTCTTTATTTTATCAGAGAAACATTTTTGTTGACATGTTACACCTGAAGGAGCAGATCACATACCTGAACCGTTTTAAAATCAATGGAAATTCAAGCAGAGACCGAAAAAGGACTCACTTTAAGTGCATGGTGTATGTTATGTCTATCCTCTCTCATTATTGATCACCTGACATCCTCATGCCTTCGCACATAATAAGAGGCAGTGACTTAATTATTCATAAGAGCCTGGGTAATTACATGTCACTTTAACAATGTGTTTTATTGCCTACAAGTGAAAGAGTTTTGCAGAGCAAATGCACTGCTCAATTTAGAGACTGTTGATGACAAAAGGGAGAGAGCGGGGCGGGTGGAGCCTGTGAACAAAGGCTGTTGAGCATTATCTGAAAATTCGTTTTTTTTGTTCATCAAAGGCTGATCTAGATATGTTCATCAAGCTAAATCATAAGAAGGTTATTTGGAGCTCATCTTCTGATCATGTATGTGATCATTTTAGTGCACAAAGCAATGAAAATGCTCTGCCACTATCAGTACAATGACTTTCATTTGCAGTGAAGTGATTATTTTTATACCCTCGTTATTCTGTCTCATTTGATAGTTCTATTTCTATCTAAAACTCTGCTTTTTGTAGACAGAAAATATTAACATTAGCAAGGCACTAACCTTTTTATATGACATTGCCACAAGTTGTCATTAATAATTTGAAAAGAATAGAACTATTAATCCTCAAGAATAAATTTGCTTGTCACAACGTAGGAAACATACACAGCACTTAATATATATATATATATATATAGTTGAAACTAATATAAACTATACCAGTTGACCTCATCTTCAGTCATTCCATCTATAAACTGAAAATGAGCCTTTTAACTTAATAATTAGATTTCAAGTCGCCACAATCTCATTTAACAGGTTTAAACAAAGTCAGTGACCTTACTTAAAGTCAGCGAGTGCACACAATATTGAAAATGTTTCTTGAGTAGCAAATCAGCATATTAGAATGAGTTCTGGAGGATCATGTGACACCGAAGACTGTCTTTGCCATCATAGGAATAAACTACTGTACGTTTTAAAACACTTTTACTGTACGAATAGAAAATAGTTCGTCAAAAGTTCTGAAACATTTTATCAAATACATAACTGTTTTTAATCAATGAATTGCAGCCTTAGTTAATATGTTCTTTGAAGGGAAAACAAACAAACAAAAAGTAATGGACAATGTCTTGCAAAACTAATATGTAAAATGCCACAATGAAGGAATTACAACACTGTGTCATCATTCCCTTTCCAGCTCTCCATACGGCACACGGTGAAAGACTGCTGCCGATTTTTTGTCTTCTGTAGACCCTTAAAAGTAAAGGATGTTTCGGCATTTGAACGTAACCCCTCTTGTACTTTTCATTCAGTGTGTTCATTAGTCTTCTCCCCTCATTATTTCCTCTTGGTGCCGCACTATACACTGGACCCCGAGCGTACGTGGCAAGCTGAGGCGCTGTGCCTGGCCTGACAGTTTGATTTGACTGGCTTTTGACGGCTGGTTCATTTAGTCTCCTCTGAGCAGTGGGTGAGACAGAGGAACCTGGCCATTTTGCTTGCTTGTCAAATCTGCCAATGTGAAGACAGTTTAAATGAGGCAAACCTGGGCAGTGTGCCGACTGCGGGCCACAGAGAAAGGGGGAGAGAGGAAGGGAAAGGGGTTTCAGGGGAGAGTGAAAGAAAACTAAAGATCCCCCTTCAACCTCTTAGTAAATCATGCTCCGTCTCTGTGGTGACCAATTGCCCGTTGTGTCTTGAGATAAGAGTTCTTGGGTTTTTAGAGGATTTTTAACATGTCAAAGCTTGCTTTGTGTGCACAAGGGTTAGGACTGAGCAAACACGCTGCAAATTACATTTTAGTGCAGTGCTTAGTTTCATACACAATTTCAGTGAATATATAGTAAATGATATTATCCAGTTACCTTTTTATACTATGTTTATTTGTATTTATTTTATTTATTTTATTTATTTATTTTTTTAATCATTTTTAATATAATTTCATCATTATTTAACTATTGCATTTTATTTTTGTTTTGTTTTGATTTGTACTATCATTATTGCTATCAATATCATATTTATTATTAGTTATTATAGGCAGTTTGTTCTGGTTGGTTTGGAAAGGCTTTAAAGATGTAATACCGATTTACTGTAAATATATATTTAAATATATTTAATATTTTAAGGCATTAAAACTGATAAAAAAAAGTGACAGTAAAGACATTTATGATGTTACACAGTATTTGTCTTTCAAATAATTGCTGTTCTTTGGACCTTTTAGTCTACTTACTTTAATACTTTGCAATATCTCAGTTTACTGCATTTTTTATCAAATAAATTCAGGCTTGGTGACCATAAGAGACTTCATTCACATTTAAGATCTTACCGACCTAAACCTTTGAATGGTCTTGTTTGTAGAATTGAACATTAACAGTATTAATACGATTAACATACATAAATACTACAGAAGTGTTATCATTTTTTATATTAGTCATTCATGTAAATGTATTTAAAAAGTCGCCCTTTATGTTTTTTATTTATTTATTTATTTTTGATTAGTATTCATCACATTTTCACTAGTGGTCTTTCACTTTTGGTCCCCACTGTAAAGCATCGCTATGCCTTATAACCCTAACCTGTATGTTGTCAGAAAGGATTATCTTTTTAAGAAAAACTCTCAAGGTCTTTTCAAAACTTTCAACACAGCTATTTTCTGCTTATTCAGGTGTTGTATGCGTGTGGTCATACGCGACGCCTTTACACAATGTGGCTAATTGTCTAGATAGGAACACTTTTCTGTCACTCACAAAGAATGGCTTTGTTCTCTCTGAGACAAAAAAGTGTTTTTATTTTCTTACAGTCATGTCGATGACAGATGTTGACACTTGCTGCTCGCCTGTGTCGCTCTGTCTGTCAAGTCTCATGAAACAAAACCTGTAGATGCAACTTTTTTATTTATGTCAGGTTGTTTAACCCTAGTCTTCTACAAAATAAATCATGCAACCCAATGTCACATCATAATTTTGAAGAAAAAAAAAAGCTGTATTTAATTTTTGGATGCACAGAAATTTTACATGCTCTCACAATTGTAAAGAACCACCCTTGAAGTGACTGCCTGCATTGAAATTCAACTCCGCCTGCCCTTCTCTTCCTTTAACATCCATTAGTCGCCCCAAGGGAGTCTGACCTTCTCTTGTGGGTCAGGTAACCAGAGGGCCACGGAGATAGAGGGAAGGATCACCTGCCTGGCTGTGTGCTCCAGCGGGCAGGTGTATAGCAGAGGTCTGAGGATACCTAAGCTTAATCTAATCTCTCATCTCCTAATGAGTCATCCAGTCTGCTCTCATAGTGTGGGGCCTTTTGTGAAGTTGGGCCTAATTACCTCTCGCCTGGTTAGCAGCAAACAAGGGTCCGAGCTTCAGAAGGAACCTGATCGGGGAGAAAATACCCGCCTCTTAGTTTAGCCACTCTGGAATCCCGTTTCCCTGGTGCCACGCTCAGTCCGTCCTCGATAGCAGAGAATAGAGGACTTTATTGTTACTGTGAAGGTAAGGTAGACGTGTTTGATCCAATAATGCGGTTCATCTGAAAAAGGACACCGCATTCCCTCCTTTGGACCTATTCTATCCTAAACTATGCTACCCTTGCAGGTTTCAAAAGATTAGCAGTGAGACCATTTCCAAATAAATAGCTGGAAATCATGCTATCACATTCAATGGTCTGAAAGACTTCTTTATTATATGAGAACTGTCTCTGCCTTTAGATATAAAACACATTGTTTACATTGGGTTGCATTTAAGGGATTTGTACAAACTGGGCAAAGGTGATTGAATGAGCCTACATCCAGTCAGGAGTCGCCAGAGTAATTTCTAAAAGGATAGTTCGGTTACACCTTATTGATGGTCCATTTAGACATTTTACTAACTATAACTAACTTTGTAACTAGATGTCAACTAATTTTCATTCATTCACAACTACATGTCTTCTAACTCTGAGATTAGACTGTTAGGGTAGGTTTAGGGTAAGTAGAATAAGTTGACATGTACTTGCAAAGTCTCTGATAGTCTGTATGTAGTGTGTTGTGCACCCATCAAAATAAAGTGTAGGAGATATTATGCAGACAGCTATCTAATACTAATGACTACTAGTTGACATGTAGTTGCAAAGTTATTTACTGTAAGGTGAATAAGTGGAATATCCAATATATATATATATATATATATATATATATATATATAAAGTGTTACCAATAGTTATATGCAATACATTTTGTGTATTTGTGTTATTTTAAGGAATGCATGACTTTTGTCTTGACTTTTGGACTTAGTTATGAAAGTGATTTATGAAACATGAAAAAGTAACATGCTAATTGTTAATAACAGCTTATTTCTTTTTTCCTTTTCGATGTAGGGTGAATATGACAATAATAATAATATTTGACAGCATAGTTTTATTTTACTATTGCTTATATATTAAGTACTTTTTTATATGACAAATTAGCTTTTATTTTTTATATTTTATTTATTTATTTATCATTTATTCATATATGTTAATTTTAAAATTGTAATATTAATATTTAGCTTTATTTATTTAGGCCTGCAAAAATATTATTAGTCATTAATTGCATTCAAAATAAAAGTTTTATGTTTATATACTAAATGTGTGGTTACTGTGTACAAATTACATACAAAAATATAAAAAATATACATGTGTATGTATATATATATATATATATATATATCTTTTTTTTTTTTTGAAAAGTATACATATATGTTATAAATATACACAGTACAAACATAGTGTGTAAACAAACCTTTATGTTGAATGTGATTAATGTGAATGTGATCGCATAATTTTCCAGCCCCAACTTAATTTTTAGATTCACCAAAAAACATTTTTTAATAGTTTCACTTAACAATAACAACACTGAGACAGTTTGTGATGACATTTCTTCTTCCAGCACAAGCAAATCTTAACATTTACTATATTCTAGCAGCTGTATTGTACTGTATGTGTTCGTTTGATATTGTCATCCAGATCTGTTGACCTGAAGTTTTGGGGTGACTAATTCAGCTTGGCTTGAGGATATACATGTCTTTCACTAGTGACTGTTTAAATTTTGTTGCTTACTTTCCTGGGGTCTCATTAGTGAGGACTGGTTCTGTGTTAATTAGCTGCTATATAAAGATCACACAATCTAATTTTCTATATTAAAAGACTTTAATTACAGTGGAGGTTTCTGGTGGATAGATTGGACTGGGACATTATACGCATTATTTACATGAAAGTGCACAAACATTTGATATACAATTTTCTAGAGGGCTCAAACACAGCTCCTCCACTGCTCACAGACACACACATGAAGCACACAGCAGGGGTTTAAATGTGTGTGTTTGCAGGAGATTTACACTTTATCCTCACAGGATATTGTGGCCCATTTAGAACTGTTGTTGCAAGGTGGACTTCATTAACCTGCAGAGATGAAAAAAGCTTGATTTAATCTTGTAAGGAATTTGACCTCCTCAGCTTATAATAATTCACATATACCACTTAATTTAAACAATACATCATCATTATTATACCATAATTAATTATGGATGTTTCAATTTGCATTGTTGTGTGGGGTCAGTTTTTGTGTGTGTGGAAATAAATGGATACTTTTATTAAGGAGGGTTGCAGCACATACTCGAAAGTGACTTTTACAGTGTTACAAAGTGTTTTTTCCCCTTTTAGTTCGAGGAACAAAAAAAAAAAACAACAACAAAAAAACAGTTATTTTAAATTTGTGATCCAATAAATGGAACGTTTGTGAGCATAAGAGACTTCTTTCAAAAAACATTTAAAAATCGTAGAGACCCCAAACCTTTGAGCGACAGCCAATGCAAATGCAAACAATGAACCAAGAGTAAGAATGTCACATTTAGGTTAGTTTAGCTATATAAGCTATATTGACTGGATTGGCAGTTGTGCTCTTGGTAACTGCAGGCACAGGTTAAACACCTGATTGCTCTGCTCTGTCTTCACATGTGTTCATTCTTAAATGCCTGTCCTAACTGCAGCTTCCACCATCTCATAGTTTACCATATGGATTTTCTGTAAATGTATGGATATTTGATATGTGCTCAGTTTAATTAGTCATTATGCCTTTATAGTGTGTGATTCTAATGGGTCAGCATTATGTTTGACATGAATAACTAAAAAACGATGCATTAAGTGCTGTTTTGACCAACCTTTCGGCCTCCCTTTTGCCATTGTGGTGGGTTTGGCTTTCGATGCCCCCCCTTTTTTTTTTTTCTCTAACTCTCTTTATTTTATGAGGGACCGTGGTGAAAAGGTTGTCCTCAGGGGAGGTGGGCCCTCTACTGGCTTTTGGGTTACCTATTCCTGGTACTTTCCTGCATCATATCTTTCCTTTTCAGTCATATTCCGTTTTAAATTTATGTATAGGCATGGTTGTCTTGAATAGACAATTAATAATATTGAGTAAACTTTATTTATTTATTTATTTATCACAGTCCAGTATTGCAAAAGCATATAATACAAAAGGCATTAAAGGGAACTAAACTGGTCTTTTAAATATTTATTTTATTTTTGTTTAGTTTTACTTTAGTTTATCACTTTATTTTTGTTTATTTATGGCGTTTCCTGAATTATAATAGTTTTTTTTGTTTGTTTTTGTTTAATATTATTATTATTGAAGCAAACACATAGTCAGAAAAAATTTAAATAAATATTTGAATATATTTTATTTTCTTTACTATGATTATTTTATCTTATATATTTTTTTTATCATTATCATTTATTATTATTATTATTATTATTTATTTTATTCATGGCATTTCCTGTATTTTTATTCTTATTGAATCAAATTGTTTAATTTTAATTTAACAATTTAATTAGTTTCATCTTTTTTTTTTATTTAATTTATTAATTAATTTATTTTTTCTTTCGAAGCCACATTTGTTTGTGTCTGTTAGGTTATTTTTGATAATCTGTCTCAGCTTTGCGTCTTTGCTGTTTGTGTCTCTTGCCTCTGTCTCTTTGTCTCTGTCTCTGTCTCTGTCTCTTTCTCATCTCATAAAGCTACAGCTCTACCCTCAGTCTCACATGGCTAATTCATCAGTTACATCTCCCCCGTTCCCTTTCTGTTTTTAAACGGAAAACATCATCAACCCTGGGAAAAGACACAATTAAAATTCATCTTACGCAAAACACTCCTCCACTCCCACTCCTCTCTCGGCTGCCTCTCTATCGTAAGTGGGGGCAGGGCCATCTTTCTTTGATGCACTTCAAAGCGAAAAGCTTGGCAGAGGCCGTGTGATGGCAATGGGGAACGAGGGACGGTGTGCGTCTGTGATCACGCCAAAGCCCTCTTGCGCTTCAGTTTCTCGTCGAACAAAGACTGATAGCATTGTTGGGATGGAATGGGTGATCATTTTCTGCATTCTCAGTCAAATGACCCCAAACATCTTATCCTCACGGGTTCCCTCAGAAAGCTCGCCGTGATGGATAGTGCTCTGGAAGTTGTGCCTGAGCCACATTAGCACTCCAATTCTTGACAGTCTATAGTGCTTATTTCGTCCTGCAAAACCTAACACTGTGAACCGCTGGTGTCACAAATTCATCCGTTTATTCACTAGCACCTGTCAGCGAAAGTGTGGATCACAGATGACAACTAGTGATGAAGTTGCAGTGCAATATATTCAGCGCTAGACTCGCTAATATCGTATTGTGACATGGTTTCTTCTGCGTTCTAGTACTTCACAGCCTCCGATGTTGTGTGCACCGGCTCCTTTAGCAGAGACATCTTTAAGATATTAGCTAATTTCCTGCCACGGTTTCTCCTCTTTGGTCCCGTACAAATTAGAACATGCTGTATTGCCTTGCAACCGCTTGACACCGTCCATGACAGCGGTACATAAGGTTGTCATAAGATGACACGGGGGTGTGACAGCATGCCATCGGGGTGAAGCGGGGGTAGACAGAGAGGACAGGTGTCACTGGCCTGCAGGTGTTGCTAGGTGACAGCTTGCCCTGGTAGAGACAGGTCCTCATGTGTATGTATGGATGGCTTCTAAATGACGGGGACATTGACATCAGAGGGCTCAGGGCAGTGTCAGGCCTAGAGACAGTCCAAGACCTCTGTTAGCCCCAAGACCTAAAGTGCACTGATAAATACACCCGCTCACCCTCTGTCCTTCTCTTTTTGCTAATTAGCAAATTGCTCTTCAATAGTTCATTTAAACAAGCATTCTGAAGAGCATTTTACACTGGGTCACTTTTAGCAACGTTTCACAATTGTGATTTTAGGCACTTTGAAAAATGCTGGGTTGTTTCAGCCCAACTTTGGGTTAAATATGGATCAATTATGGGGTTTTGGGGTTGAACATGCATTTTTAAAATGTAACCTTATATAGTTAAGCTGTCTAAATTTGACCCAACGTTTGGTTGAAATAACTAAGCATTTTTAAGAGTGTTTCTTTAAACTTCTAGATTAGGGTTTGTAGATCGTTGAATTCCAACAAAAGGTATTAAGTATGAAGTCCACAATGATTTTAAACTGTTCAGCAACAAACAATCAGTCATATTACATATCAGACATTACATATTTTTGCATGCTGTTTTGAGAAGAAAATAAGATTTTGAAAGTTTTATTTATTTCTTTATTTAGAATTTTATGCTGCATTCATTTGATAACATTTATTTTTTTTTTTTAATTGTAACATTGTGTTAAATTATAATTTGAATTGTATTTTTATTCCTGTGATGGCAGATCTCAGTGTCACACAATCCTTTAGAAGTCATTCTAAAATGCTGTTGGCTAAAAAAAAATAATAAAAACAAAAAAAAGTAATAAAGTTAAGAACAGCTGTGTGAAAAATATATGGTTAAATGTAATATATGTGATTCACTAATTACGTGTCGGTAATAAAAAAATTATAAAGAAAAACAAAAAATTAAAGCAAATAAATAAATAAATAAAAAGCTGTCAAATAATACCATGTTATTTTAATTGATTTTGAAGCAGTATTTATTCTATTCATTCAATATTTACTCATGTACATTTATTCATCTTTAAAACAACTTAAGCGCATTAAGGTGCCAACATTTTTGTCGTCATCTGTCATCATGAAATGACGTATTACTGTCATTATCAATCGATATGCGTGTTTTGTTTAAATGCAGTATGTGGACTTTCCACACTGATCTCACTGTGATTAAAACGTATTTTAGTAAGTGTAATTTGTACGATTGACCACACTAACCCACCCCTAAACCTACTCGTTACAAAAAGGCAGCAAAATCATGTTTCATAGGGATTCACTAGCACATGCATCCCTTGGGTTCGAACCCATGATCACATGATCACGTCTCATCATATAACACATCGCTCTACAACCTGAACTACACCAAATTTTTATGTGCTGATAAGGGTGCTACAATAGTATTCGCTCTGATAGGTCGTATTTTGCTGCTATGTACAAACAACCTATACGAGCTTATTGGTTGGAGGACATGCTGTTATCAAAACAAGCCATATACTGTACCCACTGCAAACTGTCCAAATGGTTTTATTGATCACATAAATATGAAAATTAGAATGTTAACCTGGGGTTTACAAGTGTGCAGTGTGAAATCTTGAAACTTGATTACCCAGGATTAATTACTAACCCATAATATGAGCAATATGAAAAATTAAATAGGATAACCCTGGATTACATTTATCCATGGTTAAGTCCCTGGGTTTACAATTTCACGTGTGAAAAGCCCATTATATTCAGCTTACCTGTCTATAAACTTGCTATCGCACATATTTGTACACACAATATCAAAAATTCGCCAGTGTCTTGTTTTTTACCCCCTCAGATCATTTCCTAACATATATCTAACATAGCCTCTTTTTTTCTCCCCATTTTCCAGGACTAAATTTGACAGTTGGCCACATGCGGCAGCCTCTTCTCTCTCCCAGCCTTCGTTTCTTTCTGTTTCCCAAGAGGTCCGTCAGAATGAAGAGGCCCGAGGACGCCATCTCGTCTTCTCTCGGCTGGTGTCAAGCAGCAATCCTGCGGGGCCCGTCCCTGCTTAATTCAGCTTAGAGGCCCTCTCTCGTTCCCGACATTCCTGATCGCCTCATTTTTCTGGGTATGTCTCTCAGGGCTGAGGTAATTATTTCCAGAATAATAATAACAGACAGATTAGTGTGTTTAGCAGGCAGATGTATTGCTCTGTTCCCTTGTCTTACTTATATTTGCCTCTGAACTGAGTGACCTATTAGAATAGATTAATTCTGCTATAAAAAATGAAAGCGCTTAATGACCCCTGTCTCTTGAAGGAGAGGTGAGGAACCTGCCTGAGGAGGATTTCTTCAGACATCCCCTGATCCATCAAACTCCACGCTGGACACCAGGAGCAGCAGGTGTTAAAGTCTTCATTCGTTTCTGTCTCGGTTATAGATGACCTGGCTCTATGAAATTACTCAAATGGTGGATGGCCATTAAATTTACCAAGAACCACGTACAGTATAGAGTAAATGGGATGGGTGGAATGAAAAATGGCAAAATAAAGAAAACTGTATAAGTATTTATTAAAAGTTGTGTTACATAAGGTATTTAAAATATGAATTATTATTATACAACATAACAGTTTAGTTTTTTTTATAGTTTTGGAACTGCTCATTGAACCTTTAGAATTGCACTTATTATTATTACTGTTATTATTAAATGTTTTGTTTTATGTTTTGTAGAATGTTGGACGCATCAGGCTTTTATTTTTATACATCGTAAAAACATGGATCTCACTCTCCAGTAGTATGGGAAAAAAACAAAACAATGCTGTTTAAATTATTAGTTTTATGATTAAAGCATATAATCTAATTCAATACAGTGATGATCGAGACATTAATAAGCTTCCCTTAAAAAACCTGTTGAATTATATTTTAAATAAATAAATAATAAGATAAAATAAAATTAATTAATAAAATAAATGCTTGGCTCCAGTATCCATCTTGGAATAATACCAAATATAAAATATATTTTTAAATGTACTTGATAAAATAAATAAATAAATAAATAAAGATTTAACAGCGCAAATGCTTTTAAAAAAATTTAATAAAACTAAATAGGCCATTTATGTGCTTAAGGCATTCATTTTCCAATAAATCAATGTTTTTCTCTCTCTCTCTTTCTATATTTCAATATTTCAATATGTGCTTTATTGGCATGACAAATGTATTATCAATAGTATCTACATTGAATCTAGATATGTATTTTAAATAAATAAGTAAATAAATATACACTGAAAAAAATCAACATTTTATCATTTTATGAACAATTTAAAATCCAGTGCGTCTATGTGTGTGTGTGTGAGAGAGAGAGAGAGAGAGAGTTTGCTATCTCTCTCTCTCTCTCTGTCTCTCTTTCTTTCTCTCTGTCTCTCTTTCTGTCTGAATCTGTATGGATGGAGGGTTTTATCAGTCAACGACACAACATCTAAATCTCTTTCTTTGGAGCGGAGCGGTTTGCAGGGCTCCAATACAATGCAGCACTGGAGATAGCAAGACTTAATTCTCCCAGGATTGTGCTGTCTCCCAGCAATCACAGGGAAACTGGACTAGAAAATTAACTTGTTAAAAGCTCTAGCCATCACTTTCTGAGTCTGATAGACAAATCCATCCAAATACCAATCACCCTCTGAAATGAGAAAATACAGAGAGAATATGGCAGCAGCCCTCAAAGAAGAAGACTCACGAAAGCACACGTACGCACACACACACACAGATGCACAACGTGCACACAAATCCACATCAGAAGTATGATCAGATGTGTACACAATGACAGCTTGTCAACAGAGAATTCTATAAAGTAATTTAAAAATGATGTGTAAATATCAACATCCAAACCTGCGTTTCAAACACAACCAAAATAAGCTTAATTGGTATTTCTAGTTAAAATGTTCTTTAAGCATGCTATATCTGTTTTGCTCAGTACAATGTTTTGTTTTTGCAAAGTGATTTATTTAACACATACCTTAACCCACTGCAAATAGTAGTGTTTTCTTCTAGTTTTAAATGTGGTTGTGTAGGTAAATTAAAAGTTTTATGCTTAAAAAAAGTAGCTAATCTAAGAACTTCATTCAAAATAAGCTTTATTAAAAAAAGACTTTCTTTTTGTTTTCAGATATTTTCACTTGAAAATGTATTCATTTATTTTGCTGTAGACGCACATACCCTTAATTAAATATATTACCTGGAAATAGCTGTTTATGTCAAATGAATCTTTATAATAAAGGTTTTGGTGAGGGACTGGGTGAGGAAGAGAAGCCGAGTGACAGCTGTGGTGGACACTTTCCAAGTTCATTGCAGTGCTAATCCTGCATTGTGCTAAAGAATGAGCATTATCATAAACGTTTGGCAGCCCTGTCTTGCTGTACTGTGGCCAGCTGTGGGCCTCTCCAGCTCTCATTGTTCAGGATAACTAGTTGAGTGTGAACCGTATATTGAAAATTCCCCACATTGGATTCATTAAAGTATTGCCTCAACCTTAAGCCCCCTAACTGGAGTCAGGGGTGGGCCGGCGGTTAGGGTCGAGGCCTTTAAACAATGACATGCTAAGCTGACATGTTGCTGAAGCCAAAGGCAGAAGATGGGAGCCACTGGGCTGAGATTCTTTAGGTTTCTGAATTCTTTGCGTGTTTCCAAATTTCATAATTGACTCGTAATCCTCACACTGCTTTGATAACCAATCAGGCATTACATGCAACTTTGATGCAACTGCCTCATTCACTGCAAAAAAAAAAAAAAGCCCACCCTGATTGGCTGACACTTTTGGCCATATTACAGATCATTTTTGTAATCCTTATTTGTGATGGAACTGCTACATAAATGCCGTCAGCTTGGAGGGTAGGGTAGGAACCCAAAGGTCGCAGGTTCGAGGCCCAGGTCCGGCAGGGATTGTAGGTGGGGTTAGTGAATAACCAGCGCTCTCTC
>JAUCMU010000026.1:21053739-21085309 GCA_032275025.1 Enteromius treurensis | reverse complement strand
TGATGTGCTATTCAGTCGGGGGGCAGTCGTGGCCCCCCGACTGAATAGCACATTGTGAATAGCTGAATAGCACATCGTGTGGTCGTGTGTGTGTGTGTGTGTGTGTGTGTGTGCGTGCGTGGTTGATCACTTCTCACTGCTGTGTGTGTTCACTTGGATGGGTTAAATGCAGTGCACAAATTCCTTGTATGGGAAACCATACCTGGCCACATGTCACGTCCTTTCTTATTCATCTATATATAAATATGAATATATTTTTTCCTCTACAGGTTATGTTCACCTCATTGTATCCAACAAGTCAAATCCGAACATAGTTAAAAAAAAAAACTTCACCTTCTTTCTTTAGATATTTGAACCTCATTAAACCTAAAGATCAATAAATGCAAATGGGAAAGTCATCAATATCAATCTTGTAAATGGGGTAAGTTTAGGCTTGCTGCACAGCAAGCGTCGGCTTTGGAGGCAAAACAGAAAGTTAGACAAATCTTCCGAAAATCTCTCAACGAAAGTATGAAAACATGCCATGATTGTATCTGTAACCTGCAGAGGTGCAGAAATGAAAGCAAAATTTGCAATTTATGATAAGAAAATCAAACTAGGTAAGAATGGAAAGATGAGACACTCTGATAATAGACTTTGGTAGAGAGCATACTGTATGCAGCAACACGCAACTTCATGCATGTTTTGTAGTCGCATGTTTTTACCACTAAAAATGTATGAGTCATGTTTTACTGGTTTGGTATTTTTTGTTAGGTCTGTATATCTTCTTATCAGATTGTTGGTAGCATTCCTAACTTGATGGACTTTTGAAGAGCCCGTTTCTCTGATATCGTTGGCTCTACCAGCAGATGATGAGTGCGACTGGAGCTTTAAAAGAAGTGAATGCTCATCTGAATTGTACCTGACCGTCCAGCATTAGCCCTCCATATCAAAGCACGTTGACAGCTTTAGATCTTTCTGCCGGGTCATTCCAGGAACAGAATTTTTCAGGAGCTGAACTGCTTTCATTATTTGCCATAGGTAAGCATCTGAGAGTCAAATAGGGTTGCTAAACTGTCACTTGCCTGACTGCAATTGGATTGGGTGGGTGCTGACAGCAGGCTTAAAGCTTTTTCAGTGCCAGAACATTTAAGAACTCTGCCAATGATTAGCACACAAAATGTGTACTTTCTTACAGTATATCCTAACTGCCTTTACTGTTCACTTAGTGAGCATAAAGGTTTTAGTACTACATTAGTTGTTCAGATAGTGTCCTCTTATTTTGCCTTGACTAAATGTACCTATAATGCTTTGGTCTACTTCAAAAGACTTTCTTTGAAGTATTAGGAGTTCATTTAATTAGGAGTTCATCTGTTTATCCCATTTTTTTTTTTCTTTTCTGTGAAATCTGAAATTTTGCGATATGGAGTGAAACAATGTTGAGCATGCTTCTTTTTTTTTCAATTCAGTTTGATTTTTAAGTCACTTCTGATGATTAGGCTTTCCAGCTAGCTGAGAACAGACATTTCTTTGAAGGTGAGAGAAGAAAGACGTCTATTCTGGCATGCATTGTGCAAACAACCCTTCTCATAATGTACGCTGGCATACAAATACTTTCTTTGCCAGTTTTACAAGAAGACTGCAGAGGTGCAAAAGTAGAAGTGTGGAGTGAGAAGAGAACTTTTTTCAGTCATCAGTCATGGCCCAGAAGTTACAGCATGCTGAATCAAAATCAGTTTTCGTTGCGCAACATTTACTAATCCATCACTGTTGACCATAATCGCAACCCCAGACTATGACTTAGCAGAATTCATTTTCTTTAGTCTGCAGACAGGCGTAAATACACTTACCGAAGTATTTTTATAATTTAAAAGTTAAATATCTAAATTTCTCCGCAAGCACATCTGGTCCATGTAATCAATATCTCATTAAGTTAAATGTTGTGCACCCTTGGTGGAATTTAGCAAGCACATGCAATAACTGAGCTGCCTTGATGAAGAAAAACCAAACATATTTCTCAGTCTCATAAAATATCAATATGCTTTTTGTGTGTGTGTGTGTGTGTTGCACAGTACTATATATATATATATATATATATATATATATATATACACACAGTATAAAAGGACAGTGGGTACTGATTCTTGTAGAGATTGGACACAAGTTATGTTCTCCCGCTACTGTGTGTTTGAGAAGTGAGCAATCATGTGTCATTCCATTCAACAGGACTTATCCAATCCATGAGTAATTGTCTGAGAAAAATTGCTTTTCCAAATATCTGATTCCATTTTTTCGCCAATCAGAGAACAGCTTTGAGAGACGAGCGAGAAGGATATTTATAACCCCTCTTTCAAAATTGGCTTAGAGTTACATTCTTTTGCCTGGTCTGACTCCTGCCCACTTGTCATTCTGCTCTCTCCCCATCTCCTCTATCACCTCTGCTATCAACCTCTCAACTTCTGAAGTCCATTCTCTGGTAATGTTTGTTTAATACTCTGAGGACTGCCCTACACTCAAGTGGGAGATGGAGAAAAGACAGGAACGAGAGAAAGAGAGCAAGAGAAGTAACAGGAACTTCAGAGAGATCGGACTAACTCTTTCACCATCTTCTCTCTCTATTCCTGTTCTCTTATTACTCATTCAGGCTGTTTCTTCTGCTTCCATTGCATAGCTCAGATTGGAAATGAAATCTGGCTGCACAAGTAGGCTCTAGACAAGTGTTAACTCATTGCAAGGGAAAATAGAAGACACTTTTCAGATAATTAAGCCTTACCTCCACTGTTGTAAGTTCACAATATTTGTAATATATAGTAATATGCATTTCACAACAGACCTGAATTATTAAAATTAAGAATGGGCTTTTACTGAATTATGATATATATAAACCATGTCAGCATTCAGGGATTAAATGCTGAAACAGAAAGTTTTCTATCAAAAACATTAGGAACAGGAATGAGCTGTAAAACTGTGTATGGTAGATTGTCCTTTGTGCAATGCCATGTTTTTGGTGGATGAACATGTCAGTCATGTAATTCCTGTTCCTGATCCAGCGGATTAACGGAGACATATTGTCATGTACCTGGAGTCAGGTGAAGGCTTTTAAGCTATTTCTAATTTGTTTTTGCCATTGTACATTCTGAAAACATGTAGACAACAGAGTGTTTATGTTCTTCTGCTGATTCAAGACAACAATCTGGAAAACACACACTCAGCTTTCACGTGTGCAGATACCATGTGGAAGTTGTTGTGCTTACAGGGTTTACTAGTATTTTCTTATCATGAAAAAATTGTGTTTTTATACAGATCTACTGTAGTTAGTAAGTGATTCTATCACATTATTCATCTTAATTATATTTAAAGGGTTAGCTCACCCGAAAATGAAAATTGTTATTAATCACCCTTATGTAGTTCCAAACCGTTTGATTATCTTTGGAACACAAACTGCAATATTTTTGGATGAAATCCAAGAGCTTTCTGGTCCTGCATAAACAACAACACAACCATGTTCAAAGCCCAGACATTGTTAAAATAGTTCATTGACATAGTTCATAGTACATAGTTCAGTGATGTCAATAACGACACTTGACAAAATGAAAAGTATTGTATTGTTTGTTTATTGACCCTTGGACATTTCCTTAATATTCATACAGCCACATATATCTAGAGTATTTAATTTGAGATTTTAATAAATTCTGTTCCTGTTGTTAATGACAAAGGTTTCATACTAAGTGCTTCAAAAATCTCCCATCTCGATCATATTCTGTAGATATCTCAACCTTTTTTACTTAAACCTGGAATGATGCCATGTCTTAATGAGCACCGTGGCCTGCAGATGCAGTGAATGGCTGTAAAAGCTGCTAAGTGTTTCAGATGGCCATTGAGAAGGCAGTGGAAGTCGTCCGTATGTGTGTCTGAAGACATGTGTTCCTTGACGAGCTCGCAAGGCCTTTTTAAAGCTGTCCTCAGCGTAAAGTGCAGAAGAGAGAGAGCTTTTAAAACTTGGCATATGGCAGACTGCACCAACTTTCTGTCCCACGAGTGCCGTTTCTGAGCATTGCAGAGTGGCTGCGCTGTGGCTAGATGCTCCGGGAAGCAGATGTTCATTCTCTTAAGTGGTAATGGTTAATTGTGATCATGATGATGATGGTGATGGGATGAACCTCAACTGTTGCATGTTTCTATTAGTATCAGACCACCAATTTAAGTAATTTAAATTAATTATATATAGTATGAATAACAGTGAGCAAGTTAACAGTTGTAACGAAAGTGGGCAATAGATTTATTGATTATTTCTTGTCCATTTGCTGCACCATATGCTATGCAAAATGATCAAAGAAATATTTCACCCAAACATTTAAATTTGCTGATAATTTACTCACAATCAGGCCATCTAAGATGTAGATGAGTTTGTTTGTTCACTGGAACAGATTTGGAGAATGCAAATAGCCACAATGGAAAGATACACTGTTTGTACAAATTAAAGCATAAATACACATATAAGACATACTGTATCTTTCCATTGCATCAGAACTGTGTACTCACAGTATGCTGTCTAAAACGGCACTGCAGTGCCATTACAGTGCAAAATCGTTGAATAAAGTCGTTATGTTTTTTTGTTTTTTTTCCCATTCAAAAGGGATTCAAAAGTAGCTTCATAATATTACCACTGATGGCAGATGGAGCTGCATACTAAATATTTAATACTTTTCTACACGTTGACAGTGTTTCTTTGGCAGTCAATGGGACAGTCACAAGCCTCCTGGTTGTCATCAAAAATAATCTTTAATTGTGTTCCAAAGATAAACAAAGCTTTTATAGGTTTGGAACAACATGGGAATATGTAAATAATGACAAAAAAATTCATTTTGGGGTGGAGCTAAAACGGAAATTCTTTGCAAATTTTCATTTTTGGGTGAACTATTCCTTTAAGCCTTATGCTTTTTGGTGGAGTCTTTGGTCTTTCGACACATTCACCCATTTCAAGCAACAGTAATGGCTTTGGCGAAAAAGCCTGAACTTGACTACGGGTGACACGTAAAAGGCACCGGGTGAGCAGACAGAGAACATGAAAGGGAAGCTTATATAGATCTCTAAATGGCGGGGCAGATTGAAACATCGGGAGAGAGGATGCCACAGATGAAAGGAGGGCCGGGGTTGCTACAGGCACGTAGCAGACAGCTAATGACAGGGTCCTTTGGCAAGAAGATGGCATCTCTCTGATCCAACACTCATTGATTATTGATGTTCTGCCCCAAGTGCAAAACCCGGCTAGACAATCAATGTTTTCACCTCGTGCGTCCCCATGCACCATTTAGAGGCCTTGATCGTCAAATGATCAAATCCGCTGCAAAGTTTGCGCCGACATTAAAAAAAGGAAAACCAGTGGTATTGCAGTCATTAAGCGAGAATTTAACTTCTCCTGGAGCCAGCTACTGTTTGATCCATCTTTGTCCATTGCATTAAGAGTTGTTAGAAAACTTTGGCTAAGCCTTAGACATTCAACCCTTTGAACCAGCCATTGCTCAGAGTTAAGTTTCTGAATTACACCACAATACCAAAAGCTTTACCTCATCAGAGAAAAACACAAATCCCCCTCAGAATCCAGGCTACCTTATTCATCTGCTCCTTCATTTGTGTTACAGCCGTGCAGAGAAAAGCTCCATCTTTTTTCTTTATTTATATATTTACTTTGTCTTTGAGAGACAAAGGCCTATTCACACCACTTTATAATTGTTTGAAAGTAGTCTCTCTCGCGAACTAAACAAATGTCCTTTTACTCGCCCAGGAGAGCCACAGAATCAGGCCTGCCGGCTGAAATGGAGAGCTGTATAATTAACCAGAGTGAGGAGGTTCAGGCTGTCTCAATCAGCTCAGTCAGGCAAGGCAAATTAATATTCAAGCATTGACGCTCGTTCGCTCCGAGACAATGTGTCTCGTTTACATAACCCCTCCGCTTGGGCGAGGATGCAAAAAGTGATCGGACACAACCATCAATTTTATTTAATTCTGACATTCTGGTTAATGTATACACTTCCAAAACGGCTTGTGTGCAATTATATTGGGTCTGGGTGTGCCTGATTTAGAAGCATAAATGAATTGACATTGAATTGTTTGCCTGAATGCAGGTTATTAGTTTTGTCTTGTAATAGTCCTTAGTTCTTTTATTGTTATATGTTTACACAGGTATATTGTCTTAATGAGGATGCAAATGCACACTAGGCTTTCTGGGAATGCATTCGATAAACTATTTAAGCCTTATGGTAATTCTTGATTGACTAAAGAGCATTCTCTGCAGTTGTTTCAAGTTCATGAAAAACAATGTGGGCTAAGGTTTTCCGACTTCAAAATTTAAATAATAATTGTTTTGCAGTCTTTATATTTAATGTCTAAATGTGTCTGTGCCGGTGAATGTCAATATTAGCCGTTTCTTTTAGAATAGAGTGAATGTGCTACTGTATGTACCGCTCATAGATTAAGGGTTCTGAGACATCTGTAACAATCGTCCAGTTGAATTCTTTGCAAAGCAACATGGCTGTCTGCCATCTGCCCACTATCACACTCAAGTCTTTTTTGTTCCTTCTCAAGGTCTTGCTTGCAAAGCTCCCATTGTGCATACTATCAAAGGCATATCAGGGCGCCACAGGAAATCAACCCCCCTATAAAGTTCTTTAATCCTGTCTATACATTAATATTAAGCTTTTTTTGTGTACAGTATATTGACCAATATTTAGTAAACAGTTTTCTTTTAAGCATTTTAACTTATAGTTACAGAATAAACGTATAATTAAAATTGTATTCTTTTTTGACAATTATTATGTATCGGTTTAAATATTTAAGCTAATTTAGAAAAAAAATAAATAAAGCAATACAATTGGATGTAAAAAAAGTGATACTAAGCCAACCAAAGCAGCACTTTTTGTCGGCTTTTGACACCTAACCCCCTTTAGAAGGTTACTGTCCTGAAAGCATATGCCCTTTACAGCTAAAAAGAGATTCTATCACACATTTATCAACACGGTAGCAATTTTTCATCCAGATTCATCATCCTTTTTTGGGCTTCATAAATCAGCTTACAGTTCCTAGGAATACAGTACCTGGACCGTACCCTACAGGCCTGTGCTTTAGATGAGGTTCTCCTCTAGAGCAAATTATAAAAGTAAAGCAGAGATTATCTGGATATCAAGAGAATCTAGGGTCACGTGTCTCACAGTGTCCTTATATAGCTTTATTTTGTAGAAAGAACTGACAGCCCTTTGAATTCAACTTTACAACACATTTTGCTAAGTTTTTGTTGTTTTGATTGCGGAGACGTTGAAAATTGCTCAGCATTCTTATGTTCTGGATCAGTAGAATACTATTTGCTTTATTTATTTTTTTCTCAACTTAATTACTGCATTCCAAATCCAGGGGTGTATAAAGAATTTGGAGCTTGAAGGCTTAGCCCTGAGTCACAACAGTATTAAAAAATTATAATAAAATACCAGGTACATTTTAGGAATATTAAAGATCCGTAAGTAATACTGTTTGAGTTCATTTTAGAGTTTTTGTTTGTTCACTTTTAATATAAGGAACCCAAAGTTAAGTTAAGTATTGTGTGGCTTTGTAAGTGAGAAGATATTGGTATATATTACCAACACATATAAGAAGTGATGTCAAGATCTTGACTGTCCCCAGAACTATACTGGTTAAAATCGGGCTCTAAATCCCAAATCTAGCTTGCTCCGTTGAATTGTAGAACGAAGGCTGACTGAGATGGGAAGTGCTTCATTGTATTTCCCTTCTCTTTGTCTTGAAGGATGAAAATGACAGATACTCTACTGTCTACATCCTACTGTCAATAAAATTACACTTTTCTCTGATCGCGCCACTGTGTTTGTACTGTAACTCCACTCTCATTAAAGCAGGGGAGCGATGGCACCTAGCAGTAGCATGGTGAGAGAAAAAGAATAAAGAAATCTGTTTCAGAACAGCAGAAAAACCTATTAGCATGCTAAATGTTACTAAATGCAAAACTGTACTGTATGTGATAAGTTGGCGAGATCAAAGTTCTTGACCATTCTTCACCATAATGGTAGCCCACAAAGGTGAATACATTCGAAATCCCACAACAACAGAATAAGAAACTTGAAATAACAAGTGTCTGCCTTTTCCCATCTTGCTCAAAATAACTTAATTTTCAGAATTTAGTCTCCTGCATGCTAGGAGCTAGAAGCCCTCCCCTCTTGTGGATGCTGTTTTTGTCAAGTTCTGCAGAAAACATTAAATATTAAAAATTGGATAAAAGTGTCTGTTTCAAGAAAATCAGTTGGCAATTGGGGAAGCCATTGTTCAATTCTTCAGTATATGTGAGTTAAACTGATCTGACAAGCTAGTCAAAGAGTCGAAAGAGTTTTACCAGAATACTAATGAATGAAGACTCCAAGGTACATGTTTTCTGTGTAAACCGCACCATTGCATGCACCTAGAAGCTCTTTCTACGGCCTAATTTACAGAGTTATCATCGAAGCAGAAAGACACAGCATTAAAGTGAAGATTGGCCGTATTGAAACATAAATCCCCTTTTCATTATTAGCAGGCACATTGTGCAACATGGAGGGCCTGCCTGCGTACTACCCAAAGGGCCACTCCAACACTCCACAGGGGTGTCACGGCGGGATGACAACGTGGCAGTGGGAGGGGCCTGTCAGGGCAATTCTGGGTACATTAAGATGTAAAAAGCTTTTAAAGGCATTATACTTCCCACTGCTGCTCAGTCAGTGGTCCCATCGCTTATGAGATTAGACATTTTTAGGCAGCTATCAAGTTTTGTTTTTTATCTTTCGTACCCAAGAGAGTCGCAGCCCTAATCTCGGATGCCTGTGAGAAATCAAAAGCTTCAGTTTACTCTCAGTTCAGATACAGAGCCTGAAAGGGAAATATATTGTCTTTTCTGTAGTAACGTTAATAGAGATTGTGACACGAGGAACATAACTATTATGACAATAAGACAGAAGGCAAAGACTAATCAGTTAGTTTTCAAAACTGTCATCTGCAATTCACATATTTCAAATGTTTTACTGAGACAGATGCCTTTTAGATCTCCCTAGGTGTAGTGTTTCTTCATTATACCAGTGGAAATCAGAATCCACTTACACTACCGCTTTCTATAAACTGTACAGTATATACAAATTATATCTAAATCTTTATCTTTATATATCTATATCTAAATCTTTATATATATATGTGTGTATATATATATTATGTAAAATTAGTTTGAAGTTCATTGATGGTAATCATGATTTGAATAAAAAAGATATGCACAATAATTAAGTATGAAATTATAAAATATATAATTAGAACTGCATGAAATGTTGGAGATTAATGAAATGACCATCATTTTATTTAGTGACTTTTTATTAATGTTTAATGTATTAAAAAGAATGATTTTTTTTTTTTTTTTTACCTAAATAGAAGATGACATTTATTTTAAATTATTTTTGAAATATTGTCTTATCTTCATTCATTTTGTATTGTGTGTGCTTTTTGGGGCACTTGTTCCAAGTCTGTTCCAAGATGAGAAACCACATTTGACAAAAAATATTTTAAGTCCGCAACATCATGGATTCAAAGACACGCGGTAATCAATACATGTTTGAACTAAAAATAACAACTGATAATCAGCACATAAAAATGTTTGACATTTTGTCATAAAAAGAATATATTACAGATACATGCCTTTGAAACTAACATTTTAATGAATCCTCAAGGGAATGCTGAACTGGATGTTTCTTACAGAAAAACTCCCCTAGATGTCCCGGATTTATTCTGGCATGCTAGGTTTCACGCTTGTTGACAAAATGTGCTCGCGTGTGTAAACAAACAAACCAGGATCACCATCACCCCTACTATTCCCGCTTACAATAACGCTACTCTGCTCTTCTGTGTCAGGTTCTTTTCCAATTATGCCTTAATAACTTCTTTCTCTTCCCTGTCATCATTCCGTTTCATTTTTTTCCTCGCTCTACAGTGTGTTTCTGATGATTTACACTAAAGCTTGATGTTATGAGATCTCTGTTGCCACAGCAACATTCATGGCTGTAGTCACCATCTCCCTTCTCCTCGGCCTTAATTCCTTGTCTGTCATTTGCATAGAAATAACATTCGGTAAGAGGGTGACTATCTCTTTCTCTGCCTCTCTGTTTACCACTTTCTCTCTTTCTCTATCGCTGCATCTTTTTCTTTCCGTCTAACCCTGCCACCAGTGTTTCGACAATCTGAACGCATTACTCATAAGTAAGAACCACACACATTCCTTTACATGTATGATCTGTCTGTATAGGTGTGTGTGTTTAGAAGTGTGCATGCATTGCATTGATTTGGGCCCCCTCTCCTTCCGGGATTGGTTTCAATAAAGCCCCTGGCCACGTCTCATATTACATTCATATTTCATCAAACAATCTCATCAACACGCCAGTAATAACATAATTAACCTGCTCACAGAGAGCTTGTCCTTTGTGGCAACCTGTGCCTCATTACCAGCTCTGTATGTGTGTGTGTGAGCGGGAGAACGTTTTAACAGCAACATTTTTCTTTTTCTTTTTTGCAGTGCATGAATGGTTCTTTGAACAAAAGTTGGACTCGCCAATTAATAATGTCGCTCATGTGGGGTAAACACCCTGTGCTCTAAATGTTATAAGGGCAAAAAGATTTGCTCTTTACTTTTACCTCAGTTATACAAAAAAAACAACAACAATGTGTGTGTCTCTGCCAGTTATTATTGGCCGACACTTTACAGAAAAGGAAATCAAAATCAGGTAACCAGACGCAACTGCAGTGGATTTTTGCAAAGAAATCCTGAAATACTTCATGCTGTTTTCTGTTTGTCGACTACATACAGCTATGCAGCAATTTCTCTCAACGTGGCACCCGCTTTTCAGCAAAATGACGGAGAATGTTGTGTGACAGCTATTAAATCATGAAACATTAACAGCGCCAAGAGCAATTATGCCTAAACTGCAGGTTGAAGGCAACACTTGTTTATTTTGTGTGTGTGTGTTTTTTTTTTTATGAAAATCCTCAAAAAAAGAAAAAGAAAAAAACTATTAATGAAAAACTGTCATTATTTACTTATGTATTTCCAAACCTGCATGCCTTATGAATTTATTCATTTTATATGTGGAAAATTTTTATCCATACCATGAATGCTAGCGGAGTCTAAAACAAAACTGGACTGAAAACTGTTTTTGGTGCATTGTTTTTTTTTTTTTTTTTCTATTTGTGTCACATAATTTTACAGGTTTGGGATGAGTAAATGGTAAACATTTAAAGGCTGTGAAGAGAATGAGCTCTGTATGACCATGTATTCTCCATCAAATGTTTTGCAGTGAAACTGCTGCCTCAAAACAAAACAAAAAGAGAAAAAAAATATAGCTTTTTCTTTTTTGAACTTTTCTTTGCTTGAAGTCTTTGATCATGTTGACTACACTAGCACTGTGCTGCAGTCATGAAGTACACAAAGACCACATTAATCTTATCTTAAAGGGATAGTTCACCAACACATTTTTTGGGTTGGGCAAAATGCAAAAAGGAGATATTTAGCGCAATGTCCATAGCTGTGGTCATCACTTTTATTATAAGAAAATGAACTACATAAACATTATTTTAATGTCAATTTACTAATTGTGAGATGGTCAAGAGGTAAACTATTTCTGTAACCACAAGAAAATGGAACAAGACATGTCTTGCACATCTTTAATTGGGTTGTTTGGTTATGCTGTGTAGTTTCATATCTCCCCTTTTTATGTAGGCCTATGTTGTATAGTCGGACTCCGTCAAACTCAAGTGTTATAATCAGGATTAAGTTTAGTGATAGATCCCTATATTATGCTGTTTTTCTTGCTCTTATACTCATACCCACTATGAGGGACTGACGGCTGTATGGCAGATCAGTAAGAGTTGTTTTAAGGCGATTACTTGTGTGAAGCTCTCACAATTGCAGTGAAACATTGGTATCCGGCTGGCGGGGTGCTGGAGACTGGGAGTGCACAATGCCTGTGATTAAGGATCAGCTGATTAGGCCCTAGCTGTGTAATCTTGAAGAAAGTCTATGAAATCACTTGCTTTACAGCTGTGAAGTGATTTCCCTCACAATGGGCTACCTGCCACTAATCAGCTCTCTGCCACCGGAAAGCACCAAATGTTTTTGGCCTTTTAACTCAGGATAATGATGGCATGATGATGTCTCTATTTCTTTGTCTTTCTCTCTTTTTTGCTGTCTCTCTGTTCTCAGCTGTGTAGCTTTCCTTAACCAAAAATCACAACAACTTCTTAAGGTCTAGAAGGGTCATGGTGCAAATATTTACTTTTAAGGAAAAGAAGAAAAAAAAAGAAAGTGGATTTATTTATATATATATTTTATTTGTTTATTTATTTATTTATTTTTCTGGGATACTCAGGACTTGCATCATAAGAAAGGAGAATTGTGGCCTCAGGAGGTCTTAAGGCTTGTGGGTAATGAAGGACCCAATGGGCTTCTAGGTAATTTGGGCAGCTGGAAAACAGGTGATTGCTGTCAAATTGTTCTGGTTGACCAATAAGAAGGCCTGCCTGCCTGGTTGGAATAACTGAGACTCTTGAGAATTGCTCAGGGAGAAAGTTGAGAAAGATTGTTAGAAACACTGCGAAAATTGACCAAGCGATGCAAAAAAAAAAAAAATAAAAATAAAAATCACATTTTGTCAGTAACTTGTGTTATTATTTTAAGATGGTTTTTGTTTGTTTTAGTATATTTCCAGTAGATCTTCAAGCTTTATTATTTATAAGGAAAGGGGGAAATGAACTGGTTTCTTGAAAATGTAGCAAAGTAAAACAGGAAAATATAGCTTGCAGACATTTCACAATTAAACTAATAGTTTTTTACGTACTATAAAATAGTAAGAACGCATTAACAGTCTGGAGGCCAATTTCATGTCATGTCATCACATTTTCTCTCAATCCATTAACACATGCGTCAGTGGAAAATGTTGTTTTTGATTCTTCTTAGTATGTGGATAAAGAACAGATAAACTTGTTATGGAAGAGACGAAACTTGTACAAAATGCAAAGATGTAGGGAAAAAAAAAGCTTCTGGAGGTAGTTTAGGTTAGGTGCTGGCAGAGTTCACCCACAGTCTTTCCAGGATTGTGAAATAGTCAAGGAAAGTATCAAGACTGCTCCAGTTTAGTGAAAAAAAAGACAAGATGTGCAGGAAAGTCTGTGCGTTCACATCAAAGGAAGAGAAGATCCTTTCTATCCTAAGAGTCAACCGTCTAGACAAGTATTCAGGCAGTATTCAGTCTTGACCTTCACAGTAAAGAGCTTCTTGTGTTCTGTGGGAATGACAAGCACTTATTTGAATCTGAGCAACCAAACCACTTTTGTTTCAGTGATCATTTTACACAGTTCTTTTCTACAGTTGTATTTTGTGTTTTGAATTTGGGAAACCAAAATACTATTGAAGTCAATGGTCAACCTGAAAGTGTTTGGTTACACACATTCTTCAAAAATGTATTTTATGCTTAACAGAAGAAAATGTTTGTTCTTTGGAACAACTCTAGAGTGAGTAACATACAATATGACAGGGTTGTTTGAACTATCCCATATTTATACTTATATATATTTGAGTGAAAGTCTGTTCTGTCACTTTTAAAATGTTAGCATCCGTAATGATAAATGCTCAGATTACAACTATGGTATTTGCATTAGTAATCCACGCAACACATACAGTAGTTTCATTGGCTTATGGTAATAATTGTACAGCAGCCTATCAGTTTTTAATTATCCTTTTTCTATGAATTCCCATGTCTAATCACAAATAGATAAATTACACCTGGATATAATTAATGCTGACTGTATAAAAGTGTAAGGGTGAACAAAATGATTACATGATTGCTGCATAGTCATTTATTTCATTTGTTTAATTCTTGAAGGAAAAAAAATGTGCCAAATAATATTTTGTCAGTGGTCCAGTCCAAAATAAATCGTTATAGAGTTAAAACTATCTATTTAGAGCTGAAGAGCAATTGCTCAACACTGACGATTGCTTACAATGCATTTTTGCATATTATAAAATTTATAATTTTTTTTAGTCTTTCGATTTATTTTAACTTTTTACTCTGGATCTCATAATTTACTTTACATTTATATTATTAAATTATCTTTACTATGCTATCGTGTTTTTATTGTGTTACCTAGTATTTTTTAGTAATTTTGTAAATTTTGTATCAAAATAACCCAAAGGTTTGATTAAGAAAATGAACTGAAAAATATAACTGAAAATATATATATATATATATATATATTTATAAAAAATGTTGTTTTGCTTCAGTAAGGGCAAAAAAATGCATTTACAACCCTAGGATTTGTCTTTTATGAAATAGTCTGTCTTTACCTTATTTGGAAGGGTCATGAATAATAATGTTGAGATCTGCTCTTATTGGCTGTTTCACAGTGCGGCTAATTTCATTAGTTTACATAGCAGGAAAGAAACATGGGAAGGAAAACATATATTTTGAATACTTAGAAAGTTTAACCTTTAAGAAAAACTGCAATAGCATATCAATGTTGCTAAAATGACTGGCTTGTGGACTCATATATTTACATTATGACAGTCCAGCATGAGTCCCTCCCCACCTGTAGTTTCCATCTACAGACCCATGTCAAAATTCCTGGCTGTGCAGCATCTCCCTGTCCTCCCACTCCTGTCTGCGTCTCCAGGCCTAAAGATAATGTGTGACATCGGCCCCGTTAGAACCAGGGTTGGAAATCCATCACTGTGGACATGCCTCATTGGCTCTCACCTCGTGCGGGACAAACTCCCAGACAAAGAAGGCCAAGTAAAAATTACAGGGGGTTCAGAAGTACGGCAGTCACCCGAGGCAGCCGTGGAGGATAACTAACGACAGCCAGGCTGACTCTCACTTTGTTTTGCCTTTGAACAGCTAAGCTCTTCTCCATTGCTAGCCCGAGGCTGTTTGGAGGCGAGCTTGTAGAGTATGGGTGTTTGGCTGTGCCACAGCAAGAAGAGGACATGGACAAACAGAGGATTTCTGATGACACTCCTGCTGGAAACAAATGGTTACAGATGGGTACTGACAAAATAGCCTGTCACACTATGTAAACACATGTAATGAGTGTAATTTGTGACATCATAACCTTGGGAAGAAAAAAAAAAAGAAAAACGTGTTTGGTTTATTGAACCCCACAGGTGGGGTGCAGTGTCCCCGGTGGCGTATGGAGTGTTGGTTTGTGGGCTGTAAATGTGAGCTTAGCAGCGCTATATAAATCATTCTCAGGCAATTCTCGCGCTTATCAGTTCGTAAGCACAGAAGAGGGATTTTAGCATATATAGGCCTACTGTAAAACACAGCAATCGAGGATTTATTCTCTAGATCTCTGACTGGGCACCGCATTTTGTTATTTATGAGCACTGAATCAATATTTATTGTGCATAAAGGAGCAATATTCCTGTTCTGAATGTCTAAACATTAAAAGAACAGCCTAAGAAAGCATACATACACAAACTGTAGAGGGAACGGATTATCACATTCTTATTTAAGGTGATATTAAATATTGCATTCCGGCTGCCGTCTTTGTTGATGTTTACAAAATGGAAGGTTTTTATTGTAGTAGTGCATTTTAAATTCACAACGGGCTTGGCACTGAATGAAGACTTTTAAATATTGCATTGTGCCTTATGGGCTAGAAGCACGCTTGATGCAGTGCTGCAAACGTGAGAACAAACTGTCTTTCTTTTCTTTTCTTTTCTTTTGACTTTCTTTGTGACTTTATATAGTTTTTCTGTTCTTTCTTCTTTCTTCTCTTTCCTTTGGTCTTTCTCTTATTTCTTTATGTCAGTCTTTGTCTTGGTCTGTCTCTCTTTTCCTCCTTTCTGTCTTGCTTTCAATCAGTCTTTTTTTTCTTGCTTTTGAGCCATTAACCTTCTTTCTGTTGAATTTTTTTTAATCTTTCTTTTCTCTTTTTTTTTTCAGTTCATTTTTTTAGCCTAAAACTCATTATATTACTATTATTATTTTCTTTCAATTGGTTTCAGTTGTTCAGTCATTAGGTTGTTCTTTCTTTTTTACTTTGTTTCTCAGTTACTTTTTTTTATTTATTTACCACCAATCCAGATTAATTACTGTATTTATTTGATAATCGCTCCCCTCAGTTTCATTTGTTTCCCGAGATGGACCTCCTTTGTATAAAATGGTCTTCCCCCAGACAAATAATGAAGTCCAGAATTAATGGAATGGTATTGTCTTTGTCTGTTCCTGGCATTGCCCAAATGTCACCAACCCTCAGGGAGATTGATGAGCAATTCATCCATTAGTGAAATACCACCTCTCCTCTCATCTCTGTTAGCACAGCAGCATGAAAAGATGGCATATACGCATATTAATGCACACTTCTTTATTGTGCTATTGATCACGGATTACTGAAAGCAGCCACTCACATCCAAGCTTCCTCTCTCTTCTCTTATACCATTACGCGGAGTGTAGTAAATCAGTCTTGGCTGTCAAAACTTTCTTCCTAGATCAGGACCTACTCAATTAAAACATCTGTTTGCCAGATGATTGTAATGTAAGTTTAATCATTTGTGTATGTAGCATGAGCTACCTTTTCAGTTATAGGCATATGTGTATTGAAGGCATGGCTTTTGATGACGTATTTGTGTATGTACGTGCTTGCTCTCATGCACATATGCATGTGTGTCTCCAAAGAAATCCCGTAATGGGGCAATCATCTAGAAGCCAACCCCCATGCCAATTATCTGTCAGATTATGAAAAGTATGGTTTGCGGTTTTAATCTTACAGAATGCCATTCAGCAATTTCCCCATGCACAACAAGGGGAAGATAAATTAATCAAAGAGATAGAAAATCAATTTGGCTCCCCAACTGTCATTTCGGATCACCTCGCAAAGCTTTTCTCCCAACTCGCCGTGATGCTGATGCAAATGGTAGAGCCCCGTCGGAGATGCCTAATGCTGGGCTTGCAGCCTAACAGCCTCTGTGTAGATGGGAGTGGAGGAGTCAGTTAAGGTTTGGGAGGATAAAGCTTCTGTGGCTTCCTACTTGCATTTCACGCATGACCCACAGCACTCTGGAAATAACCACATTACATCACAGGGCTGGCACGGTGGTGCACTGCCAAAATGAATTGAAACCGGGGTGAATGGGGGGAAGAAATCGAGAGCAGTGTGCAATGGCTGGAGTCTCTGGAAGGATCCGCAATCATTGTGCAACACACTCACGCTCATTGGGAAACGTTATGTTAGTGACTTACACCCTGCACTAATAAACGTTCAGAATATTCAGTTATCTAAAAAATCAGTGATCGTGTCTAAAGAAGACCTGCCCCAAAACACTAGGCTATTTTATTGATAAACTTTCTATAACTGTGATTTCATGCTTTTTAAATGTGCAGAATTTCAGGAGTACAGTATTTGATTAGTTACACTGTATTTTAAAGAAGCTCACTCAATAGATGTGCATTGTAAAATTGATCTGAGAACAGCAGATGCTGTTTCATACTCCAAAACTTTTGTTAAACTTTCTTTCTAAGCTACAGCATTGTTCTCACTCTTATTCACTGCACTACATGATCGATCAGATTTTGTTGATGGCAGTCAACAAGAACAAAAATTACCCTGCTGGGAGATAAAGGGAAGGGAGGATGACGCACATCATGCTCAGATGACACCAACAGGAGGCGCCATGCAGAGTTTCCTTTCACAATTTCTGGCCCTAAATGCAGACAGACTGTTTGGCAGCACATACTCACTGCTCTAGAGTGCCAACGTCAGCAAACACACACACAGAGAGACAGTAGCACCCCCTTACATTCATCACCATCCTCTCACTCAGGCAGAGAGAAGGCCAGTCCACTTGGTATAACAAAACAAGCAGCAGCCTGTCTTCGCTCATCTCTCTCTGACCTTAAACAACAGCCAAAGTCCACATTGTTTGCTGCGTGGACCTTCTCAAGGCCTTAAATATGTCAGTAGGATAATGAGAGCTTGTTCCACTTGGAGAGCTTGTGAATCCAGTGGGTTAAGGTGTTTGGTAAAGTAGTGCAGTAAACTCACCCGTGTGTGATCCCAAAGGTCAAGCAAACGTTTCTGAGGATCTGTTGGAGGAAGTGATTGAAAAATATCAAATTCTCATCCAAAACAAACTAGCAACATATTCTATTCAATCATACGAATAGGTTTTGTTTTAGAATAAAGTGAGCTGCCCAGATGAATCTGACGGGGCCTGTCACATTTCACTGCAGACTTCAATAAAAATAAAAAAATATCTGAAAAAACAAATATTATACTTATTATTATATCATCTAAAACACATATGATGTTATTATACATCCTCCTATGACCCAGCTATGGAGTTTGTGCCTGTGTAGTGGACACCATATTTCTGTAGTGTAGATTTCTCTGCGATCTCACATGTCACAGTCGTAAGCCTGGATGTCCCGTACAGAGCACATTTGGGGCTTTACAAAGAAACCAAATGTTTTTCGTTTCACCATGACCACACCTTCTCCTAGGTCTTCAAAGATGATTTTAATTAATTTAGTAAAAAATTGTTACATCTTTACAGAAATATAATTGTATTTTGTAACTGTCATTTAAATCTAAATAATGTTTAAATTGTTTGTCATGAAGCAACATCTCAGAAAAATTAAAGGGATTTCAAATATTACATCAATGTTTTGTATTGTCCACTGTAGAGGACACCAGGACTAAAAACATGTTTATTGTGCATTTTGGGAGACATAACAATTGAAAATAAATTATTTTTCTGGAAATATTATTGGATATTATTATGAAATTCTGGCCAATTATTACTCCCTTTATGACTTTTTTTTTTCAACATACTTTCCTAACAGCAACACATTAATATGTAAACTGGTTAGTGTATAGATGCACTGTAATAGGGAAATTAAGCATGCCATAGATTAGAAATAGCCTTAAACAAAGTGTGGCATAAAAAAAAAAAAAAAAAAAAAGCCAGTTGTTTTTGCCTTTTGGTGTCTATTCTATTAAAAATAAACTAAAATTATTAAATTGTATAATTATTCAGTAGCCTAAATATTTAAGTAGCTAAATATTAAGTAAATAAGTAAAAATTTAGCTGCATCTTTACAGTCTCAAGTTTGTTTTTGTCACATCAGCAATTTGGAAATTATCTGCTACTCTTCTTCTCAACTCTACACTCTCAAAGCTCTGTCAGGTTGTTGGAAAGCTGGCTGAAGCACATGCTTAGGTTTCTCCAGAAACTCCTCCTGTTGGAAGATTAAAGCCCAAATTGATTAAGTGTAGCAGTGACGTTTGTCCTTGCTATCTCCACATAGATCATGGAGCTCAACTAGAGTGGCCATCAGGTTCTTGGTCACCACAGAAACTAAAGCCCTTCTCCATCGTCTGTTCAGTTTGGCCAGGAGGCTAGATCTAGGAACAGTACTGGTTGTTTCAATCTTCTTCCATTAATGTTAACAGAGACAATATGCTTCTGTGACCCATAGTGAAGCAAATCTCTTCTACAGATGTGGAAACCTGTTTTTCAGCTTTTCAGGCAGTTCCTTTTGACCTCAGTGCTTGGTATTTGCTCTCATATGCTTTATCAGCTCTTAGACCTTTTATTAAGATGTGTGTGCTTTTCCAAATCATACCCATTCAAGTGAATTTGCCACAGGTTCACTTCACCCTAAGTGTAGTAATATCTACAGGCAAAAGTAGTATATTTCATTTATAGCTGTAGAATATCTAAAGTTAAGTATACCTTAAAAAAATTGCTTAATGATTATGTACTGTATTTGTGTGTATTTCCAGTGCTTATTGTTAAGCAATTGCAACATTCACATATATTCTCAATAGATTACAGGGCTCACTTATATAAATGGAATGTTTAAATCAGTTCATTACAAGGCTCTGCAATGGTTAGAAGGCAGCTGCCTATGTAGGAAGTACACAGCAAGGCAGCCCACTAGGTTTTGGAACAGAGCTAGGGATAGAAATAAAGCCATACCCATGCGTGCACTCACGCACATCCATACACTCACAGTACATCCAGCGTCCATCAGAAGCAAGAGAAAAATGGATGCATGGTCGTCTAGAACAGATTTGGCGTTCTGGGACATCCATATGGTAAGGGGGAGGCATTCTAAAATAAACCAAAAACATCCCTGCTTGACTAGAGAGAAAACACCACCAGGAATAATAAACAAATGCTCCTGTAAATTTGTCATCTATTACAAAGCGCTTCAAAACCCCCAAATATTCTTGCTGACACCAGTCACACGAGGAGCCATCAAATAAGAGATAATTATCTGAGGAGCTGTTGCTGAAGCAAAATGTCACTGTTTATCTGTACGCCACAACAAATAACTCTCAGGTTAGCTGAGGACATTGATCTAATTGATCAGACAGGCCTCAGTCATTTACCAGCGAAGGTTAGCAGCCGCTGACATTTATGTGGATCATTATGAGCACAGTTTACAAATTATTCATGCTCATAATGCAGCCTTCAGGTTGCACTGCACCCAATACTTCTTCTCAAGATGTTCAGGTGAGATAAAGGAAGTATGAGAGAGTTAATGCATGTTTGTCTGTTAGAATGTGCATGTCTTGGTAATAAAAAAAAAAAAAAAAGCCTCAACCTTGTTTTGTACTTCCTTTATATTTTTGAAATATCAAGAGGTTTTAAGTGCATGTGTGTGTTTGTGCCTGAATGTGCTGAAAACACTATGCTGATGCTTGGTCGCAGAGTGTCTAGTCATCACATCATGCAGTTCTTACAGTATCAGTCTGTATCTTATCTTAAGCAGCACTAGTTTTAGCTTGAGCACTCTTCTGAACTGTCTCTGGCTTCTTGCTGGCATCAAATGACACCAAAAGGTACATGAAGTAATCCAGACCTTCTCGTACTTGCGTATGAAGGCCAAGGATGTCTATTTAAATGAAGGCTATCCATTATCATTCTCGTTCATCTCACATGCAGTTGCTCAGCTGGAACAGAAAGTATGTCATTTGAGATCTTTGTTCATGGATGTTCAGTTCTGCAGCCAGGTTTTTTTTCCTCCCCCTGCCCCAAATCACCTTGTCATATCATTATGTAAAATGGTAAAATGAATGCTTTTAAGAGCCCTCAAAAAGTAGTCTTTTTTTTTTTATTATTCCTGTTTCCTGATCCAGCTGTGAAGAGCTGCCACTGCCAAACACTTATATTTGTAGCAAAAATTGTAAATGGTATTTTATTATTTTACTATTTATGATTATATACTGTAAATACTCACTGTGTTCAGAATGAGAGAGTGAAAGTGAGATATCAAAACAATTATATTGTGGCATATTAGTTCAATCTACACCACATGTCACATGGACTTTTTTAATCATGTCCTTATATGGTATTCTATGGAGGATCAGAAAGCTCTTGGATTTCATCAAAAATATTTTAATTTGTGTTCTGAAGAAGAATGTGTCAGGATGGAGTCGCATTGTGTTTATTACAGAATGAAGGTTTTTCGGGATTTGGAAATGGATGAGAGTGAGCAATTAATCACAGAAGTTGTATTTTTCATACACATTTTTGTTAATCAATGAATCCTGATAGAAATGTATCACATAATGAAAACTGTAAGTAATAATTGAGCATCGATAATAGTTCTTTAAAACCAAATCAGCATAATATTAAGGCTAGGACACACCTAGGCAACACCAACCAACTAGGGGTGACGAAAGCAGATGGTGTTATTGCCTCGCGTCGGACTAAAAAGCTAAGCTAAAACATAACGCAGACTACAACGCTTACGGCAAGCTAAACACATGCATTCTGCATCTGTGTGAGATGAGTTATCCGGCATTATTTCAGCAGTTATCAGTAAGTATTCAACATTCAAACAGAGAAACCGGAAAAAAAAAAAAACGTTCAAGATAAATGCAGATATGCATGAAAGGTGATCAAGCGTAAAAATCCAATCAGAGTTCTAACTTTCCGCCGGTCCTGACGAGTGGAACATACCATTCAAACTAGCCTGACCATCATTCACAATCTGCCCATCGGTTTGGTGTGTCTTGGCCGTAATAATTTATGACAGCAGTAACGTCCACAATTCAGATTTGCCATCACAAGGATTTTATTTTATCTTTTTTTATTTTGTGATAATATTTCATAACATAGAGATGCAGTTTTGTTTGCACTTTAAGCAGCTTTTAGTCTTGATTGACCACAACCTCTCATCACATCTATTAGCAAAGTATTCTGAGCTCAAGCTATAAAAAGGCGTGTTTTGCGAAGGCTGAGGGTAAACAAATTAATCGATTTTCTTCACATCAATTATTTCAGGAGAACATTCTGTGAGAGCCTTTGATCCTTCATATCAAAGAGATGAGTTCGTCTCACTCAGGCCCAGACACAAAACACACACTTTCTCAGCACTGTATAACCACTCTTTTTTTGTACGTTATGGATATTTCTGACAAAACTTTAGATTATTTAACTTCACAAAAGTATCTATATCTGTGCTTTTGAAGATGCAGGAGTACCCCTTTTGTGCATAAAAATTCCACTTGCATTTTCTACAGTGGCCCTGCACTGCAAATATTACTCAACACACTCATTCAAAGAGAATAACAGTAAATTTAGATCGTCTTGACCTGCCAAGTCTCCGTCAGCATGAATAGATTTGAATCATGCCCATTGCTTTGCAGTAAACCTAAGATGATTGTGCCGCGTGTGCAGTAAACCCAAGATGACTCGGCTCATTTGGATCATTTAGGGTCAAAGTGAATTTTTATTGGCAGGTTGCCTTTGATGCAGGGTCTTTAATCAGATGCCATTTAGCTATTTGCCACAAGGGCTCACAGGGGAAAGAAACACCGCCCAGCGCACTGCATCTTCATTAGGCAAGGGGGACAGTGTAATCTCGCGCATTCAGAATGCCACGTGAGCTGCTACAGGACCGTGTGGAGCTCCATCACGTTCCAAATGGAAATCATTTGAGGTTGTGAAACCAATGAACTAGCCTTCCTTTGAATTTGAGATTAAAGTTGTTTTGTTTACAGGCTCGTTGCTGATAGATCGAGCGAGTCCAGGGAGAAGTGAAGGAGGTGAGTCTGTTCAATATTACATCTCGCTGGATGTCAGCAGTATTGAACGGCAGTTAATCAAATGTAACCTTACCCCTAATATCATAATTAGAACTGAAATAGGCCCTCTGAAAGGTCTTTTGCGAATATAATGCGCCACACGAGTCTCGAAAGAGCGAGAAAGTGAGACCAAAATGTCATCCCCATTGGCTGTGTAAGCGAAACAGCTCAAAAAACTATTGTTTATTTAACTGCAGACGTCTCCATTGTGCCTCTTTTCTTTTTGACTGTGTTTTTGTTGGGATAGAGGTCACCTTGCAAGAAGAACTGAACAATAGTCTTATGTCGCAACTCCCAACGTGCCCACTGTTATCTGCGTGGAGAGCCACTCACAGAGGTTGATGAATACGATCTGAATGCTTGTGTGAATGATGAGAGAGAGAGCGTTAGAGGGAGAGAGAGAGTGCAAGGGACTGATGATGCAAGTATAAGGCAAGATGCTAAATACCTTGGGCGAAATATAAAGCAAGACAGATGCAAGTTTGCTTGCAGTGGATTTCGAAACACAGCGAGAGATTGAGAGGGTTGGTGCGCGTCTGCCACATTAACATGCGTCTCAACAGGTAGTGACGAAGGAGAAGCGTCTCCGATCACCCTACACTAATCCAGACCAACCCAAAAACAGTTGTTGCATCATTACAGAAGAGATGGGAACTTCCTTTGTTTTACGCCTGGATAATTGCGGTTTCATTTCTGAAAGAGTTTGCATAAAAGCCACCGTCTAGCGCATTATACGTTCCCTGCACGTTCGCTTGAGAGTGCAGATGCCCACAAATATAAAAGCTTGATCAAGCACTGAAACGTCTGGACGTAAAGTGCTGAGCAGAATCTCTCTCCATATATCTATCATTACAGATATATGGACTCATTACAGCCGCCTCTGTTTTACCATCTTCCTTTTTTTCTAACCGAAACCTTAACTGAATCATTTATTCTTCTCCCATCCCCTGAATGTCCACAGACGGCTTCTCTTACTGGAAATGCCATCGGAAAAAAGGGCTCTAATAATGAAGCGAGGGACAGCTACATCAGTATAAACACAACACACAGCCCCCAGGGCTCACCCCAGCCCAGCGACAGGGAAAATGGATGTAGACCTTTTGAAATGGAATAGAGATGGCCTCAACTCTGGGTTATTATTCAAGCCTAATCTCCCATCAGAACCGGCTGTGTGAAGTGAACAAATGGGCTGACTATGGAGACGGAGGTGGCATTAGAGAGGGTAATTGGGGAAGCAGGTTGGTGCGGTACAGCTACACCGGGAGCGACTGGATGTGTACATCTCCAGTACTTTACTTAGGGGTTGAATCAATCTAAACACGTGGCAAGGAATAACTTTGTGTGAGGCACGTTAGATGTTTGCCCATTTAAAAAGCAATCACAAAACTCACAACCAATTGGAATGGGACTGGATTTGCTAGCACAGAGCGAGCAAATATTTATTAACTTTTGTAAACATTTCAATATTATATGTGTTTTATCTTTTCATGGTTGTAATTTGCTACAGTGACGGGATACAGATGGCAGGATCAGGGGAAGACATTAGCACAGAGCTACACTACAGCAATGACTAAAACCCTAGTAATTAACTCTTTCCTTCATGCATGGGGTGAACAGGAATGAAGAGGAGCTCAAGCAGAGATGAGGGGATTTTATTTTAATGATCTGATCCACTGATCCTTTAAATTTCTTCCCCTGAAGGAGGACATAAAAATACATAAAATTCCCTCTTAATTTGTCATATTGTCACTCTTAGGGTAAATGGATAAGAAAATGTATGTTGTTTCGTCACCCCAACAGCATATACATTCGGTTTACACCAAACGCCCCTATGGCCTGTCATCTTGCATCAACATGCTTACCTACAGCTGCAACAAACACTGCAAAATAAAAAGGTAGGGGGAAGAGAGTTTGTGACGCGTCCAAGGTAGCAACCAATCATTCATTGAGCTACCTCATTCTAATTGGTAGTTGCTGCTGTCATTTATCTGACCTCACTACACCTGCAATAAATATTGCTTATTAAACTGAAAAAAGCTGCCAGTAAATGTCTCACATTGACACATTACTGTAAAAAAAAAATTGAAATTGGTCATTTTCTGCCAGCACATTATCTGTTAAGTTTACTGACACAGTACAATACAAAATACTGTTAAAAAGAAAATCAATATGGGGATGTCCTTCATATTTACATCTTACATTGGACCCTCTTTTAGGTAAGTGTGATTTCACCAAGTGCAAGATGTTCCTGGATTAACATTCTTGTTGATCCTGGAACAACATTCCAATCAGCCAGTTAGATTTAAGGGATAATTTGCCAGGAAACATCTGTTTTAGGTTTATGATCAGGGTAAGGTGCTTCTGCAACCTTATTAATTTAGATATCATTTCCCACAGATTTATATTTGGGGGTTTAAGGGTTAGGTTAAGAGGTAGGGACTGGGATAAGTCTATATTTTTGGACAGTAATGTTGATCCAAAAAATGTTGACCCAGGATCATGGCTTAATTGGCTAAATGACAGGGACCCTTATTTTATGTCCTTTACTTAGAGTGTAGTAAAATGTGTTGTTTATGTATATGCTAAGTCAACATTTAAATGGGTATAATGAGCCAAAGATTCTAAAATGAAATAAATGCAACTTTTAAGAATGCATGATAAAAAGGAAGCTCTAGAATTACTATTTGAAAATGTAATATCGCAGTCTATGGAGCCCAAGGGACGGCGAACCAAGAAACAGGAAAGACCAAATATTTATTGTTGCTACAGGGAAGGATACAGTCCACTCAGACAGAGCTAATTCTGTTTATTTACAGACTGGATTCAGATTTTACACCTTTTAGGGATCTGGCGAGCAGGACAAAATTAAAAAGTTTGCAGTTGTGCCAACAGATCCTGTGCAGTCAGAGTCAAACAACAAATTGCTCAGTTACGCATTGTTGTACTCTATATCCGAGGTCTATTATGAGAATGGTGCTCATTGATTTGACCTTCAGCTTATCCTGTTTGTCAATTTTACACTCTGCTCTTCGCCCTGAACTTCTCCCTACAATAAAGAATAATTCAGAGCTGCACAGGTATGTATTACAGCTTGTTAAAAAAAAAAAAACATGCATTTATCGTAGTTGCAGTTCACGATTTAGTTTTGAGCTTACAGTGAAAATGAAACCAGGATTTTTATATATCATCATACCAACGATATCAGCATCCTAACTTGTGTTTGCGACCGTACCCAAGCATGTCTCCACATCCCAGAGGTCCCCTAGAGCATCATGACAAACTTCAACTGCTGGCTTTGATGAGCCAGAACAGTAGCCACAGAAGCAGACGAGAACACAGTGGTTAGAGCATGTGGGGGAAAGCCCTGGTGCATAATCATTATCGATTATAAGTCAGATCGCATCACCGCAGACAGCCCGGCTCTGATAACACATCAAACGAAGACACCGGATTGATTTCTCTTCCGCATTCTTTCCCTAATTATCTCAATGTTTATCCCCCCAACCCCCCACCCCTGGTCCACCCCACAGGTTTCTTTCTTTCTTTCTTATCTCGCCAATCTGAAATGACCCAGATATACCCACCAGAAAATATAGAGATTAGATTAGATTGTATAATTGGGCTGTTGATTACATACGTTTGAATTCATATTTAAAATCTTGTGGGTCTGCGTGTCTGATTAGCAGGAGGGTAATGGCTGCATTAATGCGAATAGCTCACAAATATTTAAAATGTGTTTATTGACTTACGTTTTATTGGTTAATAATATAATCACACTAAGGATTAGTTGATAATCTGATAACGTTGGGAAGAGGAAACTATTTATTAATATGGCATTGTATGCGCCGTCATTTATTCCTCTGGGGGAGGTGATAAATGGCTGGATATTCGATCCCAATGTATGTAGCCTAATTCCCAATTACCCACTGTAACAGGAGCCATTAGAATCTTGACAAGTATACCAAACTTTCTTTATTAAAGAGTTGAGCCCTCTAACTGGGTTAGGTGTCTTGAGCCTTTGTGTTTCGTCTTGACAGACTGACGTGATGCTTCTTTAATTGCTTGTACCTCAGCAGGTCAAGGGGTAATCTACTCCCCTCTTCATACAGCCATCCCAGAGAAGAGATATCTGAATTCATTTAGCAAATTAAGCTCAGAGAGACAAGAGAAATCATTAACTTTCAGAGAATGATGAGAGTCCTCGTCCTCCGAAACAAATCAGATGAGACGAAGGCGCCACCGCCGCAACCCCTCCCTTGGACTTCTCTACTTTATCTCATGGATACACCCACACCGGTTTTGTATTAATTCAGAGAATATCCTCTGTTTAATCTTAGATTCCTCCACACATGGGTAGAGTGTGGAGTGATGCATGCCCACGTTCGTGTTTGGGGTTGGAGCGGTTGATGGCGTAATCTGTAAAACACAAATTAATTGTCAAAGTCGGCAGCCAGAGAGAGAGGCCCCGGCAAGTCAGGTCTTGAAAGACCGAAGGATGATTTAAATATTCTTGTGGATTTGCCATCTCCCAGAGATGTCACATCTGATTTGACAGTCCCTAATGGCGGAAGACAGTGAGAATTCGTGCAAGGTTTGAATGAAGGTTAAAATGGAAATCACTTTTGATGTGTGTCTCTCTGAATTGGTTTACATTTAACTTTTATATTAAGTTCTATATTGATTTATTATGTATTTAGAGATCGTATATGCCAGAAACGGTGTTGTTAGTAAATGTAAATAATTTTGATAGATGATGTGAAGTAAATATGTGTTGGTTTTGTGCCTACATTCCGTGCATTTTATGATCATTGAATCTTCATGTATATTCATTGGTTTTGTAAATCTATGTGTGGGTCACACGTTGTTTGTTTGGTAGGTTTTTTCCCCCTTCCTGTTTGACACCATGCGCAAAGTAAAACAGACGCTAGTTGAGCCTACGCCAATTATATCAGTACACCTACTGAAAAACCTGTGCATTAACAGTGAAAAAAACATACATGCTTTAGCTTAAAAGAGGCAGAGGAGGAGAAAAAGAGACCCTAATCTACTTTAGGAAGTCATGTTTGGCCTGTACTCACAGTGAATTTCCTGGTGTAAATGGAAGCTAATGGGGGAAAGGTCTGTGTAATTCTCTCTCCATTAGCCACTCTGCCTGGCCTAATTGCTTAGCCGAGCCTGAACAATTTTGTTAGACATTGCTGGGGTAATTATTGCTGCTTTGGCTAAAAATAACAAACCTCACACTAAACTGGGATGCATGGTTGCTTTCTATTCTGATTATTTCCCTTTATTATTTCCCTTTCATCTCTCCACTCATAACAAAACATGCTGTTGTGTTGGATGTCATGCTGAAAGATGTGCTTGATGTGTCTTTAGCAGGGATTTCATAGAGGTTGCACATTTGCACATTTTAGAGTTTTAATGGAGCTATTATTTCAGGTTTCAGAATTATAGCCTATTAGAAGTCTGATTTAAACCACTGGGAAATATTTTTGAAATCGCAGATATTCATGACTGAATACTTCAGTGTCTTGAGACAAATTGTGAACGTTTTGAGAGATGTCTTCAGAAACGACACAAGACATTACATTACCGGGGTTTTCACAAAGAAAAAAAATCCCCTATAGGACAGGATTAAAACTTCTAAATAACATGATCTAAACCAAGATTTTGCAACCCTGCCATGCACGTCCTGATTTTGCCAAGTTCGATGCGTCCCTGGAACCACATTTTATTAAAAAAATATAGTCTTGACCATATATCTACACCTAAATCTAACCTTACATGAGTAGTCTCTAAAAACAGATTTGACGATAGATGACTGACACTGATGTACAAGCACCAAACTTCACAAAAACTATAAACTGGTTGTTCAGATCTGATTGGCTAATCACAATGTTGTTCCAGGGATATTGATGCATGGACATGTCACACTTGGCAAAATCAGGTTAGCAGGAGGGCCACTGTCCTGCAAATTTTAGCTCCTACCCTGATTAAACACACCTGAACCTGCTAATTAAACTATTCAGGATTAATAGCTATGACTGTAGAATTATCGAGTCTTCCGGCAGCAGATTGACGGATTGATTTAACATTTTTCTTTCTTTTGGAGGAGTGTGTTGTCGAAATACACCATTTGTGATTTAACTGATGACCAATGCTTGAACATCATTTGAAAAAGCCCAAACAAACATATGCATTTGCATCCCTCCAAATCCTTTTAGTCCACATTCTCATTAAAATTCTACACCAAAGGCCAAAAATGAAACAAGACATTCCTTTTTAACAAACAATGCAGCAGCTCCGGGTAAAACCTGAACCTTGAACTCACCGGCCAGCAATTAATCCTTGAAATCATAAATAACATTGCATTTAATTATGCGGTTTGTGCCTAAGTGTGTTTGAGTCAGTCTCGCTCCCTCTGTCTAGCCCTGCTGTGCTGCCAATCGCGAAATGACGTTCATATATTCCTGCTCTCTCTTTCTGCTGGTCTGGCAATTGTGTTTATGTTGTGCCGTGATTGCTGATTTATATTTTGACAGCACACATCTGCGTATTTTGCTGATGTGCCATTTTAGTGTGTGTGTGCCAGTCATTGTGCACACTATTGACTTTTTTAAAACCTTGGTCCTTGATGGAATTTATGAGCTGGAGATGTTAGCGGATGTCTAGCATTTTCTTTCTTTTTTTTTTCTTTCCCATCATTCACCACCATTTTTTTCTTGCATTAGATGGAATCTGCACAGCAGGAGAGATATTTTTGCCATTGTACGGAATAGACTTCACAGCATTTTCATGTGACACGTGTCCTGAGCTGAAGCGCAATGGGATAATGTAGCCCATGTCTCGGGAGAGGATGACAAATACAGATATGACCTCCAACAGATGGAAGTCTTAATTTGCAGCAGCAAGTTTATTAAGACAAATGGACACAGGCACTCACAGCAGACGGGCAATCCTGGAAGTACAAACAAACAATACATCAAATGGATGTGTTCATTCGTAGAACGTGAGAGTATATTCTTTCAGCCTGCACCCACAAACACAAAATATTTGCTAAATAAAACAAGTATGGACATTTTCGTCCCACAGAAAACAAAAGCAGACAAAATGGTATTTGTTTCATAAACTTGCGCAATCTACAACAGCAGAGATTGATTAGCATGCTGCTTTTAAATAATGCTGCATTTATTGCATTTACTATGGTTTTATAAAAGTGTATTTTCGAGCTGTAGCTGAAGAATCATTTATGGCTTCCTGTTTTGCATTTAGTGTTGGGATACATAAGGTGTACAAGAGTTTTGGTGCACATAACAATGACGATGAAGCAAACATAAAATGCAGTAAGTGTCTAGTTCATCTATTGTCGCTGACAAGGAGTGAAATGCAGTCCATTAACATTTGGAACTCATACTAATTTTAGCATTCCTTTATGCAGCTTAGGAAATTATAGATTCTTTGCCATCCTGCAAGGACGCCCGGGTCACATTGGCGAAAATAGACAGGTACTTTGAATTTGATGTGTGACGCGGGGATAAACAGACTGTTTGTCAATTCATTACCATGTGGATACTAAGCAGGTGCAATTGTCTTATTCATCAGAAAAAAATTTAAATATATCAAAGTGAGATACATTTACTGGAGGAGCAGATTTGTGTTTTTAAATCGTTCATATTTTGTTTCAGAGTGGGGTGTGTACTGGTATTTGTGTTGTTTTTTTTCAATTGACAAAAGTTTGCATAATGACATGGGTATGACAGAGGTATCACAATTTAAATAATGCCTATGTACTAAATGTTTTTTTTTTGTTTGTTTGTTTTATTTTTAATTTTTTTTTATCTAAAATTGCACAAAGTTTCCTATACGGCAAGGTTTCTCAAATCTTACCCAATCGGGCACCCCTGGTGTTGGGCGATTGAAAATATGGTTTGTATAAACTAAAAACCATTACACCCATGGAGAGTCCCACAAAAACCAATGTGTGTATTTAATATACATGTCTGATTTTAATTGACTGTTGCAAATATGATAATAGGTGGACTATAAAGGTTGAAGCTGATAGATATTTTTAAAATTAAAGTCATTATAAAGTAAAATACTTTTCTTTGTACTTGTTATGTTCAATCAACAGTCAGCAGTGTTGTCATTGACCATATTATTTGATTTAGGAATGCTGGGAAATTCATATTATAAATTTTTATAAATATTATATTAAAAATGTGTTCCTGCGAAAATAGTTCTAATGATACATTTTCAAGTGCGAGTTGCTGGGTCTATGAAGGTTAAAAATGTTTCAATATACAGTAAATATATATTAGGGGTGGGCATAGATTATTTTTTTTTAATCTAGATTAATTTTGAAATTAATCTAGATTAATCTAGATTAAAATGGCTCATTTGAGATCTGCCAAAGGCATTCAGAATTTGT
>JAUCMU010000026.1:21024458-21037122 GCA_032275025.1 Enteromius treurensis | reverse complement strand
ACTGACATGTCGTTCTATATATATATATATATATATATATATATATATATATATATATACATATACACACAATTTCCTTGTAGTTTGTAGTTTTTTATTCATTTATTTATTTTTGCAGTTATGGTTTAATAAAAATAATGATGATTAATATTGATTAACGCAATTAATGTAACATTCTTTATTATAATGGATTTTCTTTTTTTTTATAATTTTCTCAAAAAATTATAATGTGTATAAATAATGTTAAATGTATATAATAACTCAGTTAACACTACTACTACTACTACTAATAAATACATTTTAATACTTAATAATTAATATTTATTATTATTATTTTTATTTTTTTTCTATTGTGTGTACATTTTTATTTATTTGGCAGTATTGTGTTTGTAGGTATTTGAGGTTTTGGCCTTAGTAGTTGGTAAAATGTTTCCAACAAACATAACAAGTACCAATAATGAATACATGTTTTAATGCTAGGCATGACTGATTGCAGAACTTAATTGGTTATGTACAATGTATGGGCATGATGTGTATATGGCTTAATAAAACTATAACCATTCTAATGGAAAAAAGCACAAAAAGAGGGAAAATAGTGCACTTGATACTGTTTTATGATACGCTGTTCCTCTATGTCCACTGCCTGTCAAACTATATTCCACCACACTCGCTGAGGACTGGACTAGCAGGACATTATTGGGATAATTGCATGTCCACTCAAGGGATGCAAATGGGCCTGTTATGTGATCAGAGTAATAGAAACTTTCTGACAGAGAGGCTGGGATGAGGAGGTACAATGCAGACGAGAGGCGCAAGTTGCTTATAGGGGTGTAATTATTCAGTCAAATAATGCTGACAGGGCACTACTCAGTGAGCTGTGGAGGAATCAAATGCATGCAAGTTTGGAGACTTCTCTGAAAAACACTATAGGGAGAGAATATTACATTAATCATAGAGTCTCCGCTATGATTATGCGTGGACCGACATACACATTCTGTTCATACATTATTTCCTAGGTTCATTTTTTTCTTTTTCAGGTCCAACTCTATGTGACCTGACAACTGCATTCTGACCCCAACCTGTCTGTTGCTCCCCCCGTACCCCCAGGACTTTTAGATAGTCTGACCTCGAACGGCCAGCTCAGTACGGACATCTGCCCTTGATGCTGATTTTGCATGATTGGCCTTACTCTGAAACCCCATCTATGACGTTTTTATTTTCCCTGAGCTTCCTCTTGAACTTGGCGGATGTGGAACAGCGGTCGGGATTCTAATCCCGGGGTAAATTGAAGTTGAGTGCCCACTGGGCATAGAGGCACGGAGAGCTTTAGCCCTGGGGATGCAGGTTTTTAATTTGAGTGAGGCGATGTTGGTGGCCTCTAAATGAGCCCTGACAATAAGGAGGGTTTAATGAGGGAGGCTGTGAGGGGGAGAGAAGCTTAAAGTGAGAGAATCTACTCACAGACCCAAGGGCATAACTGTACGCACAAAGATCACTCATGTGCTTGAGGAAGAGCTTGTTGGTGTACTAAAGGAATATGCTAGGATGGTTGACAAAAAAGACAAGGAAAAAAGGGTTGTGAAAGAATAGAGTGTGTATGCATGTCTTTGTTTCTAAATAACCTACAGTATATATTAGCCTATTAATATATATATATTTATAATTATGTTGAATGTATTAAATAGCAGTTATTATTTAAATCAGTTCAAGAAATGTATTCATTCGTTTGTTGTGGCATTATGAACTTATACTGACATGACGAGAATCACTCAAAAACATCAGATTGCATGGATAGAAACCATTACTGAAGCTGCAATATGAGACTATATTATTGTAGGCTTACCATATTGACGAGGGTAAGGTAAGAAAATGAAAAAAAAAAGAAAGTTTTTGTTAAGGAGAAATAATAACAAGTTCCCCTTTAAATTAACAAGTGCGCTAATCGCATCATTCAGTCTCTCAGGTAGAAATAAATGTTTCCAAATGACTAATTGCCATGTGTGTCCTTGACGTGTAAAAAGATTGTGATGAATAAAAAAAAACCCCAGCAGCTTGATTTCACAGTGAATAAAGCTAAGCTTCAGGTTTTGGCTTAAGGGCATCGTAAATTGAAAATCCGCTGGCCTATGGAGACAAGTACTTGTCGGACAGATTCCATTCTACTCCCAGCCAAGCTCCCTCCGGTATCCAAACTCACCTTTTTCTTTCTCAGTCTTATCTCTTTCTCTCGAACTTGTCATCTTTTAGTCAACTACTGTAACAGAGATGGTCTAGCGCTCTCATTTCCATTTGTTCTGTGTTTTTCCCTGTCTTATTCGTCCAGCTCTGATACAGTATTAGGCTGCAGGCGTTGTTGGGATCATGTGAAGAAAGCAGCGCACAGACTTTGCGCTCTGATATCTCTCCTCTCGCACTCTTCGTAATGTCAGGCTGTGTATCTGATGTATCTGTGCGTGAGAGGACATCTAAAAGTCTTGTCTTTTCATCTGTTTGAGGTAAATCACTTTTTACACACAGTATTTCAGTTTAAAAACCTGCCTCTTAGCCAGTAATCCTCCACAATCCAGTTTAAACAGAAGCTAAATACGTTAACTAGCAATGCACATTAGCCTGACATGCCTCGTTTCATTGCAAATTACCTTGATTCAAGGCATTAGCAATATTGTTTTCAATATATAGAAAACAACATCCAACAACAGATTTTAACCAACAATGCAATATTCTAACAAAATAGTCAACGCTTGTGCTTTAGCTCAGAGGTTGGACACAAGTAGTTGCCCACCCTACTTAAATCCCCCCAAAAACATGCAATTTCACTTGAACCCTTTGTCTTCCATGTTGCATTAGCACAATGTGGTTTCTTGCCTCTGTCTTTCTGGTCTTTCTCCCTCTCTTCTTTCCCTTTCCTCCTAGCCATTCTATCTCCTTCCCTCTCTGTGGCTATGTCATTGTTTTGGACAACAAGACATGTTGTTAGAGGTAAAAGAGATAGAGTTAATGCTTATTATGGGAATTAATCCCTGCATAGTCCAACAACATTCCCTGTTACTGGCTCCTCATGCTGGCATACATAATAACAGGTGATGCACGTGATCTATTTGACTAAGAAAGCAGGTTCTTTGTGTATTTGTCTTTAATAATATATACGTGCAGCATAGGGTGTGTTCACTGAAAATTGATGTATCATGCAAATGACTGAGCTGGATGTTGCGGTCCATAAATAAGCTTCTTTTCTTTGAATTTAGAATGTTGTTAATGGGAGGAGCATTTAAGGGAGATGTGCTCTTTCTCTTGCAGCAGTAAACAATGATAGTGACTTGTCGTTTTGGCAGTCATGTTTTATCTGAAGTGACTCACAGTACAGTAATTGCTGGAACAAATTCCCTTGAGCTGCACGGAAGTAAGTGTCTGGCTTAAGGACACCGCTTTGACAGAGCAAGAGGGGAAATATTAGCGCTTCTAGGGTTCATGGACCACCCTATCTAGATTTGAGACTGTAAACTGTTTATAGTCCTGAGGTGTAGTCATTGGCCTATCATTGAGGAAGTGGAAAGACTATCAAGCAAATATTGACAGGTTTGAATTTTCGGTCTTTGTCTTTTGAAGCTGCTCTGCTCTGTTCCTCAGTCTGCCATTTTGATTTCACATACTAATTGTGCTATATAATCTACACACCACATACAAACCGTGACATATAAGTTGGAATATAAATAATTTTTCCCCTAAGGTGACTTTTTTTTTTTATTTACTGTATTTAATATAAGAAATGACTACAATAAACTCATATTACAATAAACAGGATTATGGATGGGTTTCAGTCTTTTTAAAGCTTAAAAAAATATTAGTATTAAATATAAGTATTTAATTAAATATAAGTATTTAAAAAAAAACAATTTGCATGTATATATCCAGACATATATAATGAATATAAATATAGAAATGTAAATACATGTAAATGTTTTTAAGATATGTACTGTATGTGTTTGCATGTGTGTGTGTGTATGTGTATGTGTATGTGTATGTGTATGTGTGTGTATATATTGAAGAACCCAAACCTTTGATGTGAGCCTCAGGGACAGTCTTGAGCTATAATTTCTTCACTTTAGTGATTTAGTGGCATTGCCAATTTACAATACTTTGAAATTTAGAATTCCTTCAAAATCTTAAAAACCTTTCAAATGTGTTCTCTTTTAAGTCAAGATATGAAACAAATATGTTTGTTTTCTTGACCATCAGTTACCCCACATAATAAGTAACAGCGGCATTTGTGTCATAATGAGATAAGGTGCAATTAACAAGCCATGTGTAATTAACTTTAGCCTGTTAATCTGGCCCAGTTTGTTGATGTGGTCAAAATGAAGGTGGAGATACAGACCTCTATGCTTTGAGCTTATTTAGGAAACCATTTCCCTTGAGACATTCTACTTCCTGTGTTGATGTTTTGAACATTTCCTTACACAAACCTAAATTAATGAATGAAATAAATAAATAAACAGTGTACTTGCTTACCCTGGAACACACTGGACCGTTCATTATTATTCTCCATCTCATTTATTAACTCTCACATCCACATCCATCTCACATTGCTTTTGTACTTTAATCAAATCCATCAAACTTCACTTTGAAGCTTCATTTGAGATTATATTTGTTTAGACTAGATGCTGATTCATTGTACCAAAAAAGAAAAGGGGAAAAAAAACAAAAGTGCATCGTTAGTGCTTCATAGATGGTTATGAGGTAAGCATAAATGGCTGGAGTTCAGTGAGTCTTTATCCCTGAATACAAATTCAGCTGTTAATGTTGCCAAGGATACCAGGAGTAATTTAACACAATTATTCAGAAGTACAGAATTTAAAGATAGATCCATTCATTAAGGCCTTTCACACCACAGGAACCATTTCATAGTACCCAAATTAATTGTGGAACTACCCACTTTTTGGCATGTTCGAAGCGGGAACTAGGGACGATTTTAGTTCCAGAACCTCCGTTTGTGGTCTAAAAAAATTACTAGGAACTATCAACGACGTACGTAAGTGTACGCTGATTGTCTAATGCGCATGACCACTGTTTTGTGCCTGAATAAGCTCAGACATGTCAGCATGGCCTGCGCGCGCTCCCCCGTGAAACGGGCATTTTTTCGATCAAGTCCAGCTCCATGCCGAGATAAGAGATCCTCTGCACTGGACAGAGTTTGCTCTTCTCTCGGTTGACTTGAAGGCCCAGATGGCTGAGGTGCCATAGCACCAGGTCCCTGTGCTGACACAACAACTCCCGCTAGTGAGCCAGTCGTCGAGGTTGAGGATGCGTATGCCCATCTGCCATGAGGCAGACAGAGATCCTTCCACTAGTTTGGTAAAGACTTGGTGAGACAGGACCAGGCCAAACGGGAGAACCTTGTACTGACATGCTCGACCCTCGGACGCAGGCCACCGAAGGAGTCTGTGGCGAGGCAAAATCGAGACGTGAAAGTACGCGTCCTTCAGCTTGATGGCTGCAGACCAATCCTGGGGCCAAATGCATGTTAGTATGTGCTTCGTCTTGAGCATTCTGAATCGCAGCCTAAGAAGGAACTGATTCAGGGCTCAGAGATCCAGGATGGGTCTCAACCCACCGCTCTTTTTGAGCATGATGAAGTAAGGGCAGTGGCATCTGTGCCCGCGATGGGGCAGCCTGGTGGGGAACCAGGGAGTCCCGCGTCCACGGCCAGCTCGGCGTTTTGCAGGCATCCTAGCATTGTGTGCTTCGGCCGAGGACGGAGCAGAATGTCTGGGTGCCGCAGGGGGACGCCGACTCGGCTCCTCAGCGAAAACCTGCAAGTGCAATCCAGACGTGCTCTCTTATGCTTGCGCTGTGATAAGGTGCACCTGGCTGTGATTATTGCACGCCAATCTTCATTGGCCTTTTTCAAAAGACTCGAAGACGAAGGGTTTCTCAAGCGGGATCCCATATGTAACTTCGAAGTGATTCAACTGAAAGGGTAACACATGAATGCGCTTCAAAAACAGAAACGTGCTGCAAATAGCACGGACCACAACAGAAATGTTTCAGGGGGACCTCAAATAGTGATGAACGCATCTGAGATTAACTAGCATTAAAATAATGTTTCACAGTTAAATGTGTAATTCGTCAGATTAGTCTAATAACATCCAAAAGACTGTATGATCAGGTTGTTAACCTCACCTTTTAGTTCAGCGGCAACACCTCTGCTCTGACCAAAAGCCACTGAACAAATAATCAGGTCCCAGATGGGTTCGTCACTTTTTGAGGTCCCCTTGAAACATTTCCGTTGTGGTCCGTGCTGTTTGCAGTGGGTGCGTGTGTTTGGTTGCGTTGTGAGAATTTGAAGTTTGCATTTGTTTTTTTCTGTTTGCATGTGTTTTTTTAGGGCCGGGACTCGATGAAATGAAATAAATATATTTAAAAATACAAATGTATCAAAAATAAACAGATAAATTTGGTGCCAAAAGAGCCAACTAAACAACTGAGCCGGCTTAATGTACATGCATACTGTACACATATAGTAAGATTGCAGAATCTGAAACTTTAGAAATAATTTAGTATGAATTTGGCAATATTTCCCAGCAGCAGCTCACTCTATCTTCGATCACAGGCAACTGATTTCGTCCTGGAATCATAAAAATGAAGTAATACACATAAATAAATAATGAATGGTTTACCTACCGCATTCGACATTATTGCTCTTTTAAATTCCACTCCGTGTGTGAGTGCGCGCACACATGTTGCCTAGTAACGAACGTGCTGGCAAGCTGACACATCCTATGATTGCGCTTCATCTATTAATTGTATATACAAGTTATTATTATCTCTTACTTTTCAGCGTGAGAGCGTGTGAACTGACTGAAATGTGTGTGTCTCACGGCAGCCCTGCTTTAAAACGCTAGTTGGTGCTCCAGTATAATCGGTCGCCGAAACTCATCCAGTGAGAAACGTTCTGCGGTTCAAAAAGTGCGATTATAATGCGTTAAAAAACTTAAAAACACGTATTTTTAGTGTAATTAATTAATCCTAATTAACGCGTTAAAGTCCCGGCCCTAATATATATTACATGTGGGGAAAACATCAAATGTCAAACATCAAAAAACAAAAAATAGTAATAAAATACAAAATTAGGAAGTTATTAACTTTTTAAATAGGGAAAACAATTGTATTGTATGATCATGATCATGATATTGTATGATTGTTTATGATGTACACACATAAATCAGTCATGCTCTTTATTTACCTTTTAGACCTGGAGAGCCAGTATATCCTTTTTCACCTTGAAGTCCTGGATCACCTATTGTTCCTTTCAGTCCAGATATGCCCTTTATGCCATGGTCACCAGGCTCACCAGGGAAACCCGTCATGCCCGGACCACCTCTGGTTCCTTTATTGTTAAGAAACAATGCAGCGCTTGATTCATACCGTTTATCATTTTCTTTTTTTTTAAGCACCATCAATGATCAACATATTGCTTAATTACTATAGGCTGAACTACTATATCGCCAAAAGTATTAAGACACCCCCTTCTAATAAACAGGTTTGACTACTTTAGTAATCTCCATGAGTAAAAGTTTTAATGTTTAAGCATATAATGATATAAAAACACATCAACAAACACCAATGACTTATACATAGACTATATTTTTTTATATAGTCTATGTATAAGTTTTCTATAAAATTAGAAGCACACAAAACCCTCCTCAGCTCCTTTGTTTTGTCTCAAGATGCACCTCAATAATGTTTTCTTCTAAGCATGTTTATAAAAATTACTTCAATGTTCTAATTGAGGTATGGCCTAATCCTGGCTTAGTCTAAGCTCTGTCTGTGAAACCGGGCGTAAGATTTGTACTCATGGACATTGGTAAAGTAGTCAAACTTGTTCATTGGAAAAGGGTGTCCAAATATTTTTGGCAATATAGTGTATATGCTTTTTTGTTATGCATAATGAACTCTTTCAAAAGAATATAACATGTCAACACAACATAGAGAAAAAGGAACTGACCTTTTAACCCTGGAAAACCATCAACCCCAAATGGCCCTTGTTGCCCTGGATCTCCTGGTAGCCCTAAATTTCCTTGTAGACCAAAATTTCCTGGTTCTCCAATGACACCCTTTACTCCTCTGGGCCCAGAAATTCCTGGGTCTCCCTGATCTCCACTTTCTCCACTTGGACCTACAGAGACCCAGGAATATTTAAGTATTGTTGGGCGAAAGAAATTTACTTTTCATGCTTCACTGCACTTAAATCAAATGTAATGTATAATACATTATATGTACCACCATTCAAATGTTTGGACACCCATGATGAAATGTATGTATCTGATCGTTAATCTTGAATCAAACAAATTGAATCATTTATACTGTAAAGCTGGACCAGGGAGTGAAGATATATCAGGTAATAGGGGCATTCACACCAAAGGAATAGAGGAAGTAACTGATTTTTGGCTTTCTTGCATGTGCACCACAGGAAATGGGACTTTAAAGTAGGGTCTAAGCCAGCAAAGTAGAAACTATTGTATGCTAATTGGTTGAATACATTTAGTAAACCTGTACTTATTCCACAAATGAAATCAACGAACATGGAAAATAGTACTAAATGGACCGACATCACTGTAATACGTAAATTATATTGCTGTCGGGCGGCTCACATCACTTCAGAGTTCCTACTGGCGATGTGAATGCAACCAGAAAAATGGCCGTAGGGGAAATTAAATTCTCGGGGGGACCACACTACACCATGACCTAAGTACATGCGACGCCATGAAGGTACCTTTTCCATGTTAATCTAAGTTTTTGTCCTAACCAGTAGCGATGGCAACACACAATTTTTTTTTATTTAGACAGTTTCTATTTCCGCAATGTTGCGGCTGGAACAACACCATACAAACTATATGACAGTGGACAATCTCAGGTGATTATGTGCTTTATTCAAAGATTTTCATGTCCAATATGAGTTTAAACATCATAATGTGTGACCTTATAGACATACTGAAATCAACAACAAACAGTTTTCCTCGCAACTTAAAATTTCTAAATTACTAAACTTTTCTAAATTACAGCAAAGATGACCGTTAAATCTGTGAACTCACTCCGAAAACAATGAGTGTATTTATGAATTTGATTATAAACTAATCAGTTTCATTGCGAGAACAGTGTGCTTCCAGCGAGAGCCCGCGCACCACACAAGGTTCTGATTGGCTGTGATATTTGATTGATTCTGTCACGTTGCCTCAACTGTGGACCCCCAAATTGCTTGTCATTGGAATCATGTTACATTGCGTGTAGTTAGGACACCGTGTTAGGGGCTACTTCTTACAACAAGATCCTTTAACCAGTTTAATATACTGGCATCTATTTTAAACCTAGGTTTTTAGTATCAGTTACCTGGTTCTCCAGTTTTTCCAGATGGTCCGGGAGGTCCTACTTGACCAGGTTGGCCAGGAAAGCCAAATGTTCCTGGTCGTCCAGGTGTTCCTATCTCTCCTCGAAGACCCGGAGGACCAATTTCACCCCTAAGGCCAATCATACCCGGCATTCCCTCCATACCTGTGTGGCATTGCATCTTTTAGTGAGTCTCAAGAACAATTGATTCATCATAGACAGACTGTCACTTCCGAGCTTCTGGGTGGAAAAGCAGCATCAAAAGATGCATGCACAACAATGGACCGTAGATTGTATTTGTTTTACTGACACTCTCAAAGGATTTTTAAAGCTATGAACTTTCCATTCAATAGAACAGAAAGGTTTGCCAGCACAAATCATGAAACCAGCCTGAAAGTTTGAAATATTTTTCAAAGACTGTTGGCTCTATAGATTCAGCATATATCCATCACTATGGGTTTGACAGGTGGGTTTCTTACCTTGGTGTCCTTGAGGTCCTGGATCTCCTGGAAGACCAGTGACACCCCTCTGTCCAGGCAGTCCCGGGTCTCCAGAAGTGCCAGGAGAAGCTCCTAAAACTTCACCATGTTCACCTTTTCCCCCTAAAAGACCATCCAAACCTGGTTTACCAGAAAGGCCTGGACCTCCTTCCACACCTTTGGTGCCAGGAAATCCTAAGTCACCCCGAGGTCCAACAAAACCTATGTAGATGAAATCAAATTATCAGAGTTGAGAAAAGGAGACGGGGAATAGTATACATAACAATGATTTAATAAAATGCAGAGAAATGCACAAGCCTCCCAATGCTTACCTCTAGGCCCAGGTGGGCCTCCTCTTCCAGCTTCACCTTTCCCTCCTTTGGCTCCAAGTTCTCCTAAAAGACCTGGTGAGCCTTTAGGACCCTGCAGTCCTAGAACATACATATATAGGCAGCTATAATGTAACAATAAATAAATTAATTACCTGACTTTTTTGCAATAATAAAATAATACTAGAAATTTTACAGTAATAATACATCCATTACCAGGAAATCCATCTAACCCTGGAAGTCCAGGCTGCCCTCTCTCCCCAGGCTGCCCGGGATCACCAATACATTCCACTATAATAAAAATAACATGATGGAAAACACAAAAACACAGTTTTAATGTTATATTTATATGTTATATTTGCATCAAAATCATGTCCAATCTAATATTTAGATTTTTATGGAGCAAACTGAAATAACACATACTACAACCAGAATCTGTAGTGTTCTTAATAATAAAAACACACCTAACGTTGAAGTTTTAATAGAGTTATAAACTGAATTAAGTGGTCCAGGCTAGCCCCAGCCCTGTGTTAAAAGGTGGACATTTTCTAGTCTTGTTGTTGGCAGTCTCGGGGTGTTTACATACTTTATCACAGGTGAAGTCAATTGTGAAACAGCTGTGTTGTCATCAGCAATCGTTTCTCAATTTCTGGGCGTTTTCAAACTGCTGGGTGTTTCTCAATCACGCAATGACAATGATCCCCCTGACCTAACCCTTCCCTCACTATGATGTCAGCCAATCAGGTGAAATGGTGTAAAAACGCCTGTGCCTGTGTTAATGCACTAATTTTGACAACACTGGCTGGGAGCTCGTTCCCACTTGGTTCCCACTTGGTTCCCACTTTTTTGGGAATGGAAATGCTCTAAAACGGCAGCTTTGCCAGACTAACTTTGCTCGCGAAATAGAATGTAGCGTCACAGGAAACATGGGCGGGCCCAGGCTAGGACTTTGGTGGTTTGGTGGTTACAAACCAAAAGCCAAATAAGTTAGAAAAGATAGCAGCTATCTTCAGAACAATCTGAAGGTCTGACCTGGGTAGAAGAAGATGAAGAATAAGCCAACTCTCAAGTCAAATTAACCAGATGGTTAATAATGCTGTTACCAGTAAGTATGGTTATTGGTAACCATATATGGTGGAATGACAGCTATATGATGAAGCACTAAGACAGGAGAGAGATCTTTACCTGGAATACTCCACTGATCTCCTCCTTGTGGGCTACAGTCTCCTGTAAAACACATGTAAAATAGACATTAATAAATAGAATAAAAGAAGGGTATACAATTAAAAGGAATCCATACATTATAAACAATAATAAAAATGACAAAACACAACATTACTAACACTACAAAACAATTACACAACACAACATGTAAAAACTAAAATTAAAAAACTACAACAGTATATTAGTGATATTAAAATAAGATTGTTACACACCTGGAGGACCAGTTAACCCTTGTTTTCCATTAACACCAACTTGTCCGTCGTCCCCAGGAAGGCCTCTTTGACCTTTAGTCGCTCCAAGAACTTGACCAGGTTGTCCTATTGGTCCTACTAGACCTGGAGGACCATCCTCACCCTGGAATCCTTTGTCTCCGGCCTCACCTACAGGACCTTCTCCCTGCAGGACAGTAAGCATGTAGATAATAATGAACTACACTGCATAGTTTGGTTTGAACTGGCATCACTTGATAAATATAAAAAATTACAAAACATGCACAATCTTTTTATTTTTCTATTCAGTGCTGTTTTTGAGTGACAGATAAATACTCACAGTAGGTCCTTGAAAGCCTGGTTCACCATCTCTTCCATCAAGCCCAGACCATCCTTGCACTCCTGGAGAGCCACTTGCACCTGGGTCCCCTGGGTCACCATGTTGTCCTATGTTTCACAAGTGCAGGCAAAATATTAACATGTATATCTATTCACATAGCATGTAATGGAAGATTATTGCACCTTTCTGAGTAGCGACTCTCAGTTCTCCTTTAATGCCTTTGGGTCCAGGTGATCCTCTCAGACCAGGGAAACCCTATAAAATTGAAATATTTGCCAATGCAAATGCATTTTGCATTAGAAGATGCAAAGATTTTAGAAGGGTATAACTGTAGCCTGAAGATCTCCAAATGGGGGCGGGAACTCCAAAATGGGGTAAATGCTCCAAAATAGGGCGTGGCTTCCTCCCATTAACACAATGTTTTTGCTCCCAGTCAACTTCAGTGCACAATCACAGTGTTAATTTCCTACACTATGCTAACCCCTAAACCTTTTTTTTTGAGTTCCCACTAAGGACGTTCACGGTACGGTAATTCCTCGGCATGAATGGCACTGTACGGTATTTATTGAATCATTTACATAAAAAACAAAACTAATTAAGAGGCTCAAAAAGTGTTTCTTAGACAGTTTACATGAACACTGAACATATCAATGGCACACACATTAGCCATCTATCTGTAAACTTTCAAACAGGAACTTC
>JAUCMU010000026.1:20996453-21021770 GCA_032275025.1 Enteromius treurensis | reverse complement strand
TTACAAATTATTTTTTTTTTCTTTTTTTTTTTTTTTTTTTTTTTTTTTTTTTATCTACATAGAAGTATGTCTTCAGCTGAACAAAAACCTTTTAGGAACAAGCTGCACAGACATAAGTGGCTTTCATATTTGACTATTATCTTTGAGGTTACTTTATAGAAGATGACAGTCATCATCTCATCAAATGAAGTCAAGCATCTTATCTTTTTTTATTACTTTAATCATCTTGGTTTGGTTTAAAACAGTCACCTTTCAAACTCATTCTTCCTTGAGACCGGTTTTCTGCTTCCAGAGGAGCTCTGTGTTTTTGTTTGTTTGTTTGTTTGCTAATTAAAGAATTTCTTGACACCTGTGCTAACTTTGCCCTCCCAAGAGTTCTTAAACGCACAGAACTGTGCACACAATCACACACCGTCACTCATCAAGATAAACAGGAAAGAATGCACACACCCTCTCACACACACACATTCCCTCGTGTGCAATTACTTCCCAGTTATTTACCTCTCTCCTCGCGCTAGCTGTTTGATGGGCTGCAGGTAAACAACAGTGTTCACATCATACAAGACGGACATGATGCCCCTGCCAATGAGATGGCACATGATGCGTGACCCCTGTCTGATTTATGAGCCTTTATATCACCCTTAGACTTCACCAACATCTCTCATACGAGCGCTTCACCATACCATAGCTCCGAGCAACCTTATTATAAGTACCAGAGTGCCATATCCACCTTTACTGTGCGTGTCATTTGTTATCGCTGGCTGATAAGAGGGTGAAACGCACAGTGCAATGCAACACAATCCCTGTCAAACACAGATGCTTGTATGGTTGATATTGGGAATATGAGGGCTTTGTGTTTGATGTCATCCCAGTGGTGGCCCTCGTGGCGTCTGTTGATGCAGTAAGCTGAATGATTGCACTGACTAAAACATATGGGTGAAACCTAGCAAAAACTGTAATGGCTCACTGATAACACAACGTTTAAATATAAAAAGAAGGTTGTGATTTCATCTAGGAGAGGAAAACACTGATAAATTATGTAAAAAAAATTGCAAAAAAAAAGCATATTTGACATTGTATAAATGTAAATGTAAAAGGTATTAAAATTAATCTAAATATATATGCTGAACTTTTTTTGTTATTTGACAACATTGTGATTAACCAATGAGATTATATGTATATATGCTTACAATCAGTGTTTGGTGCTTGTACATCAGTGTCATTTATCTGTCCTTTCCTATGATTTTAGGGATTACTCACAGTTAACTTTAGGTTTAGGGATAAGGTCAAGACCAAATTTTTGAATTAAAATGTTCCAGGGTCAACAAAATATGCTGACCCAGGAACACATACTGTATAACTCAGCAAAAAAAAGACATGCAAAGACATACTGTACAATGTCTTTCTTTTTTGATGTAAAAAAAACCCAAAAAGTTTTGTTTTGTTGTTTTTTGGTTTGCTTTGCTTTCCATATGGAAGGTCAATGGAAAGCCAGTGTTGTTTTGGACCCCATTGACAAAACCACTGAAAAACAGATTTTTGTTTTTTGTGATGTTTTTTGTTTGTTTGTTTTTGTTTTCCAGACACTAGAAGTCAATGGGAATACAGTGTTATTTTAGAACCCACTGACTTCCAAAGTGACAAGACGTTAAAACATTCTTAAAATAAGTGTTTCACAAAACAGTGTTCTGCAAAAGAATAAAACAGGTTTGGAACAACATGAATATTTACAGATTTTATTTTTGAACTGTCCTATCATATTACCAGGTGTTAACGTGTGCAGTATTTTTTTTAAATATCAGAGGAAATAAGACTGATTGGAAATAAATGAGTTTGAAAAATGGAGTTTGGGTCGAAATGATGGGCAGAGATATCTGAAGTCAAGGTCACATGGTGTGGGGTATCATTTGACTGGGCCAGACACAGTAGTGCAACCTTTCAACATGTCCAGCTCTGCTAATTGACCCTGGTTAGGCTTCACACACCCATCTGGGCTCACAACAACCCTCTAATTGCCATCGCTGATTCTGTTCTGATAGAATTACTCTTGTCAGTGAAGGTCATTATTCTCTGCCTCAAACTCTGTAGGAATGTCTTTCTCCCCTATTCCTTTTCTCTTCTTTCTTCCTTATCAGGCTAATGGGCATATCATTCTGGAGCCTTCTCTTTCTTTTTCATTAAGACTATGTGTGAGTGAGAGGATCAAGTAAATGGGTGATGTTATTTCTTACAGATAAAGTAAAATGGAACATCCTTAGACAGTCTAGGGACATTAAAAAGAAAAAGAAAAGAAGAGAGAGGAAGATACATAGGGTGGCTCATCAAACACTGATACAGGCAATTTGCAGATGAAAAGAAATCATGCAGATTTTAACCCTCTGATGCATCTACTTTTAACATCAGATCTTTAAAAGTGGTTTTAACTACTTGTGGTGTGAGTTTTACATTCAAACAGCCCTTTTGTTTTTGTTATGACATCTTGATTACTATTTTAGCATGGCTTGGACTTTTACAAATTCTTTCTAAATTATAACTTATTAAAAATGATGTAACAACACATGCATCAAACAGAGGATTAAATTGATTTCATTCTCAGGAAAACTGGACAACTAACAGTGACTTTAGTTTGTTTTCTTTCTTCTTCTTTATTTTCTGTTTGAAATGAAACTGTTTGGTCCACAGAACTTTAAGGAAATATAAAGAAAGTCAATCTCTTTTATTACAGTCTACTTTTGGAGTTGAAAACATACTATATAAGAAAGATGCATTAGAGATCAGTGAATATACATATCAACTGGAGTCTGTCAAGCGAAGTCCGGGAGGTCTTTATTCTTTTCTGCTTTGCTTATTTTTATTTATTTATGTATTTATTTATTTTTTCTTTAGTATGCACCTCATCCAAGGCTTTAGCACGCATAAATAGTTGATGAAAAAAAGAACAACAATAGTTACTTAAGGTCTTCATACAATATTTAATATACATGCAGCACAGTAAGTAGACTTGGGAGAGGCAGAAAAATGTTGTCAGCTTTCCCACAACTAACTGCTGAGGGAGCAGGCTTAATGAAAGAAGGAGGTTTGTCTTTGAGGGTGGGTAAGGTTAGCTTTACTGAGTAGTTGCTCTGTTCTCAATCTCCAAGATTTTAATTGGAACCTCAGAGAGATCATGCTATATTAATCTGAAGTTAATACCCAGATGAACAGGGCTAATAAATCAACAACTATTTTGTTTTTTTTTTGTAACACAACAACCCTTTCAGGACTAAAAGAGCTACTGTACAGATTGATCTTGCTTTTAGGAAGGGTCAAGGCCCAGATACCCCCTTCTGGTATATACTGTCACCACACCAGCAGGATGCAAAAAGCATTCTTTTCTCTAAGCAGCCATTACAAATTAGAAGATCCTGGTGAAATAAATATTTTTGAAAGCAGCATACACTACACTGCATTCAAAAGTTAGGGGTGGGTGAGATATTTCATTTCTAATATTTTTTAAGTCTTATGCTTTTGAAAATAAGCACAGTGTTTAAAGCCTTAATGCTGAATATGTTTGTGCTTTCTTGGATGAACAGAAAGTTAGAAATGCATTTATTTGAAACAGAAATGTTTTGTAACAATGCAAAACTGTCCTTTCTTTAAATGTTATTATAATATAAAAAAGTATGTATCCAGACTTTTTTCCCCAAGGTCTGATTATTATTAGACTTTTTAAAAATATGAAATTGACATATTTCATATTTATTTGACAGCTTTTAGTTTTAGTGTAATTTTCCTTTTTCATTCTAAGCAACTATTAACTCAGTGTGTGTAGATCTGTAAAAATGAGAACATTTACTTTCAAAATAACAAAATTGTCTACATTCCTTTATTTATTTGATTTTTTTATTTTATTTTTTTTTTCTTCTTGCAACAAAACACATACAGACTAGTACGGCTCAGCACTCATGAGAAAAAATGGCACGTTGTTGATTGCATACTTCTGGGTAAGCAACCAGCCATTAAGATAAATGGAAATCCCAATGGATATCTTTGTCCTCAGGTATTTTAGACCCTATTGACTTTTATATTCTGTCTGTACTACACCACACACATGCAGCTGTTGACACCTTAAAAATAACCCTCCAGTGAGTAGAGAAAGTGTTAGGCACATGCACGGAATGATAAAAAGCGGAAATTGTAATAGATTACAGATATATCTCAGAAGTAAATATCCAGCACCAGCCGCATTGATGAGGCATTGTGAAAATGCCAGTATGTTCAAAGCTAGGCTCTCATTTCAGACACACTTTCATTTCTCTCTCTCTCTCGGTGCCCCTGTCTCCCAAACCATCCTGAAACCCAATTACTCAAACAGCACTACAAGTAAGCAGTGCATGAATACCAAATGCAGTATAATTGATTACTTAATTTATGAAAGAACCAGCCATTTTTTTTAATGCCTGTTATTTATTTCGCAAATGTTTACTCAATTCAGCTGATATATGAGTCTTCCGCTGTGGGTCAAACTCAATACACCATTTTAAACACGTTACGCAGTATTGGCCCGGAAAAGAACTAGCGTAGTATTTCGGTGTATGAAATAAAGTATTTTTAAAAACAGAAAGTGACAGTATAGCGAAAATCAAATGCCATATCTTATTTATGAATAATTGCTTATGTTTTTGAGTTCACCTTTAAAGAACTATCAGAGGAGTTGTATCAGTAGACATGTCTGCAATGGGTATTTCTTGTTATGACATTAAAGATGCAGCAATGATACTTTTCAGCGAACAAGATGTTAAAGTGAAACGACAGCGAGACTCTACAGGGAGTTTGTCATCATTGCATTCTGATGTAAACCTCGGGGAGTGCCTGGGAAATGCAAATAAAACGCATTTGTATCAGAGCAATCTGGAGAGGACATATCAGTGAAGCGGGTGGATATGTAATGAAACCGTCTTCCAGATGTCTTCCACTATGGTATGAGGCTGTTTAGCTGTTGGCCTGCAGTCTTGCCCTCCCTTGACCCCAGACTGCTGCCTCTTTCAAAGCTATGCCAGCTTTAATTTGCAGTTTTGTGCTCTTCTCATTTCTACCCATAATCCTCCTGCACAGAGCAGAGCCCAGCCAAAAGAACCACTCTGACGGCTTTGCTTACATCACCAGGCCAGCGACTGATCTCCTGTGACATTTGTGGCAGAGAATGACTCTAGGATGTTTTTCTTTCACCCCCATTAGCTAGCATGATTTGAATCCGATCAAAAGCATGCAGAATAGAGCGGAGGCAGCAGTATCTTGGTCCCACCACAGGCTTGTGTTTGTAACCCTAATAGAATTTGAACTCAGAGTTGTTTAAAATAATTGTCCTCTTGATACTACCTTAGTTAAAATCAAAAGCTCATTTCTGCCTTTATTTAATATGATCAGTTGCACGATTTCCTTTTGCGGTTCGGGTATCCAAATACACAAGTCATTAAATAAATAAAAATACTTGACTATGTTGCCTTTGACCTCTTTTGTTTGGGTTTAAAAGATAATAGTGTTAGATATATAACACTATTTTGCAACATCAACATTGTTACTGAGCTAAATTAAATCAAAACTAAGTCAGTTAGAATAATGACTTATTACTATCTTCAAAGTAGATATTTATTACTGAAATAAATATGTATTGAACTTTATACAGTTATTAAACCGAACTGACTGTTGCTAAATTACAACACTATTGTCCAAATGCGTATGCTGCAGAATCGGAATTAACCTCATATGTATTATGTTAATTACCTGTTTAATACTGTGAAGTTGCAAGGTGACTTAACTAATGCCCTCATCCTAGGCAGATATAAAAGAAAATTCATGCAAAAGATAAATTTGCATCATTAACTTTTCCTAATGTCATACATTTTTAGTTTTGGGTGAACTACAGTACCACTTTAACTTCCAGATCTTCACTGTTAGTGGCGCTCCAGAAACTCTATTTCCCGATGTCAGGGCCATTGTAGATGTAACTCAAGACCGGTCATCTTGTTGCCTGTCCTCTAAATGTCACTGTCTCTTCCTCAGCTCATTTCATTCTCTTCTTCTTCAGCAGACATCTTCAGTAGTCAGACATTATCATTTAATCGCAGCTTCTGCAGGGGTTTTAGAAGGTTTAAGATCAAGCCCACATCTTAAGTTCTTCCATGGCGTTATACGCAGCTCTGCTCAGTTTTTGGAGGGGAGGTGAGATTAGGACACTTATGGAAGGATTTAAGCATTAATTAAAATTATGTCAGAATGTTATATGTACCTCAGCTAGATGTCATTTGGAAAAGAAGATGACCTTTAAACTATACATTTCAACTGCAAGTGTGAAACAAAAATTGGCAGATGTACTGTATACAGACATTAAAAGCAAGCCTTCGCACTGCATGGAATAAAAGGATCTTGTTTTAGAAAAACAGTAACTGTGAGAGAAAGGTCAGTGAACCTCATATAAAGACAGGAACTCACCATTAATTGAGGATCCAGTTTTAGCTCTGACCAAGAATGTCTTGAAACATTTAAATTCACAGTGATAAAGTGACGGGTCAAGTAAATGGGTCCATATCAATAGGTGATATATTTAATAATGGAATTCTTTAGTAAAGCAGATAGCATAGCCGAATACGTTCAGTAAGAAAGTGATATTTTCATATTACTACTACTGGTTAATATTTTCTAATGAATGAACAAATTAGTGAATTTCTGAAATTAGCTTCCAAGCACAAAAATTCAGTCATTTACCTTATCATTTAGCACACTATTTTATGACTTATAAAAATGAACAAAAGCTCCAGCAATTTATCATATAACAGTCACCAATTATGTATTACATTATATTATATTATATTGTTTGTAAGTGCCTTTATTTAGTACTGATTAATTTAATGTACATGGTAGAGGTGTTTCTTAAGCAGTTACATTGCCTTTGAACCTTTGTTTCATTTTTTTTTTTTTGGAAAGAATTTTCTTTTTAGTTGTAAATTCTGGCAACCACAGCTGTCATTTTTGTATATGTAAATTTACAGATTTCTTTTTACAGTGTGGAAAAGGAGGGAGATGTTGTGAACAGTGGTGATTTTGTTTTGGCAGTACATAACCTTGACTTTGGCCTGTGATTTGCAAGGGTCATAAATAAAGGAATTTATGATTTTGGACATTTTTAGTTGGGAAAGGAAGGTCTTCATTGATGTTTCATGAACTGAGCATTTCACTTCACAAAGTTCTAGACCAAGACTGACAGAAAGAGTGTCTGTCTTTGTGAAGAAAGTTAATATTAAGTCCATCCCACCAAAATCAATTAAACATGAAGGTAGAGGTTGCCAATGTTTTTCGATGGAGTAGGACAGTGTACACTACAGTATATTACAAACACTAAATCAGCTGTTGTCCTTTTCTCAGCTACAGTCAGGAAATCTCCTGGTAGTTAGCAATTATTGAATCACCCAGTTTTGTGTTAGACAGGTCTAACAATATCTTAATCAAAAGGTGTTCAGACATCTCACCTCCCCTGCACATGTTCCATAAATATTCCCATTAACATACTTTACTAAAGTGGCACTTAAGGACCCTAATTAGTTTCAAATTAAGACCAGCGTGTCCATCCAAATATAATAGATAGGGGAGGAGAAAAATTACAACTGCAGTAGACCTTTTTATCTCTCAAATCTGAGAAAGAGTTCATTAGTGTTGTACAACAACTGCTCTCATTAAATGCAGTTATAAAAAATAAAAAAATAAACTTTAAATGTTGAAAATATATAACTAAAATGTAAACGTTTGTAATCCGTTGAAATGGACATTAACACAACAACACCAAGTTGTTGTTTTTTTCTTCCCTTTTTACTCCCAAAATATATTTTTAGATGTTCCACAACATTTTTAGATGAATTAACTAAAATGAAATAATGGTCAGAACGCATCATAAAAGCTGTAGTAGGGGCTATCTAGCCTTTCATTTCTCAGTCATATTTAATGAACTAAAAATGAATGCACAAACATTAAAGGAAAGCTAGAAACTTAACTGACTGAATAATCAAAAGCATACATTAACTGCACTACACAGAATAGAATTTAAATTAATGAGATAATGCCTCTGGATGTGTTCTACTCCACATTTGGCGTATAACCTGCTAGTTTTCTTCTCTTTTTTTTTTTTGCATGCATCAAAAACAAAGAACTATTCTACTGTCAATGGAGTTTCTTTTCATTCAGAATATTATCTGCTTGAGCATCTAGAAAATGGCTCACATAACCCCCTGAGACAGACATCAATGTTGTTGCAAGATTGTACAGAGAACAGTTTCCTGCTTGAATAAAAAGTGCTATTAAATTAGAGACAACGACTGAACCAGAGAGACACATGATGACTGATAGGTAATGCCACATCACAGTTGATAAACTACAACCATTACCACAAGTGACGTTTCCTCCAGTTAGTTTTGCAAGTACTTACAAACTTTCAGTTGTAAAAGACAGCCACATGCAAACTAGAGAACCTTTTAGTCTTTTGTAGCACTAACAAAAAGATTGTTTCAGTAACAATTGACAGAATGATTCAATTTAGTTATGGTATCATGAATTAAAAATGAACATTAATTGAAGCGTTTATTAATTTGGTCAAAATGCATTTTAAATTTACATTTAATGTTGTTAACTCTTGAACTGATATATTAGTATGTTAAACAAATCTAAATAAACAATCTGCCAATGTTTTGTTCATTTTTGATTCATGAAAAAATCATTTTAATGAACTGAACCTTATTGTAAATCGCCACCACTTTTTCTGTAAGTAAAAGCCATGCGTGCATCATCATATTTTAGTTTGTACACAGTGAGACACCATGTGTCGTTTTTATGTCCCAGCATTTTTCTTTACTTATTGAGCCACGCTAGGATATTACGTAAAACACAGTTCTCTTCACAACATGATATGAACCTACACAGCAGGCCATCAAGCAAAATAAATGAAGTTTTAATCTATATTGCAGTGCACACAAAATAAGACCAGAGATCTGCTCTCTTTAACATCTGGGCTTGGATTATGGGCTTACTTATACAGGAAATGTATGGTGTAGCAGGTTTATGTGCTGAATGTTTAATGCTGATGACCCTAAACCGCTGGCAGATGTTCAGTGCAACATTATGACTACATTTTTGCATTCATTTTAAAATAGTACAGCAAAATTGCTAAATACATAAATGACTTCAGTTAAAAGAACAGATTTTGGTTTTGCTTGTTTATAAATTTTGTAACATAATTACCTGAAACACCTGTTAATTTGAAGGCAACGAAAAAAAACAAAAAAAAACAAAGATATAATTTCCTATCCATATCGTTTATATTAATGTAACTCAAAAATGAAATCTGATTTATAGTTTAATGCTATTTTTTGCACTGCAGGATTATAAAAAGAGGCAATTAGCTTAATAACAACTTCAAAGCTTCAGCTTTGCAACCAGGAGAAGCACAACAGCAGCAACCAAGCAATGATTATCAGTGTAACATTGTTTAGAGTTGCTGCCTCCTCCCAAAGCACAGCGGAGAGAACGAATCCCAAACAACGAGCGTAAGCAAATCCCACCTATCATGTGCTACACTGTTTACAAACTATCAGATCAGCATATCAGCAGGTATGTACACAAAATGTTCATTCAAGCTTTGTAAGCGAATGCATTCTGGGAGACAGAATTCATTAATTCACGTCTCTGCCCGGCTTCTATAAGCGCAACCTTGGCATGATGAGAAACGCAGATGAAAAAACACCTTGTCCCTTTGCTGTAGATCAGCGGTGGGAGATAATTAGTCTCCATAGCTGGGCTGCTGTGACTGGCTACACATGTTCCAGCTGTCACAGGTGTATTCCTGGAGACTGAGGCACTGACAGCCATGACGGGACCATCTGGGCCTGTTCCCATCACGGGAGGATGCCTTGCCAATGACAGTCTCCATTCTGCTTGAGGAGGAGGCACTGAGTGTGTATGTGTGTGCATGCGTGTTGATTGACTTTACATGTGTCCCACAGGACCCCATTTTAAGGGTTTCCAGGCTGACTCAGGCTTTGGTAAAGTTGTCTTTGTGGATCAAACACTGTACTGATCTCTGTGGGGCAGCAGTCATGTAGGCTGTGTGTCAGTGTGTAAATATGTTTAGGTGCACACTCGAACTCGAGGTGGGTGCATGTGCTGTATGTCTGCTTGCGGGGGTTTGTGTTTACTTTCATCTCAAATCTTTTGACAATTTGTAACAGTTATGGGTTATCCAAAATCGTAAACTTTGAAAACACTTCTTTGTTCCCCAAAACCAGAGACAATGCAATGTGTTACAACCTGTTAGTGCACCTCAAAATGTTAATTTACTCACCTTCAGGTGATTCGAGATGTAGGTGACTTACTTTCTTCAGTAGAACATTAACATTGATTTTTAGCTGAATTCTTGGCCCTTGGTGATTCATAAACTGACACCATTGTTGTTTACAATAGAGAGAGGCTGCAAGTAAAGAACAATGGCGTCAACTACATTTTGTAACAACAGTATAAGAGTAATTGGTTACTGACTTAAAATAAAGTGTGACATTCTGGACTCCAACCAGAATGTGAAACGTGTACTGCCCGCTTCTGAGTAATTACATGGTAAACCATAGTAATTGTCTACTTAATATGGTAATGGTAAGTGGGGTTTATTGTATAGTCGTTTACAGTGTTAAAAGTGTTGGATCTCCTCCTGCTAAGCATGGAAAAAGTTTTAAAGAAAATATTTGGATGTCAGAGTATTTCTGTAACACTTCCGGAAGACTTTCTGTTTTTCTTCCGGAAGCATAGACCATCGCACCATCAACGTGCTTCTTTCAGCTGCACTGCACAGGCTCGCTCGGGAAGAGGGTCACTAAAGAAGTGTGTTTTTGGTTTCAAGGTATAAATAACTTTTTCGTCTTTCCAAAGAACCCAGCGTTACATGAATAGGGGGTGCATTTAGTTTTTTCGGGGCAGCAACAGAGTTTTACCAGTGTGTTTATTGACAAACTTTTCTAAACAAGTATGACCGCTGGATTTGCACATCGTTTGCACATCAAATATCTTTGCTTCGTGCAATAGGCCCTTTTCACATGACGCCACGCAACTTCTGTTCTTATTTGAAGCAGGGTAGGCCTATTCTTACTTCCGTCAGTATAGTAAAGTGCTATTGTTCACCCCAACAGCTTACACATCTGCTGAAAATACGATTAATGGATGACTGCAGCCTTCTACTCTCATCCACATTTAAGGCAAGGTGTCTGACGTTTCCAACAAACTTACCGAATATCGATTAAGATTTACATCTTCAAATCAAGGTAACAGAACACTGAAGTCATGTCCAATTTCTGTGATTCTTTCACACTGTTTATTTATTTTTATTTTTTTTTTGCAGTTATACGTTTTTGTCAAATAATTTTTAGATACTTGCATGCGGTAACAGAAAGACTTTTCATTCTATAATGCATGTACTGTTTCATACAGCTTCTGTACTGTATGTACAAGACTAATATTCAAGATCACAAGGTTGTACTATATAAATACCTACAAAATGGGTTCTATAGTTTTTCACTTTATGTTGATAAACAAGGTGCAATTTAATTCATAATAAATATTAAGTTTACATAAATACTGTTAAAAACTGATTTATATGCAAATAAATATAAAACCCACATCAGCAGTTTTTTAAAGATCACACTGTTTATAGCCTTTAATGAAAATAAAATATTATCAATTACCATTCACAAAAAGGGGTGTACGTGTAAATATATATTAAACAGAGGAATTTAAGAAATTGTGGAGGTAGTGAAATAGCACTATAGCGAACTATGCATTGTTCAATATGGAGCCATTGTATTATTGAATTGGATACTTTTGGGTGTCTTTTCAGATCACTGGCATTTATGGATATATATGCATATAAAGTTTTTTTTTATTTGTTTATTGCAGAACAACTACATTTGCATTTAAATATACAGAGAGTGTGCAGTGTACTCACTATTACAATATTAACAACAACAAACTGAAATAAAGTATCCAGAGAATAAAGTGAAATACCAAATGAAAAGGTTTAAAGTAGGCTATATATTTTGTGTGGACATGTAAATGTAATCACACAAATTTGAAAGCAAATTTATAACATTGCTGCAGGATAGCTTCCCAACCATCTAAAGAAAAGATGTAGAATAACGTTTGCAAAAGAACTCAAAGTACATTAGCAGTATTAGTCTTAAATCTCTATATGTCAAGTTTTTCCTGCATTTTCCCTGAGAAGTCTCCGGTGTAAATATAACAGAAGTACAGATACAGTGCTTTGCTTGAAAGCAGAAGTTTGCTGACGTCATTTCGAAAAGGGCTTATTGGGCTTATAAGTTCTCGTCACATGGCATGCCCCCAGGAGCTTGCCTTTTTTCATCTTTTTGAAATAAATATAATAAAACCAGACTTTTTAGAGATATGAAGGTTGCAGTACTACTCTACAGGTACTCAAGATTAACATGAGATTGGGCGAAACTGTGTGTGTTAAGTACTGTTTAAACGATTAAGTGTCTATAAATTCTAAAGAGATATCAATAAGAAGCTGGGTTTTTAATGAAATTATCAAATTCCAGCGGCTCGTATAGATGCTTTTATTCAGTGTTTCAGCCGCTTATATAAATACTCTTTCTGAACAACAAGGCAATTTCACTGTGTAGGCGAAAACATGATGCATCTGTTTAGTTTGATTTTAAAAATGTCCCTAGCAATGCTAAAACCAAACCTACGCTCTTGGATAATATATTGAAGCAATGCTGTGAGATGTGAGAGGTCACTTATCTCTGAGCATTGCTTTTGAAAAATTGATGAGTATTGAATAGCGAAATAATTTGCACAGCATTGAGACAATATTGAGCAGGCAGTACAACACTCTCTACATAAACCGCCGGTGATTTCCATCTCCAAGTACTTTTGTAAATCATAGTGGACAGTGTGATTTGCGTTTGAATTAAACTCAAGGAGTTTCCGTCTCCCTCTTCACATGCTAAACAGCTAGAAGCTCCCACAGGTTATAAAACCTCTTTCGTTTCTCTCCGTATCCGTCTTTTTCTCTCCTTAGTTTTTGCTGCATCACCTTAGTCCCTAAGTAGAGGGAATGTGTTAGGAGCCTGCTAATGAAAAGCCTTTACAAGGGTACCATACAGCTCATAACAGGAGTAAACATTGCTGGCCCTCCAATTTACCTAGTGCCATTCTTTCGGCCCCAAGAGCCCATTGAAAGAAGAGCAGTTCTCACACCAACACAAACACTCTTCAATTTGCATCTTTCCCCATGTTTTATTATCCATGCAATGTTTTGAGCCTTTAAACCTGTGTCCACTTCTACCTTCAGCGTTTGATGGTAATGAGCCGCACAATATGAATTAGACAAGTAAATTAAAAACCGTTGCTAATGGGAAATTAGCTGTTTATTCTCTGCAGCTGTTATTGACAGCTAATTTTAACAATGATAAAACTATCATCCAATAAATACGCGGTCAATGAACGCTGACCTCCTCTTGGAAGATGATTTTCAAGAGTCTAAATGGAAACAAAGTCATCTACAGTGTTACTCTGTAAATCTTTGTTTTAAAAGGACACTTAGTATGTCAGGAAAATGATGAATCTAATTCATTGCCTAAGCATGAAAGTCATCTCTGAATCAGATTTATGGGTTCTGAAAAACCTGATTCTTTTTATACTTTTACTTGTGATCTTTCCAAAGCAACATGAGAGTGGTGTGTCCCAGCCTAAGGTATATAAACAAATACACACACACACACAAACTCCAACTGTCATGATCCTTTGATCCAAGAAGTGGATCAGCGATCCGGGATCAAATGTAGTCTGTTCTTCAAGACTCCAAGGGCCTCCGTGAACCCTGATTTCTTCCATATTTCACATTGCAAGGACCCAGCCCTCTGCATCCACACTCGCTCTTCAAAGCTTTCTTTTCATGTGTGTTTTGAGTAAGCATGTGAATATGGCTTGTATATGTGTTGCAACGGTGGTGGCATTGTTGACAGAAGGAGAGGTAGGCGTAAGGTGTGGCAGTCAATAAAAATATAACCCTTAACAAGCCCTTTTCAAGCAACATAAAATGAATATGTGATCTTGATATTGAATGTTTTTGAAGTAGGCATGAATCTCATTCTTCTGTTAACCTTGAAAAATAAAACTGTGCTGCAATTTGTAAATGTTAAATAAGCAATTAAAGACTCAAAAGAATGCATTGCTTGGTTTAGAGTTGAAAACTGAATCTAATTAGCTTGATGAGAAACAGCATATGCTTGTAAGCAATCATACAGACTGTACTCCAGCATATTGTGAAATCTGGCCTAATGCTTTTCTGATCAGCTTTACAATGAGGTAAAGGCCCAGAAGACAGAGTGACCAGTTGCCCTACAATGTTTGCAAAAGATCAAAAGAGCCAGCTCACCATCACCATTGTGATCCTGGTCCTTTGTGTTCAAGGTACTGTATTAAATGAATACTGCACATAAGCCTGTCATATTTTATTCTGCAATGTTTTTAATTTAAGATTAAAGAATGCTTTGCCAACTTTCCCTTCCCTGTTTCTGTTTTCCATTTTAATCATAATCACACACTTTATATTGAACATTTGGGTCACATATTTTGCAGTTTTTACAAACAGGGTACAAAATAACGGCTGAAAGTCTTACAAAATGAAAACTCTTTTTTTTTTCCTTTCTCCACAAATGGTCAGTGAAAAGTGTTTAACCTTCAGAAAATGTCGATCGACAAGCTCAGGAGGTCAAACTAAATAATATATGACCTATTTTGCTTTCCATTCATTTTATATGAGGTTTTGGAGTTCTTGCAGCCCTTTGCAAAACTCAGAACAGAGCAGAGTTGTATTTATTCATTTATTGTAGCAATAAACATAAAATAATGATCGTAATTACGAAAACTGGTAATTAAACAATTCATTAGTAATAAAATACATGTAAAATAAAAGTATTAATCTTTCAAGGTTAAACAAAACAAAAAAACAAAACAAAAAAACTGAGATTATTAATTTGTCCTCTTCCTGCTATCCTATAGAAATATCCCAAATTGTAGTATGTTTTTGTGTCATTCTTGGAAATGCAGATATTTAATGTCTTTGAAACAGTTTGCTTTCCATGCTAGGTTAATTTCACATTATTGGTAATTATGTTGTTTTTTATATATCAATAGTTTATCAAAATCTTACTGCAAAATCATTGGCTATGTGACACTATTCATAGAAAGTGCCTTGTATGTCATATATAAAGCCCTCAGTGGTGGAGAGTGAGTGAGATACAGTAGTAAATGGAAAGAAGGAGCACCTTTCTACAGTCGACTTCTCAGCCTGTTGGTCTGTGACTCAGCGGATTCTGCTTGCTTTTAATCACATGCATCCCCAGAGCCGGTGTCTCACAGAAGCAGCTCTCATTTAAAGCAAGACATAACACTTAAAATAGTGCAACAGCAGGAAGCTCATTTAAGCAGTCACTGTGAGGAACTGCAAAAAAAGCCTTCCATATTTCTCTCTAGCTGCAAGAACATTTTCAAAAACAATCTCTACTATTTTTTTCCCTTGTCAATCTTTCGTCACATGTATGTGTGTGTATAATGAACATGTTATTAGGTCTCCGAAATATTTGCTGATTAGCAATGAATTCAAAAGTTACTCTCATACTAGTTGCAGACAACTTGTGAACTTTTGTGTTAAAAAAAATAAATGTTACTCTCTGCCTGTCAGTGTAGAAAGCAACTCATTGCTTGACAAAGTGAGTAGATATGGCTCTCATTAAAAATCAGTTGTCTGTTTTTACCTCCTGTTTGCTCACACAGATACACTCAGTAAACAAAACCTGTGAGTTGAGCATAGAGCATTCAGTTATCATGGATCTTTTGTACGTTGATGGTGAGATTAAATATGAATAAGCTGCCGTATTTGTATGTTTGTATTCAGCGGTGTGTGTGTGTGTGTTACAGTAGCTCCCCCTGCAGTGAGCTCTCAGGAGAGTTGCTTATTAAAGCGAGCTGTCAGTCAGCCGCTCAGGGTGCAGGAGGCCCTGATGAAGCCATCCATTATTTACTCAGCCACTCCAGTGGACAAACAATCAATTATTTCAATGGGAATTATCCATAAGCCTCTTTGAATGCAAAATATCTGAATGTATGTGTGCGGGAGCGAGAGAACGGAAATAGACCTCTTCCAGTGAAATGAGGGGGGTTTTGGCCGAAACCCCCTCATGCACACACAAACACACTCGTTGTTTTCCTTCTTTCAGCAATAAACAACAGCACATTGAGCGTATGGTAATGGCCGACACGCTGAGACATGGCTTGAGGTGCTTTATTATTCATATTTTGGGGCGATGAATAATCAGATCTGACTGATGAATGGTTTGAATAAATCATGAGATTGTGATTAGTTGGAATGGGACTGGGGGTGGGCACAGTGATGGGGGGCACCACGGGTGGCAGGGGTCACCTGTCTGTCACCCAGGTACACCCATCCACCTCCGTTCTCTGCGTATATGAGAGTGTACTGTATATGCGTGTTTATTTGTTTGAGTATGAGTCACAGGTGCTCACTTGAAAGCATTTGAAAGTGCTTTTATCTCCACTTAAGCCGAGCTGTATTGTTTCAGCTGCTGTTAAAACACACTGCCTACATTTACACTCCACATAGCTGAATTCATAGGACATAATTGCTGTAATTGAACATGTTCTACTTTCCGTGGATGCGGGTTTGAGATATTGAGGGTTTATTAAAATGGTCAGTTTCCTCACAAGCATCTCTGAGCATTTTTAGCAAGGAACTTCATCGTGAACTTAAATGAAGCGCGCTGAAACTAATTATTGTGTGTGTCTTCCTCCATTTTGCCTGTTTGGCTTGACATTGTGTCACACGTTGTGAAGAACCTCATACATCTTTTAATCTTTGAAGCTACCTGACGGTGCTGTAAAGTGCTTTTTACCATCTGAGCATGAACCGATTTGCTCTTCAGAGAATCCCGATGGACTTTTAATGCCATACGGACCTGATTTTCAAAATTATACTTGACGTCCATAAACAATAATGCATGCTACTGCTGCTTTGTGCCTAGAATGTTATTGTTTTTTTTTTATTATTATTATTCTTCATAGACGGCCCTTTATTTGTATGCATTTATGTGTTTGTGTGCATTTGCATGTGTTTACTTTTATGTGTTTCAGTGTCCTACTGGTCAAATGGAAGCAGAGGGTCTGTGTTTGGCTCAGAGTCAGGGACAACAGCTTTAGTTCAATGATCTGATTCATGGGTGCAGTGGGGCCGATTGGAAAGAATAAGGTTTGATCTAATCTCATTTGCTTAGCTTTCTAGCTCAGTTTCTGCATTGGCAAATACCATGAAAAAGCAAAGGACTGCACATGCTTTCAGTGCCGGCTATGGAGCTCTGGCACAAGAAATATGCAAATAGAGATTTTAGATTATGTAAATATGCAAGCATGTAAATATAGAATGAAAATGTAATCCCTATTTGGGTACAAGTCTAAAAAATGTAAAACGCTTCAAATATCCATTGAGTCTGCAGCTTGTTTTTAATGCATGAAAAAGTTTTCATTTATCAAGAGCTTGTTTGTCTGGTTAGACAAAGAGCTTTGTCCTGTAGCGCCAAGCTTTTTGAGCATTGAAACTTTTTCTTTTTTAATCTCTCTGCAGTAGTTCGCAGTATAACTAACTGTGATCACAATAGTAATGCAATAATAATAGTAATAATTCTTAATTGTTGCTGTAAATTCTGCATTTAAATTAATGTGTTATTTCCAATATTACCAATTTAATTATGGCAGCATATTGGCAAAAATGACTAGCAAGGGTTGTTGGTCTCTTGAGACATCTGTACTCTTCTTTTAGCTGTCCACTTCTGAAATAACAATCAAGCTTTAAGGAGTCACAACTTCTCACACAATACTTAAGGGTCCTTCACTCTGTCTCGACCCCTCTCTCTGACCAATGTGGAAAAATACCCTGGAGCAAGGTTTATAGTAAAGAAGACACTTATTAGGCAAAACATGTGAACATGCATGCACAGATAGAATTTGAATTACAAGTTTAGCAAATTCCCCTCATGATCTGTATAATACCAAGGTGATTTTCTGATATTGATATTTCTTGTTGAATGAGAAGACAGCATATGAATTACATGCTACAGTCCTGCCCAATACGCTATAAATACCAATAGAAAGAGCGCCTGTACTGGATATTATTTGCTGGACTCTATATTAGCTTGAACAGAACACTAAGACTTGGTTGCTTATTAAAGGAGACATTTAACAGATGTGTTAGAGCAGATTTAATATCTCATCAGAGCCCAAGGCAGGTTAACAATACATATACACCCTTTGGTTATGTAAAAGGGGAAAAATTATAATCGAATTTTGTTCAGTTTAATGCCTTCCTTTTCCTTGAGGGTAAAATAAATTGAAATAATCTTGCAAAAAATGATTAGCAGTGAGAACCCTTGAGACATGATAATCAAATTAAAGTTCCCCCTTTCCACTAACCTCACTATAATCTTATGGTTGACACTTAAATTCACTTTAGAAACCTTGAGCACATTGACCAATAGCAAGAAAGAAAGCACAATACTGAAATTGATACTGAGGTATGGTTTGGCATTTATTAGGGTCAAAGGTCACTTTATGTGCGGTTTGTGTGATATAATTGGACTATATATAAGTCCTCTGCTAAACCTGTTTATTTTATGAAGTATCTTTTAATGAACTACTGTCTTGACCTCTGAAATATATAATCTGAATTGAACATTAGGTCATAGTACTTTTCCATAAATATGTCATCATGAATATGTCAACTTTTCCTTATACCTTTTCCTCATGCATCTGCAAGACTTGATTGATATGACAGCTTATGTCCTAAACATGGTTATTTAATAGCATGTCATCAGCATAGAAACATGAGCTCAGTCTCATTATTTTGTATGTGAGGAGACAGCGATGTAGTCACACATGATGGATGAACCACTTGGGGACAGTAAAAGATGTCTACTTGTATAATAAGCGGCCATATCAGGTGAAGATATTATGTTGACCTCCCTGTAAAATCACTGCCACAATATTGGAAACAATAAGATATATGCATAATCATATCGATCGACTGACAGATAAAATACACTCTGACATAACATGAAAGCACAAACATTTATCATGCAAAGGTTTCGCTTAGATGTCAACCGCTCATTAAATGCAGTGTTACATTTCCTGTGATATATTGACTCGTAGAAACCTCTAGCCATCTCAAATATCATGTCTCAGTGTTTCCATAATAGAAATGGTAGAAATGGGGGGGGGGGGGGTGTTATTATTTTACTTTATGTTTAATTAAATTTAATGTTTGGCTTAGGGGTAAAATAAGGTGATGTGTCTAATATGTATTTTATAGTATATTTAACTTTAAAACACATATCATTGGCAGTGTTATTGTATTAATAACCTCTTAATTTACCATATATATTACAATATTAGTAAGGCTAATGCTATTAATGCAATGTGAACATTTTTAGAGCTGACTCGCAATACAAGCTGAATCATCTTGCTTGATATTCTAGCTGTTTGGCTGCAGACCTTTTCAAAGTCTCTTTTCCAATCAGCGAGCTCAGGCTAAATTAGAATTTAACAACCTTCCCTTCTTTTTTTAGGCTGTAAGGCATTATGCTAATTGGTCCAGTGGTTGTGACAGATGTGCTATGTTTTAATTAAAACACTTAATTCACCGATCTGCAAGGTCTCTACCCCACAGCACTCAGCTTTCACAGTCACTTTAGTTAAGGTGCGTGTGCAATGGACTTACATTTAAAAAAAAAAAAAACATACACTATTTAAGCAGATCTGTGGCCCTCGCTAAACTGAAGTAATTTTTTCTTGACAATCCCATCACACAAATACCAGTCACAGGCAGTTGTGGTGTAGTATCCATCTACAGTATCAAAGTTAGTCAACCCGGCTAACATTGGTGTAATGAATCTCCAGTCCATTAATCTGGAAAGAGCATGCCACAGTGGAGTATGAACTGTGAGTGTTGGTGGGCAGCATGCTAGGGAGATATGTAGTGATTGTCACCTGTATGAGTCATGCTCATGGCTGATTAGAGATGAGCGTGAGGCGCAGCGTGATGAGGAATCAGTGAGGGGGAAACTGCAGGTGGCTAACCTTTTTTCCACCATCTCCATCTGTCTTCATTTCTCCACAAATGTTCTTCTATTCTCCCACTAAATCCCAATTCTTTCACTCTTTTGAACAAACAAGCACCCTCTTGGGCTCAAAATGTGATTATGCTTGAAGTTATCAGCGCTCTAGCCAATGTGTATCGTTACATGCCTTTTCGACATTAAAACAGAAAGAATATTTCCACAGATATTTAACGTAGGTGTAGTGAGTGATCAGTGTGATCGGTGCTAAACCGCAGTCTGTTTTTATTAGCAGTGGAATTTTTTATCATCATTATTTTCTGCAGATTACATCTTTATGCCAGTAGGTGGCAACAAGTAACTCTTCCATTGTCATTTGGATTCTTTAACTGAAATGCTATTAAAATGCTAATTCATTCCCAAACAAAACAAGTGACTGTTGTTTTGAGTCTGAGTGAGTTAAGTGGCTCCCTAACTGGCCAGTTTGTTCAATAACTTTGATTAGTTCAGGAATTAAACATGTTATACTCAGTCTGGTGAATACTATATTATTTGAATGTGCTATATAAATAAACTTAATCTTGGGCTCATGAACCTCTCTCATACTGCAGGAATCTAGATCTGTGTGCTTTGTGTGTGGACTGTGGATAAATGTAGGCCACAAAGGATACACTTGATGCATCCTTCAAAAAACGCTGAATGAAGTATGTGAAATGAATTTTGCCTTCCAAGGATGCTTCAAACTGAGAAGACATTTGATGGTACTTGATGACACAGTAGCCAAACTATGCACCCTTACTAGGACGCATCCTTGCAATCGAAAATAACCCACAGTCTTTCTAAGTGAGCCACTGAATCATCTATTCAGTTGATTTGATCAAAAACACTGATTCATTTAATACTACACAACTACCGTGTGTTGTTCGGACAGGAGAGGGCAGTTTGAAGTATTTTCAGAGAGTTGGAATACTCTACAATACAAATTACTTAATATTAATTTGTCACAGGTGCTGAATAGCTATTTGGGAACACCGCAGTCTTTTTCAGGTAATATTGCTCAATTAGTTTTTAACTGCCAAATCAGCAGTTAAAGGTCCAAAATGTGTAAAGGGGAAAAATACAAACTAGCATTAATCAGGTTGAAAAGCAGTGTGATATAATCAATTTCAGGCTACCGACCCAAGTCCAGCAGATAGCTTGCTCACTTGTTAAATTGCCCCTTTCCCCGGCCAAAACAAATGGGTGCGCTTATGTGTTCAAAAGGAGACACATTAGCTATTCTAGCTTGTGAATTTCCCCTTAAAATAGTGCACAATTTGCAAAAGTCGTTTTCTTGCAGGGATCTTAATAGCTCAATAGCGCGCAGAGTTAAAAGAAAAATAGTACCATTAGCTCGGCCAGTGTATTAAACTGATTGTGTATTAGCTTGCTACAGTGGCGCATGGCGCTTTGACATATTGTTCGACAGACTTAAGAAAACAGCAATAATGCACTGCTGTTTGCTTGCTTTTTAATAAGTGCATGCCGACTTTAGAGAACACAATAAAACAGACGTGGATTATGTGACGGTGATAATTCTAGCTACCCGGCGCTAGCGTATTAACTCCATATGTCTTAGCGGGCTGCTCTTTCTATCGCTCCCTCCCTCCCGCTTCTCATTCTCTTTTCTCCTTTCCCCCTGAGGCTCATGTCTCAAACGTGATCGTTCCCATCATTCCCTCTGTTTGCAGGCTAATTCGAAGTCTGAAATAAGATGATGAGACTTTTATGTGCTTGTGTCTGTTTGTGCATGTTTTGGTAGTTTAAAACTCCTTTTTCTTTCTTCCTTCTGAAGAGGCTCAATCATACATATATTATTACTGCTGCAATAAAACGGTGTTGGAAGTGGAACAAAATGCCCTTTTAATGGAATAATTTCTGAAACATTACAACATTAAACATTTCTGCATTTGTTCAGCTTTTATTTGATTAGAATTGGGGTGTGCAGTAGAAAAAAAAAATGTAAGAAATAGAGCTCATTTATAATAACATATATATATATAGTAGGATTTAAAAAGAAAGCTACGTAATTTTAATTCTACATTTTTACCAGGGTCTTTTTTTTTCTTCTTCAGATGGCTCCATCCAGAAACCTGCAAGTCAGCAATGTGAACCATTTCCAGTATCGTCGTGCTTGGTATGCAGACACGCTTTCTAGCATGATTGGTTTATATAATGTATGTGCATTTATTTCTGCGTATGTCGCTAATGCATATGCCAACATATTAAAGCACTCCGGAGGAAAGGTATTGGATCTAACCTTAACCCATAGACACAGTAAAATACAGCATGTCATGACAGATTACTGTCAAAGGCGCAGGCAAGACAGCACTTTTCTTTCAGTGCTAAAGACGAACTAAATAGCAACAAGGGCAAAAATATAAGAAAATCTGTCGTCCGCCTAGGCCCCAGCCCATCGGCCCTAAACAGACAGATGTGGTTAAGCCATTTTCCAGCTCTAATCTCTTAATAAGATTATATAAAATAGTGCAAATATGTTTATGCATTACTAGTCATAATTACATGTCTTGTCATATTCAAGGAACTGATAAATATGCCCTGAGTCCACAATCTTACATTTTAACTCGAATTTGTGCTAAATGTGCGTAATTGATTGAATGGCATGGCAAATAAATTTAAAAAAGAGGAATAAGACTGGATGTCTTATCCTAGCAGCAGTGATGCAGTATAAAAAGTAAATTGTTAGTAATTACTGTATTATGTATTAAAATAGCAGTGGCTTTTCAGTAGCATGTTACTACATTACATAAATAACTGAATTGAAGCAATAATGCACACCAATTCCTAACTGTTTATATTTACTGTATATAACATTAATTAAGGAAGCTATAGCTTACTCTACAGTTACTGCACTTTGATTGGCTGACTGGAGATATTGTTTATGCTCTCTAGATAAAGAGCAAGTACACAGCATAGAATGCACCTGTCAGAAACGCTAATCTCTCCCTATTTACAGCTTGGATAAATGATCCACAGACAAATGCAGTTTTCCTTCGGGTGTGATTCATGCAAAGACTGAAAACAGAATATGAAGAACATAAAAAAAAAAAAAAAAAAAGCTGGCGATGTAGTTTCACAATGAAGGCATTTCTGACTAAAATGGGTAGTTACGTGAGTGATCTCTGCATGGCAAAAATGTTTAATCACCATGTCTGCGATGAAACAATGTCATTATTGACAACATAGCTGGGGAAATCGCGGGGAAATGTATTCCATTTTTGTCAGTGGTCACCTTAGCCCTACATTTATAGACTTTCTACAAGAAGACTCAATGTTTTGTGTGAAAAACGACATTATCGTATGAATGGCCTTCTTATAGATAGGACGGCAGTCTTTTCTTACACAAAAAAGTGTAGAATATAAAGTCAAAGAAAAAAGATATGCCTTAAACCAAACAAGATATATTTTCAGAGCAACATATCGTTATGGTTTGTATAGTGGCGTTATCAAAAGAATGCATGAAAAGGCAGCTCAGGGTAGTTTCAATCCTGCCAAAGCAGTGGATTGATCTATTCATCCATTTATCTGTTAGAGAACAAGGCTAGTTTTTTTATTGGACACAAGATCTTGGCATTGTTTGGGAGATCCTTTCATCTCCCAACCTAAACACACAGGGAGATACAATATTTCATGATGGGAGGAATATCTTGACATTGAAACAGTGGCTTTTCTGTGTTTAGCATCTTGGCATGGTTAATCGCTTTAAGACCGCAGTCTCGATTCAAACACATACACATTATTTATTAAGATCCTTTAACATGAAGTTCACAGTACCACTGACCCACAGAAACCAGTTGGCACTTATAAAAATGAACAGTGTTTCTTGTCATTTTTTTTAGTTGATGCTAAAACATTATTTTGTTTATTTGGCACCAAATTGTTGCTCTCTTCTCTTCCCTGTGTTTTATATAGCCTATGGACAAACACCTTGTAAAACTCCACAGACACATGAAAACTTGAAATCTCACAATTATAGAAGTACAATGATGAAATTTCATAGTTCATATCTAAAAATGTAGGTCTAGAGTAGCAATCAAAATAGAGTAAATATCAATATCACAATTAGGAATGTCAGTGGATTAAAATTACCGAAATACTTTCTATGTTGCATAAAATAATGATTTTAAAAAATAGATATGATTGTTAAATTGCCATCATTTACTGTCACATCTCTCAATTTAAATCTTTATTTTTGGGTGAACTATCCCTTTAAAGTTTAAATTATTATCATTATTAATATTATTATTATTTATCAAATGATACTCTAAATAAGAAACTAAATCTTACAGCAGGTGGCGGAAAATGGCTACATTTTGATTTGTTCAGGCAGCTGATTCATTCAAGAATGAAGCAAATGGCTCTCTATATGAATGGGTCTTTGAATTACTGGTTCACATAAGATTCATTCAAAATACAGATTCAGACATTCAGAATCTATGTAACGTTCGGCCATATCAGACGAATTCCATTCATTTAAAATGGGGTCAGATTTATACTGGTCTAGTGACAGGCAGATCAATGAACATATTAAAGACATACACGCATTAAAATGATTAAGAGGATTAAAATGGCTAAGACAAAATGTAAAACCATTTAAACTCAAATATATTGATATATATATAAAAAAAAAAAAAATCAATAGATATATTTAGGGGTATAAAACATCCATCTTTGTGTGACAGTGTCAAACTAAACAGGAATGTGTTGCTTGGAGATGCACAACCATTCTGCTATGGCTTTAAAGGTAATATATTATTTGGCAAATTGAGCAAGGTCGCATAATATTGTGTTTAACCTCCTAGGGCCTAGTGGCCACATATGTGTACAGCACATTATAGCACTTATGTCCACAATTGTATTCACTGCTGAGTTGGTAGTGTTATGGACATGTATGGGGGTACTAACACTGCCATCTGGTAGTGTCAGAAGTTTATAACACACTATGGCCAAAATTCAAAATGGCGGCGAACACAAGGGAAGATTCAAGTGGTAGCGCCATACACAAACGTCGACCAGGTAAAAAGTTCTGTCATATTTCATGGCT
>JAUCMU010000026.1:20981311-20994022 GCA_032275025.1 Enteromius treurensis | reverse complement strand
AAGCGGATCTGGTGATTAGTGGTTGTGTGCTCTCGCTGTGTGTTGGCTCAGTGACAGGTGACAGTGACGGTGTGACAATAATATATATATATATATATATATAAAACAACAAAAGGGTTCTTATAATTCAGTGTTGGGTATATATATATATATATATATATATATATATATATATATATATATTAATCTAATGTAATCCACCCCTCTTTCCCTTCGATGTCAAGATCAAGTAAAGTGTCATAAGTCTCACGGGATGGAAGTGGCTGTGGACATGGAAGACCTGCCCTCTCCTGGTAGCCTTTTAGTAAAATGGCATGTATAATAGACTTTTCATACAGGTTTTGTAGTCTGTCTTTATCTCAGCCTTATTAAAATGATCACACATGAAATGAAAATTTAAGTACTGAAGGGGGAATGGGAATTATGCATATTTCAGAAGAACTGACTGTGAATTCATTGCATTCTTTCTATAAATGCTAATTGCTTAAGTTTTGAAAGGCTTTTGTTTCTCTGCCTTGAAAATCTGTATCAAAAGAATATATATATATATATTTTTTTTTTTTAAATGATCAGAACATTATTAGAATTAGAAATTATTAATAAACAAAAATATGTGTGCACAAATTGGCCATGACCACATGGGAAACACTACAAAAGTTCAAAAAGTTTTTAATCTAAAAATGTATTACATAAAGGCTGATTTTTATTATCATATATTAATTAATTAAAGAAACTTTTAAATATGTAAAAACGACTTGCTTAGAAAATGCTGATTTTTTTTTCAACCTCAAAAAGATTGAGGGTAAAGTCTCTGTACCTTTTACACACACACACACACACACACACACACACACACACACAAATATAGTCACTATCTCTCATTCTCTCGTGCACACACTCTGGCAAAATGAAAAAAAAAAAAAAGAGCAGAAAGAAGATGAATTCCCTCATTAAGAGTGTTTTTAATGCATGGAGAAATAATTTATTCATGAAAATTAACAAATGATTCATTCCACTCCAAAGTCCTTACAGTCATTGAGAACAGAGATATCCTGTTATTATTCTACGCTGACTTCTCCCCTCCGCACTTACTGAGATGATGTTATTCACACTTGACTGATTACGGGTATTTTGATCACCTCTAAGAAGCATCATATTAGGTCGTTTTAATGACTGGTATGCGGGTGATGTTATTTTTAATCATGCAAAGGCAAAATTTTAAGTAATTCAAGCTCATTTCATTCTGCTCAGCCCAAGAAATGATATGCAAAGGAAAACAGCCCTGTATCTCCCTCTTGAGTAACACTGAATTTTAGATACTACTTTGTATGCTTATAATTATAGTTTGTGGTGCATTAGCTATTTCCAAGATACTTTTTTCATAATTGTTATTATTTTAATAATTTATACATTGAGTTTTATAAATTCTAAATATTTTTTACTAGACAAACTGATATAACTATTTTTTGGAGTCTGTTCTGTCATAGCATCCCATCAAATACAGATCTATTACCAAGAAAAAGATAAAATATTCACTTTTTACTCTAAGAACTTTAGGGTTTTTGTTTGTTTTCTAGAGTTCCACAGAACTGTCACAACCATTCAGACTGTTTGTTTAAAAAAAAAAAAAAAAAGACGATTGTCACAATTATTACGGGTGTTTAGTTTGGAGAAAACAGAGCAGCTTAACATAATTCAAAAGCATAGGGAGTGACGGGAAGTCAAACCCAGCTTTCTCCTTGCTCTCACTGCAGTTAGCTGCATAACGTCTTGGAAAAACAATCTGGCAGTTCTTTCTTTTCCACTGGCAAGTTAGGAAGGATGTCACCCATGTCTTGGCTCAGGAGAATAACACTGAAAGGACACATATTGATGCAACTCTCTCCCTTCCTTCTTTCTCACATTTTCCCTCTTCCACCCCATACACCCTCCTCTCTGCGAATATGTGTGTAGTTGCAAGCAGTGTGTGAAAGGAAGTGAGACCAAGAGAGAAAGGAAGCAAGTGATGATAATGAGCAATGGACTCACACAATAAGCAGGAGGACAGGATGAGTGAACAGGCAGAGCGATGAGGCTGGAATAGATAGTGGACAGCTTCTTAGTAGCCTCAGCCGGGCTGGTGGAGGTGGAGTGAGCAGCGGTCGATAGTGTCAGATGAAGTATGGAAAAGGCATCCAGAAAGTTTTTTCACTCATTCGTGCCCCATATCCCTGCTGTGCTGGAAAGAAAACTGAGACCTCATCTTCCGCCAGCCAAACCCTTGGCAGTGCCAGTGTCAAGCATCAGGAGTCGCTTTGTTGAAAACGCATCATTGGGCTGTCAAAAAAGGCGTTTCAGATGAATAGCTCAGATAGTAAAGTAACAACGAATGGACAATACACCCATAGGGGAAAGGTTTGCTAAGATGGAAAGATTTCTGCACAAAGGAAACAAAATATTAGGTATGCACACGTTTCTATGCACCAGACAGTGTTTCTGCGGGTCACCCCTAACCCCTCTCAAGCTTGGACTCAGTTGCTGCCACTGCTTATTTGTCAGACGGATCAGGTTATGATATTGCTTAGCTCATGAGATTTGTAAATGAATCTTGCAAATCACATTCTAGCCCTGATTCAGCACAAGCCACAGACTGGGGCTTGTTTCTGACCTACTGTGCCGGAGGCGGCCATGGTGGCTTGGTGTATTTGTTTGCGGTGAATCTGCTCTGACAGCCTGTTCAAAGATTTGGTTTTATGACACTAAGTTTCCCGAAGGAGGAAAAAACCTTAGTAAAGTTAGTTAGTAAACCACCATCTGTCTACGGTTTAGAAATGTATAAGGGTTATAAACAAGAAGTATGCATTCTGGGAAATTAAGTGTTATTCCACCCTGATCCACAAAAGTTAAATGGTTTTTCCACCAAAATGTTTTTTCTTTCATACCTTTCTAGACCATGACAGTGTAAATAATTCGGCAGTCAATAGGATAGTCACAAGCCTTCTGGTTTTCTTCTAAAATATTTTAAATTGTGATCAGAAGACAAACTAAGCTTGTATGGGTCGAGAAACCCTTTAATATATTAAACAATTTAACTTTTATGAAAAATAATCATTTGTCAGTTTTCACATTATTCAAACAATTCTAATTAATTTTAATTTTATTTTACATTAAATTCACATTCCAATTGTGCATCCTAGCTACTACCAATAAAGCTCAAATTAAAGAATTTAATTAGAATTTAAAAGCAGCACTAACAGGTGCGACATTTGCGACATTTCATGTCTGTTTATTCTCTGTGTTTTTGCATTTTTGGTTTGGTTTCATTTTCATTGTGTTAGTTTCAGTTTATGTCTTCCTATCTTCCTTCCTGTGTGCCCATATTTGGTAGTTCCTGTGTTTGATGTTATTATGAGTTGATTTGTCCACTTGTGTCTCCCTAGCTGCCTCACTTTTGTCATTAGTCTTTGTGTATAAATCCCCTGTCTTGAGTTTGAGTTTGTCAGTCAATGTTAATGGTATATGTGAATGTCTTGGTTGAATTCTCCTTGTTTGATTTATTATTAAAAGACTTTAAGTTATCTCAAGTTTTCGATCTCCTGCGCTCTCCTTAACCTGCACGCAATGTAACAGCGATCTTAGTTTGTAAGAGCTAATTACTGATTGGTCGATTGATTTGTATTTATTTGTTTAGCTATGCGTGGGGTATGACCTACCACGAACACTGTAGAAGGAACAAAAATGCAATTAGGCCATTAAGGGACACTGTGATAAAAGAGACAGATTAGGGTGGCCAGGTAAGGACCGTGGTCTCCAGCTCTGTTGGGACGCCCATGTCTGTTAATTAGTGCTCACCAGATGGAAGTGAAAACATTCCACTTGGGAAGACCTCCGCAGAGAGTAGATTGTGTTTAATACATTATTTATTTGCAGACTCAATGGTATCACCAACTCCCAAATGACAGCAAACCACATGGGGCAAGGACAGGAATCCCATCCAAAGCGAAAATGCGTGTTCTCGCACACAAATGCTTTTGAATCTCTGGAAGCAGCAAACACACCACTTTCTGATTTCTTCTGAGCAGGGCTCTCAAGAGTGGCAGGTGGGTATTGGAGCTGCCTCACACTTTTGGAGGATGTTTCTCCAAGGAGAAGAGTTTGCTCAAGCTTCCTTGCAAGCAGCCATCTGTTAGAGTTCGTATCTTTCCTTCGTTCTTAGTCTGGAGAGACGGTACGCCACACCCTGGCCCCTTTATTTACAGAAACCTCAACCACAACAGCTGCTTATTTTCTTCTGTCCTCATATAGCTTTTCAACTAGAGGCCAGGAAAACATTGCACATCTCCCAAGAATACCTATCGTTTTCTATAATCACCATCTTAAAGTCCCCGGGGCTGTTCTTCATGCTGTTTTCTCCGTTTTTCCTTTCCTGGCCGTAATGCCACTTTCAAAAGTAATGCAACTAAAATTATGCACAATTTCTTTAAAGTGATTATTGAAGTAAAGAGAGCACAGAAAGAGAAACGCTGGAAAAAAATACATTAAGACAAAGAGTCATTTGTAGTCGTATGTGTCACAGCGAATCGCGTCCACATTGCGGTTTCAGTAGCCTAATAAGAGGAAGAGTGCCTAATTGTGGGATTTATCGCAATAGTCATTTTGCTTGTTTGCGAGGCAGAATTTCAGCATAAGAGGTGACATCTCTTCTATTACAGGAGATAATGGCTGGCCTAATCAGTGTACTCACCACAGTGGGTTGATAAGATTTGATTAACGGACATGTACTGATTACAGAACGAAAGAGGAACAACAGGGCCGGAACACCGGATGATATGCCGTCATCTTACAGAAATCCGAGCCTGTGGCCTGACATGAAGTGGCCTGTAGTTTTGCGTCACCGAGAAAAATCATGCATAATCACTGATGGCCATTTTGTCAGAACACGTCGCCCAAATGTCAATGTGTAATTATTATTTTGCATAATTGCTTGAGCAGCCAGGTTCTCCTCTCATTCTCAGGAGTTTAATTGCCTTAATTGACAGACAAAGAGAGGTTTGAGACGCTGGGGCATGCATTACAGAGAATAACAGTCGCGTTGGCTGTGAACCCTATTTATGACCTCATCAGCTCTACTCTCCACATGGTCCGCACCCTGCTTAATTACCAAGCAACCAGCCGGAAAAGAGGAGGAGGAGAAATCAAGAAAGTAAGGGAGGGAGAGGAGAGGAGAGCATCTTCAGTAGAGAGCCTTTGGTCCCCTGGGTCTTCTAGTACCATATGTTTTCACTTAGTCAATCATGTAGACACTTCTTCCAATCTGCTTCAGAAGACCTGAGACTGGCACGCTCGCCTCATCACTTTGCTTCTGCTTTTCAGCTGGCCTCTTTATAAACAAAGTCTTGTTCTCCCAAATGTCTGAACACTCGCTGATTAAGGTGAGGAGGGGGTTCTGATTAGTTAAAGGGACGGTTCACCCAAAAATGAAAATTCTGTATGACTTTCCTTCTTCTGTGGAACACATACAGTATTTTTTAAAAACTCTCAGTGGGGTCCAGTGTTGTTTTGGAGATCCAAATACCTTCTGTTAGGTTCATCTGCAAAAAAAAGAAAAAAACATTCACTCACTTTGTAGATGTTCTGAGGAGGTACTAAAGTTAGTACAAGATGAATTATTCAGATTTAGCTGAATGACCTAAGGCAATAACTAAGGAAAAGCAAATACTTGAGAGGGTGAAGAAAGAAATATCCATATCATTTGCATGTGTTTGGTTCAATACACTAAAGAGAAACATTGTGGTGCACAAATACGACATTTGCTGTATAAATATTTTCAATTTTATTTATATCTAATTAATTAATGTAAAATAGTGCAATAATACCTGCACAAAACAGAGTATATATGTCCGTTTTTAAATGGTAGGCATAAAATAACATTTTTCTGTGAAAATTTGTATTTTTTTAATTTGTTGGTGTTCTTGGGAAGAAAGAAATGAGATGAGTGTAGCTAAATAATAACAACAGAAAATGTTCTGGTTTGAACAACTGCCAAGCAAATGTTTTTATATGATGTGGTATAGAGGAGATAAATGAGGCTAGCGGAGCACGGTGTGATCAGTAAGTGCTTCACAGAACAAGAAGAGTAATTGCGGTGATCAGCACTTAATACGTAATGAAGACAACTTCACCTATTGGAGCCAATTTCTACATTGGATACAGTTTTTTTTACCCTTTTTAACCTTTATTCAGCAGGTAGTGCTGTTTTTCTTTACTCAGTGGACACAGTAGCACTTAATTACAGTCTGTCCACAATTAAGTGGAGTGCATTTGTTTTCCCTGAGACTGCCGAAGCTGTCCTTGAGTGATGGTTCAATTGGTGACAGAGACCAGAGAGAAAAGATAAAATACAAATAGGAGAGTAAACAAGGCCTATGGAGAACATACAGTACTATCACCAGATAATCTGTAAACAATTCAGTTCTGAGTACACTGATCATTATAATGCTTTGTGGGGGCTCTGTCCAAGATGACAGGATTGACAAGAGACCATAGTGAGTTCAACCTCATGTTGGTCTGAATCTTTATGCACTTATGTTTTCTTCAGAAAGTACAATAATATATTTTAAAGAATGTTGGTCTATTGGATGGACAGAGGATACAATAGAAGAATACAAATCAATCAGTGGGAATAAAACATGTTTGTTTTTTGAGTTTATGTCCAATGCAATTTAGATGATGAGGCAAACTAGATCTAGTTGTTCTAGATTTAGATTTAAATATTTAATTGTTAAAGCAAGCGCCCACATGCACTTAGTACAGAAGTAAAATTATTAAAAATAATTTATTAAAAAATAAATTATGTATAATGTTATAATAAATAAAATTTGTTTTGCAACCTACAGAGACATTTCAGGTTTATAGAGGGAACCTATAGTCTCCTCTATTATTTACTGTACATAATTTCTGTTTTTATTTAATTAAATGCCTATAAATTTATTTGAATTTTATGCCAGATAATTGAAGACCTTTTGAGTAATACAGTTTAAGTTTACCCTTTTGAGTAATAAAGTTTAAGTTTACGGGAACGTATCAGTATTAATGTTTCAATCTCACTTAAATGTCATTACCCACTCATCCCCGCCCCATCCAAAACGGGAAAAAAAAGGACGAAGAGAAAGGAAGGGAAAAACAGAAGAGCTCTGAAGCATTTATATGAAAGATAACAAGCATCAGGCGTGGAGGAAGATAATAGAGGATCTCAATCAATGACTGCTGCATGCCTTTAGTAAAGGCTAGTTGGTAAGCTAATGAGTGTCAAATGATTTGCAACTGAAAGGTCAACCTTTATAACATGAATGGAATTCATCTCAACCGGCTGGGCCTCAGTCCCCCAGGGGGTCTAATTGGGAGCATGAGCTCAAGAAAGTAACCCTAGAGTTTGTAGTTTTCACCGTCTGGATGTGACACCTAAGATCTGAGCTCTTCTCCCATTAAGGACTTTGGGTTTGCCCTTACTACTTCTTAAGAAAATGACTGCAATAACATTGATAATTAGTTCAAAATGACGTAATGATCAAAAGTGCACAGTCTTTCCTAACAAAATGCATTGCATTCACAGGTTTATAGTAATAGGTTTGTTGAATTCTCAAAGGGAAAAAAAAATGTAATTGGCAAACCTTGCTTGTGAAGTACATAAAAGCGTTTTAGTGAAATTTAATCCTCTGCATAAATTTCCATTTAGGATCCAATAATTCACTTCTGCATGCATCTTCAGTGAATATAAATATGTACTCTCACACAAAACTTAAAAGCAAAGCAGATATTTTACTGTTTATATGAAAAGCCATCAGTCATTGTGATAAACATTGTGATAAACAGTTTTTCTCGGTATTGGAGAATAACAGTAAATTTGGACCAGATTCTTAAGGAGCAATAGCCTAAAAAAATAAAAGATATATTGCTGCAAAAAAATTTTTTATATTTAATCTACGCTAAAATATGCATAAGATGAAAAGGCCACCCCTCCATCTGGTGTTAAGATCACAAGTGGTTACCAAACCAAAATCACAGCTGCCTTTTCTTCTGTTTTCTTCATGAGCTTGTTCCATTACTTGCAAAATAATATTCATAAAGAGTATACAGTTATGGTATTCTTTTTGATCAACCCAGACCGTAGCATTGCCCTGTTGTTTCTTTGTAATTTTTTGTAAAAACAGTGAATATTCCTCCGCTACTGTTGTTAGTTCTGCTTGTGGAAAACAATAAATACTGCATTATGTGGTCAGTTTAACCTCCTTCATTTCTGCCCTACTAATCATAAGTCCCCTTAGCTGTGCCCTAGTCCTCCTGCTATTGTGTAGAGGGCACTGCCACACTCGATTAATTCTCTTTTCCATAACCCTTTTGGTGCAACAGTCCTGGCAGTCTTATCACTGTATGTGGTCTGGCAAATCTATTACAATTATAACCGTATCTCTTTTCATCTTTGTGATTAGTAAAACTCTGACTCATGTTATTCCTTTTCACAAAAACGTACAAAGGTTCGATAAATAAAGCAAAATCTTTACACAATTACTGTACTTATCATGTTACAGTAAACATCATGTTATAATTTTAAAACAAAGTTAATATTTGAAAACTAATGCTTTTGAATGCTAACATCACACATACCCAGCTTCAAATCTATGTGTTTTCATAAAAGGTAGGTTTGTTCAGGACAGTTGCTAGCGGAGTACGGCTACTTACTTGAGAGACGAGGAGCATTGATTTGAATCTCATAACTATGAACAAAACTGAATGAACGTTACACTGTAAACGCAAAAAAAAAAAGGCACGGTTGCATCAACAAATGCCGCCTTACATCAGTTTTGCATTTGTTAACTCTATCCTGTAGGTTTAGAGTTGGATTTGGTGTAAATCAATGCAACATGATAGAGCATTAACTTTTAGCAACTGTCCACAGATATTTACATTCTGAACCATCACAATATACCTATATCAATGTAATAAAAGTGTGCCAGAGTTCACAATTTGAACCTGTGTTTAAGCTCCACTCAGAAACCAGGTTGCTAAAAACATAGTGGATGCAGAGAACTTTGCTTAATTGTATGTAATGATACATTATCCATTCAGTCATGCAGGGATTGTGTGTAGTAAATTCATTACAAAGAGGTAAGAAGGGAGACTGGCACTCTTTTAAAACACAGCAGGCATCCAGGCATGGCCCCCTGTGAATGGCATGATGGAAACTTATCACAGAGCAGCAGCCTCACTACACCTTACCTTTGCCCATGGTGCGCACAGGCGAGCAAACTGAGCCTAGTGTCACATTTTAATGAGTCATTTCTGACGCTATCAAAATTTTCGTGCCCATAGGCAACATTGCAAGCTTCATAAACTGTATTGAAGTCGCAAAGACCTTCCAGACAATCTTTTAACTGTTTAGAAATATGATAATTTTATGCAGTAAAGTCTAGTACAATACAGGCCATTTTCTTTTGGGGTGAATTTCAAACTCTTAATTCAGGATGGTTGGATCAAAATCTGCAGCTTTGTTCCTCCAATTGAGTGGTAGAAAACATGAGCCAGCTGGAGGGCAGATTTTGTTGGCCACCATTTTCACTGTTTTTCCTTCCATATGGATCTCTGGGAAAAGCACACGGATTCCGCCACCCAACTGAGTCACAGCAAAAAAATAAAAAATAAAAAACAAAATAAATAAAAAAGGCAGAGGCCTTTGGCCTACACTAAATAAAAACTACCTGCTTAGAGGTTTAGATGATTTATTATAAAAGGCATCCAATTTTTTTATTAAATGAGGACTGAAAAGTTAGTAAAAGCAAGCATGTTCATTTTTGTCTCTTCAAGGTCATTAAATCTTACCTGATGTTTTTTACAGTTTCGTACAGAGTCTGACAGAGTTTAAAACTCAGTAATGGGAACATCTGCACAAGCTGATGTGACATGTAGAATTAAAAAGAAGATGAAATGGCATTTATTAGTGGATTTTTTTTTTTTTTTTTTGCTTTAATTAGCAATCCTCTAACAAGTGTGATATTGAGTGCACATTAGAATCAAAAGGTGGCAAAACAGTAGTCATCAAACCAGATAATTACAGATCTTCAGTATGGAAGGAGAATTATCCCAACTTTGAACTGCTATAAGCAGAATAATGCAAATAAGGTTGACAATTAGTCGTTTGCCATTTTTAACGACATGTTTCTATGGGGGGAAAACTGTGTGTATATGTGTATATATAGAAAGAAAGACAGAGAGATGTTTAGGGTTAGTTTACAGTAATTGTAATTAGATTTATATTAAACATTTAAAAAATTACAAGATATACTCATTTAGCTAAGTAAATGTGCATGCGTGTGTGTGTGTGTGAATGAATGAATGAATGAATGAATGAATGAATGAATGAATGAGTAAAAAAAAACTTCATCTTGGTGTTAAATCAGAAAGGTGAATGAGAGGTTGATACGATGGTGTTTGGTAAGCAGATTGAATATCAGAGAAAAGGCCCTGGGAAAGTGGCGGAGCCCAAATTTTCCATTTAGAATTACCATATTTATTACTCTACCCCAGCTAAAGAAACATTCGATTCAGACTCACTGGGGTTAGATGAGAGTGTCATAGCCTTTCCCAACACTGAATTTAGCTCTAACAGAAAATGGAATGAATTACCTTTTTCTCAATAGTATAGCAATTGATTTTTGAGTCTATTCATTCCTGTTATAGCTGATAAATATAGATGTTTACGTCTTTTCCAGGATTTTTTTTTGGGGGGGGGGGTTGATGCAATGTAGGCAGGTTGCATGTTGGTTTGAGGTTTGTTGGTTTCCACAATTACTAGCTAACTATCAAAGAAACAAAAAAAAAATGTATTCTCATGTATTTCATTTGAAGGCAAAGTAAATAGATTACACCATTAGATAGCGTTCCATCTTAGACTTTAAAATTTCACTCCCTCCAATATTGAATATTTGGTTTCCTCCCTGGTAAGTACTCATTTAGCACACACTTTTATCTAAAGTGAATTTCTGAACACTTATTAGGACAATCCCCCTGAAGCAACCTGGGGTTAAGTGCCTTGCTCAAAAGCTCAGTAGTGATAGCTCATGACTTACTTTCTTACAAGATTCAAACCAGCAACCTTAGCTTCATTCATTTCCAGTAAGCTTCAGACACTATGCCACCCTAATCAACACTGACAAACATTAAGAAACATTCATTAACCATCTTTCTATAATGTTACTCTTGCCCTTACACATTTCTCCTTGTCACTAAAGAATAAAATTAGCAAGGCAACATACTATTTCCATCTGTTAAATATTTATGGCTTTAAACAATCATGTGGTCAAGCAGAAGAGTGAACCTTCTAAGTAATTTAATACAGTATAATGCTTTCTTCTAGTAGAGCAATGGGTAATTGCATTTAAAGCTTTGACACCTGAAACTCTTGCAATATGATTCGTTATGATACCCCTGCTCAGCTGAATAAGGGAAACCGAAAAAAAGATTCATTATCGAACCGCAAATAGAAGACAGGTGACATATATATATATATATATATATATATAATGGTGGATTTGGCATTATCAATGTCCATGCATGATGCATTTAAAAACAGCATGTATTGACGGCAATGAATGTTAAGATGTTTAGTTGCATAACCAGTTTTTTTGGCCATATATAGCAGCGAGTCTCAGAGTGTATGAGTTGGTTGGGGGTGTGTGTCTGTGTGTACGTGCTCATTTCCTAGGCTGTGAGTGAGAGCTGCAGAAGGAGACTCAGCTACATTAAGACTAGCCCCATTCATCACTGGCCGCTCTGCATTCAAAGCACATGGCTCCTCTTTAATGCCAGCTAAGCAGAACAGGCCCCAGAACAATGAGAGAAAAGCAAATTAAAAACATTTATTTATAGTTACTATCCCAGGCTAAGTCAGGCTGACTGAGTAATGAAGCAGCACTCCGCTGTTCGCTGTGCTGCACTGCTATTTGTCTCTGCTCTTTACTCTAATACGCAGTTTGGGAGGCAACAGCTGTTAATCTTAACCAGCTTTGCTTCAGCTCTGTCTCTCTATCACACTAACCAGGCTGCATTTGTGTTTCATCTTTACTGCCGTGTCAGTGAAACTTTTGTCAGAGCATTTATTACGCACTGACTTGATAAGATGCAACATTGTAAATTGTAGGTTTGTATCATATCTACTAAAATGCTTACACAGGTAATAGTCAAGTATGAAATCTCTTTATTTATTTATAGCACATAAAGTGTATAGTTTGTGTGTGTGTGTGTGTGTGTGTATATATATATATATATATATGCGTGTGTCCAAGAGATCATATTTTTGAATGAGATCATTTTGAGATAATTTTTATGGTGGATTTGGTTAAATTAATTTTGTATCCACCTATGAGATTTTCTTTTATGTGACCGGGTGACTTCCTGTCATGTGATCAGTGATCTGTTATATGGCCATTTTAAGCACACAAACGAAAAATGCAAAAAGTATAAAATGATAATAAGGAGCATATTTCCAACACCCATGCAGGGAGCCTATGCGAAACCTTTGAATATTTCCTATTTAGATTACCTTCATACTGTAACGATATGGAGGCGGGGAGTCATGTGGATTCAAGTGCAGGCTGATTTATTAAGAAAACACGGTGAAACAAGCAGACAGGACGATCACAGCAGACATAATCACATGGGCAAAGGCAGTAGAGTATT
>JAUCMU010000026.1:20969814-20981211 GCA_032275025.1 Enteromius treurensis | reverse complement strand
GAAACAGGTTAAACACTATGGAAACGAATGACAGGGGCGGAGACATGAGTGAACTACTATGGTGACAAACACAAGGGGCGGAGGCATAAGTTAATTGATGAAGTGAGAACAGAAACACAAAACACAGACAGCCAATGGGGCTCTGGAGTGCCATCCAGTGGCGAGAGCTGGCACATCCAGGCTGATCGTCACACATACACAATTGGATTATATATTTCTCAGGACAAAAACAAACATTGGAGGAATCAACTCACTGCTTGTGTAAGTATACATGTTTATATTAACCTAGAAGAATGCTTTGGACATTATTGATTGAATTTTGGTTCAACAGTGAAACTGACTTGTGTAGTTGTAAGCTGGATCTATTGCATTTGTTTGGCTGATTGTTGCACAACTTTTGTTGAAGTCTGAGGTCGAACTATAATGGTGTTTTTGACTTTTTAATGTGGGCTTTTAGTAACAAGGAAATGTATTTCTGTTTGTAACAATTCAAGTGTGAAGTAGCACCTTAATGTATTTGCAAGTTCATAGTTATCTGACTGCAGGGAACTTGCTTGGCCAAAACACACTTACCAACAGCAGGTAGCACAGAATAAGTAAAAAGCTGTTTGCACAAGACATGTCCATGCATTCAAAATCAGTTGGAGGGCACGAAACAGAAAACTTGACAGTATAGAGTATGCCAGTAAAAGGCTTATGTTCAAGTCTTAAAAATTAATCTTAAAACAAATAAATAATAAAAAAACCCTTTTGATTTTTTTTTACTTCCAATAATGCCATAAGAATTTTTTGGGTACATTTTGGGTACACGCTAGTAAAAAAAACCTTTTTTTCTCTCCCTTACGCAGTGTGAAGAACATTTTGATAATCTAAAGAACCTATTCTACCATGAAAAAGTTTATGGATTTAAAGAATTCTTCACTAAACCTTTTGATGCCGTTAAAGAACTTTTATTTTTAAAAGTGATGCTTTTGTGTTCTGCAGTAAAACCTTTATTTTATTTGTATTTTATTATTTTTTTTGCATTTATTGATGTGATTAATTGCAGTTAATTAGATTGATTAATGAGCATATAATATAAATAATTTTGTTAAACATATTAAATGTTTAACAGCTCTATTATTGATACATTAGAAGTCAAACCTGGTTGTGCAAAATGTTTGCAAGTCAGTTAGTCATTTTTTAACTGTTTATGTGGATTACGGCCTTGCCATGTTCGTTTGCTCTTCAGTTGGCTGAACCAGTCTGCTTCAGGATATTCACTCTGTATTTTGTTGCTGACCTGAGCATTCTGCGATCTGGAGGTGGACAGATGAGTTGTGAGGTTTTTTCCTCTGATGAGCAATAAGTGCAGAGGTGTCGAGTTGGCAAATGTCAGGGGTCAAAATGTATTGTGACAGCACAGTTTGCAGACATCTGGCCCAATTAAGAGAAGGTTGAGCTCATCACTTCACCTGTACATGGTTTCTAAAGCAGAGATCTGGGGAAAACACACTTCTCTTAGGAAAAGAGTGGTAAGGCCCTGCTCCTCAAGACTGATGAGTGTTTCACCCAATCAAACCCACCAACATATAATAGAAAGAAAAGAAAATAAAACTATGAGCTTGTGTGTAGAGTCACAAACTGTATTTCTATAAATGCTTAATGCGGCACTGATTTGTACAGAATTTATTTGTGTTGTGTGGATTGTAGTGTAGAAACAACAATCTGTGAGAAAAAAGCTTCTGCAAAATAAGTTAAAAAAATCAAAAGGACATTTAATTTTTGCTTATAATTTAGCATGTTGCAACATCCAACACACAAACAACTATGATTGTGACATTACAACCACATAAGTGCTTTTTAAAGTTTTGAAATCATACAGCTGCTTTCAAAACAAGCTCTTCCAGTAACTTTTCCAATGTTTTGTGCCATAGAGCACAATAACTGTTTTTAATGTCACATTTATAACTAATTCCTGAGTGGGTGGAAGTAAACATCCATACTGTCAGCTATTTCTTTCACACCATGAGTAAAGTTTGTTAAATTATCAATCTAAAGCCTGATTATTTCAAGTGAATAGTTTATCATAAACAGATTTCTCTCTAATGGGAAATTTGGTTTATTTTAATAAATTGGTTTGTTAATAATCAGGATAGATCTTGTAAATGAACAGAATAAAAAGCAACCAGTTTGAGTCCCTGTCTTTGCAATGTATTTGAATAGATTATTGAATAAAAGGCATTTTGTGTTTTTGATTTGTATACATTTCAAATACTATATAGTAGGCAGACATCCATTTAATCCAACAATAATAATAATAAAAAAAAAAACTTTAGGTAAAAGTGTAGATAAATTTACATGAATGTTAAAATAAATAGGCCGTTATGATAAAGTAATGTCTTGCCTTATGTTTTCTCTTTTTTCTTGCTCATAATTCTGCTTTACTTAAAGTATGTCAAACTATAGAAGAAAAATGGGTTGAAAACGACAGTACACATTGATTTTAAGCACAGTAACACAGTAGGTTACTGACTGCCTTCTATGTCATCTATTCATTACCAAGAGTGCTAAAATTGACCAGCTGCTTCTCAAATGTTTTCTAAATGTTTTATTTGCTTATACTGTACACTAAAAAGTGATGTAGCCATTTAACCGTTTATTTAATCACTCCCCAACAATAATGTTAAAATCAATAGCCATTTTGCTCCAGTCAGTACAATAGAGATGGAATAATCCCTTTGCCTTACAATTTTCTTGGTGAATATTTTGCTTCACATGGAGTTATGTCAAATTATAGAAGTGAAAGATTCTGCAAATGACAATTTGCATTGATGTTAAGCACAGTAACACAACTATCTTCTAAAACTTATATTCATTACCATGAATCCAGAAACTGTGACCAGTTACTTCTTGATGTTTTTAGGACACACAGCATTGCATTCCGCATCGTCACGCTCTGTTTAGCAGTTCAGCAAAGGATTTGAATAACATGGTTTTCCTGCGCTGAAGTCAACAAACACCCAGATCGACATGACTCTTCGTGTTGCCTTTGCAGGTGGCACAGCTCTACCAGCAGACTACATGTGGATTGTGGGTTCAGCGCCATGGTGAGCAGCGGCAGAGGGTCTGTCTAAAGTTCAGCACATGCTCCATTATTGTGCAGCATCTCTCTTGGGTTGCACCCAACAGCACTGGTGCAAGTAGAAAGCGTAATTTTATTTTCACCTGCTCTCAGAGCGCTGCGCCCACATGAGTGTGCAGCAACTCTCCTCACAGAGCCTGCGTTGTTCCTCTGAAGCATGATGAATTATTTAGAGCCACGCTCCTATTAACGGCAGTGTCCCGCAGTTCTATCCGCTCTGCTCTCTTCTACCGGAGCTGGGCGGCGAGCGCTGAGCATTGTGGCATGCTGGTAACAGCAGTGCTGCCATCACAAACTGAAATCCATCGACAGGTCATGCAATCTCTTGCTTTGTGTTTTAATTAGTCCAACTGTTAAAAAAGAAAAGAGGGACACAAATAAAATGATGACCTTTTCTCCTTTTTGAATCTCACTTGAGTCATCATCCGGTTGTTATGATTAGTTGGCATGGATGTAAAAGCCTTTTAGTGCTTTTATCAGGCAAGACAATAATACAAATCAAGCTTTTTTCGCTCCTCATTAACGGCATTTGAGCTCTTTATTTTTGGTGCGCTAGTTCTGTAATGAGTTGACACATGCACCACCTACATGCTGCCTGTCTGTGTAAATGATGGGCAAAGAGTGCAATTTTTCCTTTAGAAGAGCTGCTGTTTCCCCATCAAAGCTGTAGAACTAAAGAATGGGTGGCTATAACTCAACCGCCTGACATTACTTTGTCCTTGCTTTTGGATCAAGGAGAAAAAGCCCCTCTCAAAGGTTTGTCCCCCTCTAATGAAGGCCACCCAAGGGACTAGAATGGGGTATATCTACCTTTCTATTTGTGGGGAGGTGGCAGGAATATGGACTACCCTAATATATTCATTAAAGCAAGGGTAGGCATTTTTCCCAAAAACATTTTTTTTAATTATACTGGTACATCTCTTCAAATTCTGATAGAGTTAATAAATAACGTGGTCTGTCTATATATATAAATTCTTATTCCACTACATAAGTCCAAAACAAAATTCCAAAGCTTGCCAAAATACACAGAGACAGATAAGAGAGTAAAACACGCATAAACACTGGTATTTTACAAGATGGAGAATTCTGGTTTGGGTTTCAGTCGATACAACAAACTTGCAGAGTTTCTTCTTCAAATTCAAATGTATTCGTATAGTGCTTTTCATGATACATATCATTGCAAAGCAGCTTTACACCAAAGTAATGTTTTACAGTATATATAGTAGTAGTTTGTACATGTACATGTGGCATAGATGTAAGTCTTCTTCTCAACGTAAAGCTGAAGGTATTCCTAATACATCGGACCTTTTATTGAACGGAATGTACTTTTACATGTTGAGACATGCCTTCACTTTTATAGACCTGCATGTGAGGGCTGTGCTTGTGAGGTTTTGATTGGGGTAGGCAGGACACATGCTTCATTTTCATTTTATTTTGTTTTTCTATTTTTTTTTTTTTGCAGCTTCTCTACATCACACCTGTAGTGCACAAACTGCCTACCCTAGCTTTACCACTGAGTGTGTGAGTCCCACAAAACAAACATTGATAACATAAACATCACTGCATATTTGTATGCCATGTCTAAGTGTTTGTCTATTGCTTGCCTGCACGTTGTTTGCCATTCTGTAACTGTATGCTGTTAATTGGCATCACAACGTAATTAGAGAAAATGAACAAAGACAGATGTTAAAGGACAATCCGCAATGTCATGTGTTGGAAAAGCGGGAATAATCTTTGCATAAAATTGGAATCTGATGTCAAAAGCTGATTTAGCTGGTGTCTTTCAGGGCTAACATGTATTATGTGATAGTCGCTAACCTTATTTTCCATCCTCAAGCCCAGCTTTATCTTCTTTTCGAAGATCTGTCAGGAATTTAGTCATTTAGACATTGATATGAACAATCGTAATTGTCTAAGGTTAAATGCCAAATGCTGAAATGCTCTTCTGGCAGCATTTGGCAATGAGGTTTCTGATCTGGCTTAGTGTTGTTGTTTTCCTCCTTGCTCAGGATTTTTCTCCATCTTCTGCATAGGGTTGAACAGGAGGCCACTTAATTCCTCTGACATAAAGAGGGGGCTCCATGTGTTCCTGTGCCTCCATGTGCTCCTTGGATGCCTGATTATTCTGAGAGGGAGAAAATGAGGGCTCAAGTTGTCATCTGCATGAACGAACAGATCCCACCTTTAATTCTGTGGCACGGTGATATTTGCATGAAACTTTGGCCAATTATTCTCTTCGGCAACACATGGCGCAGAGTGTTACACGTGGCTGGAGAGAGCGGGTGGCAGATTTTGGAGCCCAGTCAGAAGCTAGCTTGTTTACAGCGCTGTCATTTAAGGTTAGAGTTTGAAGGTGAGAACCAACACTACTTCGTTTGGCTTTAATAAAACTGCTGTAATGCTTCACTGTCATTTAATCATGCAACAACATCCATCTTCTATCTATATATCTATTGAAAATTTCAATTTTTGTGTGAACTTTTCTTTTAATTCTACTTCCTTACATTATTTATCCTGTTTTCTATTTAGTCAGGGTCCAACTGTATCATATCAACATGTTATAAGATTTTTATAAGACGCATCCATTTCTGACAGCTGAAGAGTAAAATTAAAATGGACAGCTTCAATCTAAAATTTCCTTTCCTAGAAATGCTCTTTTTCTTCATTTAACTGAGCTCCCCAATTAAGTCCAATCTGGCATTAAGACTGTGCAGATCTTGGAAAATGACAGAGTCAGAAATATAATTTACAAAATCCTCAGTCTCTTTCCCTGACAGTAATTGCCAGGTACACTTTGCTCAGCTGCAAAGAACCGTCATATCACTAAAAGTTAAAGTAATTAGAAATGACTGAACGGGATTAAGAATTTGTGTTTTAGGCCTTATGCGGTCTGCTGATGTATGATGTTTAACATGTATGCTGCTGTATTTGCCGTCATTTTCTGGCCATAATGCATCTTTTATGCCTGAATTACAACATCATATTTAATTGCTTGTTAGAGAGTGGAGGCGTTAATCTTAAAAACATGAGACATTTAAAAATTCAGCGGGTCTCTCAAAAATTAGCATCATTGCTCATTGTGGTCTGTGCATTGGAAATTTGCCTGTTCATTATCTGGAAATCCAACTACAACCTGCCAGTAGTGGCTTCATCTGCAGTGGTTAATGCATACTTGAAATTAAAGTTCAAGAGTGCATTAATCCTTGCAAAATAATGATGGGGGAGGGGGGAAATAGATGCAAATGAATCTCAGTATCCATGTTTTACACAAACAGTAAAAGACTTGAATACTCAGCAGGGCATGATAACGTACCATCCCGACAAGGACTGTGCCCTTCTTTACAATAAGGAAAACAAATGATTATTACTCTGTATTGGTACTGTAAAAAATGCAGTTTGAAAGACATATGTATTGCCATACGGTTCATGCACAATTAGCATTTTCAATTAAATAGAGCCATTTGCTATTATGCTGAGAAATGTTCTCTATCATTAATCATGTTTTGCCCACTTTCCTAAAGGACGTGATTCTCCATTATTACAATATGAAAGATTTCTAATTGTGCTTCAGCAATTACCTCTAGGACTTTCTCCTGAGGCCCTAACACTGGAAATGACTGGCCTCTAATATTGACCCAAATGCATTTAATCAACTGGCTGAGGTTGCTTAGAAGGGTAATCACACTTGCAATTAAAAATGTATTACCATCCTTGGCATTAGCTCTTTAAATGCTGAAAACAAGGAGTTGTTCACTAGCTTGATTAGCACAGAGGGCTGACTGAGTTGGCCTCAGCCGCCCGCCTGCCAGCTTCCACTGTTCACATTGTACTCCACTTCTGTTGAACATGCAAATGTGCAAATCAGCAAATCAAACAATACATTACATTATGCTCCATTCATTTGGCAGGCACTCTCACCCAGGGCAACTGGAAATGCTGATAGGTGTGGAGCGCATTATAATGAAGGGGGTTTGAATTGGAAAGGTTTGCCTAAGCGTAGATCTCTTAGCAAGAGATATGACTTAAAATTATGAACAGCTAATTTTGACATCCCTTTGGGAGAGTTTGACTCGCATACCCAGAAAAGTGTTTTATTACCTGGGTGAGAGGCAAAAAAGCATTTTTTTTTTGTCTATTTTTAGGCCTCACTGACTTTTATTGTACAGACAAAATCAGTTTAAACATTCTCCTTTTGTGTTCCAGAAAAAAAAAGTCATATAATTTTGGAAAAAGCTGAGATAACAGATTTTTCAGCATCTTTTAACTTTTAACTATACATTTAATATTAGCTGTAGCGTCAAAATTCATGATTTGAATTACTGTGGAACTAGAAATAGTGAGCCTTTATGAATCTACCGCGGTCGCTCTTTAAGGACCTCTTATGAATGTGTGGGCCAACCGGTCCAATGTTTGAAATAATAGTACATGTGCATGCCTTTTATAGCACTGGAAGCTTGTGTCTTAGTCAGTTAATAATTATGAAACTCAATGAAAGCGTCACAAAATAAATCATAATTTACCGCCATCTTGCACGTATGTAATCTGTCCTACTTGAGGGATGTTCATTGTTTTGTCATCATCACACAGTTGGCGCATGTACACATTGCCGGTGAGAGAGAGCTTATAAAGTGATGCTTTCCTCAACCACATTGATGCTATTTCACACAAAACAAGGAGATGTGTGAAGGCATTAATTGGCTCATTAATATGTTCACTCTTCTTCACAAATGAGCTGTTAATGTTGTTTTTAGGACCCTTTCAGATCCTTGTCTGAACCTAAATTCAGCTTGAAAGTTGGTTTATGGCCTTGTGTGTTCATAAGTTGTCTGTGTTGTATCTAGCCAACACCCAGATCCCTTGCTCCCTCTGCACTTCCTAACTCTGATTGGCAGTTGAGTTCGTCGTGCCTCTGTGAAGCAGAAAATATGGGCCGCATTGTGCCAGGAGCAGACGGCCATCTCCTAATCAGTTGTGATAGTCTCGTAATTAATGGGATTTGTTAATTGGGTCTCTCATCCCCAGGGGTGTCAGCCGTGAATATTCATGGAAGGATCCCGTTAACCTCCTCCCGCAATCAACCAACCTTCTCCGCACTTCAGACATCATTCTATTATTTTAGATTTTTTTCCCCCACTGTTTTGCTGTTGTCTTCATCGCCATGACAACAAATCTATCAGTGGGTCTCTAATATGAACCTGGCAGTCACCACCTTCTACATGTTTAGCACGCCACAATGCCAGTTAATTCCCACAATGCTTTTCACTGACAGGCAAACCTCAGCCAACAATTTTCATTTACCCCTGGATGTCGAGGCATCATAATTGCATTCCCGATTTTAAATGTGCCCGTGAGGTTCCAATCAGGTTACATCGGCTCTTTAATGCACCATGGCAGGGCCAAAAATTCAGTGCACACATCTGGACCAGGCCGTAAACAGTCCATTAAAACTGGGCCAGAGAAAAGCATGTTAGCATGAATCTAAGATCTACAGCTATTTATTTGTTGTTGATCCTCGTGGTTTGTTATTCTTTTGATCAAATTTTTAACTGTGTCATATTTTTCTTATATCTATTATTATTAGGCAGTGCTCTTGTTCTTTGAGTATGTTTTTCTCTCAGATCTTACGTGCAGTATATGCATTTGACAGATGATTTTGTGCATTGGGAATTTGCTAAGTGTTAAGAGTCAGTGACAGTTTCTATAATAAAGAAAAGAAAAATAATTTTTAGAGGCAAAAACAAAATCCATTTTTATGATATTTTATATATTTCATTTTAAGAGGTGAATTTAATATTTTCTAGATGTGCGTTTTAGCATCTTAATCATCGTTTCTAAGGTTTGTGTGTATAATTTATTTTTCTGCAGGTATATTCCATTCTATATATATAATATATATATGTGTGTGTGTGTCTGTGAGTATATGTGTATATAGTATTATCGCTGTTAAGCAATTAATCATACCCATTCGTTTTTCTTGACATACTATATGTATATGTTTATGTGTACTGTCTTCATTTATTTATAAATACACACACGCACAGTATATTTTGTACATATAACTCTCTATATTTTTAATTATATTATACTATATTATATTATATATAAAAGTATTAAAGAAATAAGCATAACAGTTTTTTTCAATATATACATGAATGTGTGTTGTGTGTGTGTTGGATTTTGGATGTGATTAATCAAAATAATCGTTTGACAGCACATATACTGTATATGGATATATGCACATAAGTTTGATATTTAATGGACAGTATTAATATTTATATTAATAAGCATTTGAGAATTGTATTTATTTGTTTATTTAAAATAAATGCCAATTTATTGGTTTTTTTTACATTGTCCCCCAAAAATATCTCAATTCATTTGAATTCAGAAATGTAAAATAAACATGCTGACTGTAAGAAAATAAAGCATGTAATGTTGTACTTTGTGTATAAACGTCAGCATAAGTTGTGTTTCTAACCTATTTTTAGAACAACTTAATAGTCAGGACAAAAAAAAAAAATATCACGTCATAATCGCTAGGAATTGAACCTATGACATTGGTGTTGCTAGACTACAGGAACACTTTTTACAGTTTAGCAAAATGGTAGTAGCAAAATGCCTCAGACAATTAATTGTCCTGACCCTTTAAATTTGAACTTGGCATTTACTAAACGAGATGTTTTTGCAGAGGTGGTCTAAATTCTCCTCATTTGAACTACTCTGCGCTGAAGTACTGAGAATGTCAGAGCAACGAAAACAGATGCAGAGACTACCACTCCAGAGACAGGTAATCAGTCACTCACGTCAGCGGGGGCGGGACACTGGATTGCCTTGACATCTCATTGCTCAAGGGTCCTGTCCATTTTGACACAAACTGGCTCAGTGTCAAGCACCAGAGATGCAGTCCGTGCCCTCTGGGGCCCTCAAGGACAGAGGAGAGTTGGCCTTGAGCACAGAGGTACTTTTAGACCAGGGACAACCAGGAGTAACCTGGTGGAGAAGGGCACCGCAGGACTAGGACAGCCAGGGGTAACCCAGCAAATTCTTTTAGAGCAGAATAGTGAAGGGTAAACTAATGTTAGAAGCCATTTTTAGCATAGGTTGGTGAAGGACATGGTATACAAACTAGTGTTATAAGTGGCTTTAGAATAGAATGAGGGAAGGTTTTGCTGTGTAATGCATCGCAAATAAGGGCAACTCTGAGATACACTGTAGCAATATATTACATTAATAATACATATAATGATGATGATGCCAAAAAGGGCAGTCAACCATTTGCTAATGCTTTTTGACAGTCCTGGCAGCTGTGTAGCTTCGTTTATAGTGCTGATTTCTGTAAAACCTTCACGATTCATTAATGAGGAATAACGAACCAAAAGCATTCTACTTATTTAGCATTTTTTTAGGTATCTGTGAAGCATGCCATCCTTTGTTGCTGAGAAAGCTCTCTACAGGACAAGTGGACATCTCAAACCCAATTTGGCGTTTTGTCAGTCACTTTGTAAGTTCCCACAGCTATGGACAGCTATGCTTTCTGTAGCTCATGTAGGTGAGGTGGTTGAAAAATTTGTGCCTGACTCTATATGCATTTGTAGTGCTTTTGCTAATCTGGTGCCTCTCAGAGTGCTGGGTAAGGCATGTCTGCGAAAGAACTTCACAGAAATTGACAGTTTTAAAACCGAGGGAGAAGAGGAAAGGAATTTAATAAGGAAAATTAATAATGATAATACAAAATTGGTCTTTTTTCTGATGGAGGACTTTTGTTTTATTCATTATTATAAAGCCTATTTCCTGAGCTGTTCTCTACCATACCAAAATAATTTAGCAACAAACAAAAGCAATTCTCTCCAATAATTTACTTTTGTGAAGCAATACCCAATCGTCAAAGTTTTTAACTAACACACCAGGGGGTCTGTAAAGTAGCTGCAGGGGGTCAGTAGTGAAGAGATTAAATCAAGAGTTTCTCTAATGAACTTTCTTCAATGATCTTATGTGCCTTATACATTGGGATATATATATATATATATATATATATATATATATGTGCGCACGTGTGTGTGTTTATATACTGTATGTATGTGTGTGTATGTATATACATATATATACATATATATATATATATATACATATATATATATATATATATATATATATATATATATAAACACAACAATACAGTATTTACACGCGCACACACACACATAGACCATTACTAGGGGTGTGACAAGACACTTATTCCACGAGACGAGACACTGGGTTCACAAGATCGAGACGAG
>JAUCMU010000026.1:20917513-20937796 GCA_032275025.1 Enteromius treurensis | reverse complement strand
AACTAGGTCAGTGGGTGGAGTAAAACAATGAAACGCTATGGCAACCGATGAGCGGGGCGGAGACATGAATGAACACTAGTGAGAACAAGTCCGGACATGAAAACAGAGGTAAACACACAGAGTTAGCTGGGCCCTGGAGTGCCCTCCAGTGGCCTGAGCTGGCAACTCCAGCTGATCATGACAAATATAGAGTAATTAATATAGAGTATTTTTATTTGTAGACACAATATGTCTAGTAATTTTGTTCTTTTTTTTTTTCTTTTTTTTTTTTTTGCCAAAACAAATCAGTGTCAACCGTTGAATGCGTCGCCTGTCTGGAACATGCAAACACACAAGTGGAGTAATTAAAACTTGAAAGGCTAGTCTTTTGCATATGTCTGTGAAAAACTCAAGAGTAGGGTTTCTTCTTTGACATTTTAGGAATCTAAAGGATCCTCACAAAATTATCTCAGATGCTGAGTGCTCTTGTATTTTTAATCTACTCCTTTAGCTTGAAGTGTCATCTTCTGTTTGAATTCATAATCATTGGGTAGTAAATGACTAATCAAGGTATTATTATTATCACCACTACTGCTATGTTTTCATGTATGATCAAGTTGTTGAATCAGGTATTTATTTTAATTTATTTTGTTTTAAAGAAAAATAATATGCTCATTGTGGGGAATGCATTTTAGAATATATATCTAGACTAGAATATTTATCTCTAATTTATACATTTATCTTCCTTCAGTATGACTCATTCAGAGTAGCAGGACATTCCTGCAGTTTTGTATATTTGTTTAATGTTGACTGTCTCCACGTCTACCAGTTTTTCTTGTGCTGAACAAACCTCAATAATTCAACGCTGAATATTTTCATCCATCTAGCTGCAGTGGATTAACTATTATACTCTCTTTTTGAAATGTACTCATTTTGCACACAAGCTGGTGTGTTCCTTCCCTTAAAATTCAGACTGTCAGTCATGTGGCAGCCATTTTGTTTATAGCTGGTAGGCGGAAGGCAATGTGAAGAGTGACAGCGTGAGGCGGATGGGCCTTAAAAGTCTTGACCTGTAATAGAGCGGACCATAGAGCGTGGCGGAAGCAGACTGGCGTCCGTTTGGGGGGAATTGGGGAGTAATCCGCGGGAACTCAGAACAATAAGAGCCCATGACCAGCATGATGGAGTCGATATCCAGTCCTCTGAGCTCATAAGCCCACAGACGCCAGTCCGCTGTGCACCGGAGCACAGAGCGAATCTCCCAAAGCATACAGGCTGCTCTCCTATTCTGTCTCATACTGATACAGACACATACACAGATACACAACATGGTCACCGAAGGGAGAAGACTTTTACACAGTTTGAAACTTATTTGAACAGCCTGAGTACACAAACAAAACCAAGATAAGTTTTTAAGGTTTTGACATGCAGGCTATTCGATTCATTTTGCTCTTGAAAATCAAAATGCATATTAACTCACCTCAACCTTTAATCAGCCAACTAGCTGCCCAGACCTGCATCCCAAAATATCAAATGTCAAATCCTACATGGAATGGATATTATTGTAAATAATGTATGGAAAGAATCAAATGGTGTTTCCAAGAAATTAATCCAAAAGTTGTTGGTCATGTGACACTAAGAACTTAAGTAAAGGCTTTTGAAAATTCGGCTTTGCATCACATAAATAAATATCAAAAACAGTTACTTTAAATTTCATTAATGTTTCACTATACTGTATGACTGTTTTTACTGCATTGTTGATGCATGTTGATGCATACATCCTTGGTCTTCCTTCGAAAACATTTTTTAAAAGTCCTTTGATTGGTATAGTATAAAAGAGGCACACTTGTTGTTATTTTCCTATCCACCCTAGCTATATGAGAAAAAGAAGCCTATATGTTGAATTCGAGCCAATGATGATTTTAAAATCCAAACCACAAAAACAATTTGATTTATGTTTGATTCATACTGATTCAGTTTTGAAATTCTAAAGTTTTGAGGCAGCCTCGGGTAACACCACTGTTACAAAAAAGACTGCACTTGTTACCTCACTTGTTGAAAACTGTATTTTCATCAAAAAATTATTTTTTTCACAAAACAACCAGCTGGACAATAACAAGTCTGGATTTAAAAGTGGCTTATTAGTGCTCATTTAGTGCTGTTTTTGACACTGTTAATCATTAAATTCTTCTGTCCACCCTCTCTTCGTTGGGCATCACTAGAACTTCACTCGTTTGAGTCTTACCTCACAGGTACAGTACACTGTAAAATCGAATTAGTTGACCTTTCTCCAAAAAAGCATGCAAACCGAAAAAATCTAAATCGCATGCATGTCCAGATAAACTGTTGGTTAGGCAAAAGCCAAGCGACTAGTCCTTAGCGGCCACATCACCCCAGGTGTTCTTCAGCACAGTTCAGTGTGTTTAAGAATTCCAGGTCAAGTTTTGTAATTAGACCATGCTTAACCAAGTTCAAGTAAAAATATAACTAGTAGAAATATAACTAGTAGAAATATAACTACTGTAAAACTGCTTCCTACCATTCATTGAACAGTTTGGCCCATTTTGGGTGAACTAGTTATATAATCAACATGAATCTTAATGCAAACATCTCAGTGATATAACAGCAAAAACAATGTTGATTTTCCCACATTTATGTATGTGTATAAGGTGTAATTATGAATACTTACAAAGGTTGGTTGTAGAAGTATGAGGTAGTCACAAAAGAAAAACAGGTAGGTCTCTGATGGGTGTTCAGTTTCGTCAAATATGGGTTTAAAACATAAAATACAGTACAGATATTAGTAAAAGTTCCAATTAGGAAATAATTATTGTTTATTTTACAATATTTAATACAATTAAAGTAGCAACATTTAAAGGGTTGCAGGATGTGAAATGTTCTCTTAAATAAATAAAAAACTAAAATAAAAATACAAGAAATATAGTAGTTACAGGTGTACTGCATCTGCAAGAAATTATTTGAAATTGTCAATAAACCGTAGCAGTGTTTTGCAGTCAAAACTTCTGGGTATAACAGTCATAAAATAGTTCATTTAACCTCCGTTACTCTACCACTGTTGTTTTGTTGCACATTATCAACACATTAGCGCACCGCTGCCTCGCACTGGTGAATTAATGTCATTAGTTTTGTTGTGGCAACCTGAATATTCTGAGTAAGGCTTACTCATAGCAGCAAGTAAGTCATTTTACTTGTCAAAAATTATCTGTAACCTAATGAATCCTAGTAAGTATAACAACTAAGTAAAGGTAGCTAAGTGTACATATAAGTAAGGTATACTATTGGATTGTACAGTGTAGTTCCTGTGTAGTAGTGTAGTAGACTAGGGAGGAGAGGTTTCCAAATCACATTACTTGGTCACTGTTGTTCCTCAGGGATCAGTCCTTGGACCCCTTCCTCTTCTCTATATACACTGGGACCCATCATATTGTCATATTGTCAGTTTTTCTTTCCACTGCTATGCTAATGACAAATGATCCAATGGCACCTGCACAGATCTCAGACTGCCTCGCGGATATCTCAGCATGAATAAGAGGGCATCACCTGCAGCTCAATCTGGCAAAGATGAAGCTGCTCATCTTCTCAGCAACCTCATCAGTACAGAACCAGCTAGGTTCATCAACAATAATAACATCAAGTTGAGCCAGCTGATATTTAAACATGCTATGCAAAAACAAGATCATTTTAGAGGTTTGCAGTGCACAATATAAAAAAAGGGGGCTTTTCTAACAATACACAGCTTCTCATCCAGACCCTCATCAGTGGCTGGACTATTGGAATGCTTTTCTGACTGAAGATCCAACATTTGCAAATGATTCAGAATGCAGCAGCATGTTTTATTTTCAATGAGCCCAAGACATGTCACACGACTTCTCATCTCTCTGCACCAGCTTCCAGTTGTGGCTCACATCAAGTTTAAGAGACTGGTGCTGACCAGAACAGCCATAGGCTCCGCACCCTCATACCCCCACTCTCTCTAGTCTACATCCCCTCCAAAAGCCTGTGGTCAGCAAATGATTGACACCTTATGGTCCTAACGTGGTTGAGGCTTAAAATTACGATCAAGAATGTTTTCCTTCACCCTTCATTCCTGGTGGAGTGACGTGCCTAACTCCATCCAGACAGCCAAAAAACTATTGAAAACTCATCTCTTCCTCCTGTGCTCTCATTATGCCTTACTCCCTTCTTGTCCAAACTTTTACATTTTAAACGATGAAGAGAATCTTGTGTAACTGGCACACATATATTCTTTGTTGAAACGCTTGTTTTATTCCTCAACTGTAAGTCACTGTGGATTAAGACATCTGCAACATGATTAAATGTAAACGCAAAAGAAGTTCAACTCAAGGCTCAAAGCTCACAGGATGGAGCTTTAGTTTTTGATATGCCTTCAGAAGATTTGGTGTCTAGTGTACAAGTCAAATGGACACATTTATTTGTGCTTTAATGTCAGAATATTTCCTTTTTGTGTTCTCCTGTAGAAAGTTATACAGGTTTGGAACAACATGAGGGTGAGTAAATGATGACAATGAGTTTTCTTTGTCAGGAGCTAGAAGATGAAACTTTTAAAGGATCAAGTATAGGCAGAATCTGTGCTCATCCGTCTGCATATTTTTTATAATTTCCTGCACTCTACAGAGTGAGCCAGAGAAACTGGCAATCAGCTCTAAGTTTGCACAGTTATTAATCTTTTAAAAAGACTGTCGTTGAGTATGTTTTATACATGAAGCGTTTACAGCTGTAAGCCTCGACCTAGGTATGGCACTTATCAGAGAGCATAAATCACTCATTTCAGATTAAGTAATGTAGCACCTGATACTGATGAGCCAGACAGGCCAGCATGACAGCTGCTCTTCCTCACCACGGGGCACCTAATTCCCTTCAAATGTGTAAAGCTGCCTGTAATGACAGGAAAGAAGTGCATTTATTCTGATAATGTGTCCGAGAAGTGCACTGATGAAAAGATTTTTCTGCTCAGGGTCTGAAACCACACAAAGGGACAAGATACTGCGAGAGTAAAATAGGTGCTTTTGCCAGCACTATTTGCCCACCGTATCAAACGGCACCAGACAGGTTTTACTCTCTCTGTATAAATTAACCTCCATTGAAAATTAGTTTGCTACTTATGCATGTAGCTATCCAAATTCAATTTTCTGTGGATAATTCTAATGTGGTGCACGCATAGCAAGAATATATTTGCATGCATACACAAGGAGAGGAGAAAGACCTGAATTGAGAACTCCAGTCGAGCTTATTACCCTCATGCCAAGAATGTGCTGGCTAGCAATTAATCATATTTTCGCTTCGGGTTAGAATACTGATTTTGATCTTTAAAGTGGGGTGGGGGACTTGTATTCTCCGAACACAAAATTTCCACTGTCTAGATAATGGCAGAAAATGTAGTACCTACCTGCACCTGTACACATGTCCACATGGTCTCACGACTTTGGTAAGATAAAGGCTAATTGGCTCGTAGTGAGCACTGCCTCATTGGCTCTGTGTGACACCAGTGTCACCGGTGGAGGGAAATGAGTGTGAAACAATGATGAACCTGCACTGTTTGTTGGGCTGTGTTAATATTAGACCTTGTATGAAGTGCGTGTGCGAGTGTGTTCGATTCTGTTGTATCCTTCAATGAATAGACTGTGATAATCACTGTGTCAAGCAGATGGGCTTAGCTGTAATTAAAATGTTCAATTTTAAATGTGATAAGCATTGTGTTTTAATGGAAACTCGGAGGATCTCAGCATTTATAAATGATTCTCTCTGGGAGGATCTAATGTGTTCGCATTAGGTCATTATTACAATTACAGTTTCATGTCTAACATGTTCTTTGCACTCGTTAGTTGGTTAGAAATCTGCTTTACCTACTGCAATTTTCTAAATGTGGATCTTAAATCTACCAACTATGCTATTCTGCCAGTATAATTATATGGAGCAAGCTAAGCTAATTTACCAAAAGTATTTTGTGTACCGTAGAATAATGGTATTACTGTCACTTCTACGTATGCTGTCAGAACAGAGAAGTTAACCTTGTGGAAGACTTAACCTGTGTGTTCTGCTGAAAATCCTTTATTTCATTTGGTGTTCCCCTTTTAAAAATCACCTGTATACCTCTTATTATGATACATATATTATCAGCAAATAATAGATTCAATAATAATTTGACTCAATAGTCATCATTATAGTATGTGATTCCTTTTTTCCATGTTTTGTGATACCTGTTTATGCATATTTATGCCAAATATGTTTAGCCGATCTGAGAAGTGTAGAAAAACCACATCAAAGCAGCAAATAAATACAGAGTAAATTCGCTCTAGACCTGTTGTACCAATGTTATTTTTAAAATGTCCAACTGTATATGAGAGTGACCCTTTCAAAACATCACTGGAAACAAATTCAGTAGGTGGTGGAACAAACCACGCACAATATGCGTTTTTTTTTTATTTTCTTTTTTTTTTTATTTTCACCTCTTCCATCACAGCATACCGAAATCCCTCTAAACATTTCCACAAGCCTTGTACATTTGATCACAACAGAGGGCAGATTGGTCTACACTTTAGATTTCTCTTTGAAGCCTCCTGATTTGCAGTCTTTACGAGTTCTAGATGAATTATACATGTCTCTATGCAGTCATAATTAAGCTTTAACACACCTTTCATTTTATCTTTTTCAGTTGAAAAGTTGGGCTTGGTTTCCTCTTTGTTTCTTTGTCTCTTTATGCAACCTCTTTTCAATTCCTCTTTTTCTGTTCACTTTTGACTTTGTTTGTGAGTTGTTGTGCCTCCCAGCCAAAAAAGTTCTTCATTGCCTCTATGCCCGTTAATGAACCATTTAAAATTTTACAGAAATATTATCAACCACATATAGCTTGAAAAAGAAAAAAAAAAGTTTGTCAAGTTTAATAATGCAAACTAAAACCAATTCTCTACTGTTTATCCTTTACATCAGGATGAGTTAATGAGCTAAACCTGTGTGTGGAGACCAGGGCTCAATTTACATTGTAAACCAGCACCACTGTCTTGAATCTATTGCTCAAAGTTGTGAAACCAGGGCGAGTCAAATATCAAATCGAGAAGTCACCCTCTATGAAATTAGCTTGGAATGAAAGTGTTATTGTCCATGACAGGCAATCATGTTTAGCTCTGTGGGAGACTTATACTGGGATGACTTCAGCTTTGATCGTTTATTTTTTTTTTCTTGCTTCTCTTTTTCTTCTTCTTCCTCTTCTTCTTTGACTGTGTGCTGCATAAAAGGCACGCTCTTGTGAGATGGTGTAGGTGGACAGCTTAGCTTTTTTGAAGGTCTCTGAGAAAAGGTCTCTTACTTCAGTGCTACAATTTAAAAACTTGCCATACTGCTGAAGCTAAATATAGCTCTAAGAAAATGGCAATATAGATGAAATTACAGATTACAAACAAACTCTCAGCCGGCTCACATCCGGTTCTTTTTAAAACCCCAGACAAAAAAAAAAAAGTATTCATTCTTTCTGAGCTTTTTTTGATGTTAAGGCTCCTTTTATCTGAAAGTTTATAAAAGATTTGCACAATTGTATATCTTTTCCACACTGGTATAGCACACTATATGAATATGAATAAGACAACAAGACAGTCCTAATAAATCAAACTAGACAAGAATGCCCTGTCTCACCATACTGGTATATTCATACAGTATCAATAAGATGTGCATTTGCATTTATTTTGAATGCAGTAAATAACTTCAGTAGAATAGATATTCAATTATCATTGAATGTATGCATTTATTTATATATTTATTTATTTAAATATAAAACCACAGAGTTGGGGCCGTAAAGGTTAGGTTCCATAAACTGACACAGTTCCCATAAACTGACAAAAGCATGAGAAAAGGTCTTTTAAATATTTGACCATCAATTTTTAATCGCAGGATAGACAAAATCTAAGAGACTCTTCTAGTGGTCGACCAATATCTCGCATTTTTTTCAAATATGCAAAGATTAATTTTTACATTTAGCCGATATGTTAGAGGGGGGGGGGCTTTATTTTGACAGTGCTAAGAAAGAAAGCACCTCAGATTCCAGTGTTTATATTCTGTGCTTTATGCATATTCATGTAATTTTCACTGTATGTTGTATGCAATATGAGTGTTACCTTGACTTTTTTTGAAAAATATAATTCCCAAAACAAGCTACGCAGAATACTGAGTGCCCTGTTGGTGACAGTATTTACTTCCATTCTAATTATTCTTTTATTTAAGAGTTATAAAATATTTATTTATTTGTGATAAAACACTTTGTTTTAAAGTATAAGTATGTTTGCCAAATGATTTCAAATTTCTTAAATATTAACCAAGTGATGTTGATAAACACATTTCGGGAGGAGCACGGACGAATAATCCTCCTTCCCTTCTCCGCCTTCTTTCACACCTTCCTCCGCCAGGGGGCATGCAGGGTTCAAACTGGACGCCGAGCTCAGTCCTCACATGGGTTCAAACCACTAGGGCTCAGAGTCTGCCGATCTCCCGGCTCGCCCCCTGAACAGCACGCCAAACACATTAAATACATGGTACTATAATGAAGAGCGAACTTGTGAAAATAAATTACATTGCATCTGCTTTAAATCGACCATCGGCCACCCTGTTTTCCAAGATATCGGCATCAGCCTTCAAAAAAAAACATAACGGTGGACCACTAGACTCTTCAGTGTGTTTATCACAACACATACAGTAACTGAGACTAATTACAAATCCATTTACCTTGCTGTCCATCTTTTTCATTGTATGACATTCAATCAGCTAGTAGCATGCGAGGCCCCCATACCTCTCGTGAGCTGAAGAAATGGAGGACTGGAATTAGGGTTGGATTAGGGTGGTGACTCCTCTTCCAGGGCCGCAAGTGCTTTGATGACACCACGCAATCGTAATGGGCTTTTCACGGTGCGCACACCTAATCATCCATATCAAAACCCTTTCAGAAAGGCAAAATGGAGAGCCAGAGACTCCCTTATTTATTTGATTTCTTTCACATTAAATTATATGGGATTTAGAAAACGGATTAAATTTTTACACTTGTAAGAAGCCTTAGCCACTTAATTAAGACAGAAAATAATACTGCAATTATTTTGTCCCACTACTTCTTGCTTTGTGAGGGCAAATCCATACTGCCATTGAGCGTTTTGCTAATTAGAACAGAGCACACTTGCACTTTGAATGACAAAGGATTGAGAAAATATCTGGAAAAGCATACACTGAGTTTCAGCGTTGCATGCATTTATTTATGCATTCTGTCCTTCAATTCTCATTGATACAAATCCAAGATGTAAATGACTTTGAGCACAGCTGAGTATAAATTATCTATTCATTGCTATCTTTTCATGGTGAGCAAAACAAAAACTAAAGAATGTTGTCCGCCTCTTTAAATTTTTTTTAAAGTAGCCGGATTGTTATCTTAAGTGTTACATAAACAAGCTGTGAGGAGAAAACTGCAGGAAGATGTCCCTGTGGTTGGGGTGGAGTCATTATGCAAATGTAGGGTGCAGCAGCCAATGGGAGGGTGGGTGAAAGCACAGGTGCTGACTTAATCTCTCACTCCTTTTCGGCTGGACAGAGACTCATTATCCAGATGGACTAATAAACACATCTCTTTTTGTATTCTTTAATTTTTTCAGGCACTTTTACTGACAGCTGGGAAAGAATATAAAACAAAACAGCTTCCTCTAATTTACACTTCACTTACTTTGCTATTCTATATATTGATATTGACGTCAAAAACGTTGTATGCCTTGTTTCCTTGTTTAAGACAAAATGAAAATACTTGCATAAAGACATTTCTCTGCTTGCAACTGTTAAGAGCCGCAAAAAAAATAAGCTTGAGAGTAATGCATTAGAGCCCAGTCATACTTTTTTGTTGTTAATGACATTCAAGGGAATTTTCAGACGAAAATGTCTTTTGTTTTAACCATCCATCTCAGGTGGTCCACCAGATGCAATTTAAAGCTGTCTTTGTTTTCTAAACACACTTTATTCATACAGTACAATGTTTATACCTTTCGCCAACTCTTACCAGTGTATTATGAAATGTCCACACTTATATTGTGTTGTTTCAGTAGCTTGTAGTCAGCCCATACTAAGGTTGTATTCCGTGAGAAAGCCGTAGGGGTACTTTACAACAGGTGTACAGTCAGCCTGTCATATAAGCTACAGGAGGAGGGGAAGCATGTTCTCCTTAAGGGATATGAAATGCAAAAGGAAAAGGTCAGGCTTCTCAGCCCTGGCAGCTGGTATTTGCAGCTAAGTCCTCACCCATGACTTCTATGGCAGCTCAGTGTACAACCAGGTGAGCTGAAATGCTCAAACGAGTGCTGAAACCTTTCCGTGAACCTAAATACAATGCAAATAACAGAAAAGTTGGCAGGGTCTATGTCAGTGTCGGAAAGTTTTTCAATATCCAAGAGGGATTTTCAGTTTCCTCCAGAATTGAGGTGATGATTAAAGTCTGATTGGCTCTTATGACAGGAATCACATTGGATGTGAAGGTTAGGGTGTTTTATTTATTTATTTCTGTCGTTCATGTATTTTTAAAAACACGATGTGAATCCATTTTAGCAGCAATCTCCATATTTTTAGCTGAATTTAAGGTATATTTTAGGCATTGAAGGTAACGAGTGCCATGTGAAAACCAAGTGGTTGGTTTAGGCTACTGTATGCAGTCATGATGTCTTTTATAATACTGTAATAGTGTCTTATGACAGTCATTCCATGTAAGCTCATGCGCATTAATGCATTATATTCCTAATTCCACATGTTTATGTATCATGCGCCTCCAGTTTGCACTTCTCCAGTATCGATATTATCCAATGCATATTTGATACAGATAAAAAAAGGAGAATCATGCAGAAGCATGCTTGCAAATAAAAGCTTGGGTTTCAGTGCACTGCATGCATCTTCACAGGGGTTTAATTTTACTGAGCTTATCTTACTTCACTGTGACATTTGAAAAAACTGAGCATACAGTATTCAAATTTAGACAGAATGAAGTGCAATCACTGTTTTAAACAGGCATTGTTGTGATTTGTGGACAACATTTTACCCAAAATCATTGTTTAGGAGGAGGAGGATGTGTATGGAAGAAAAAAGGTATGAATATTTGGTTTGGCAGGACTCAAGTTAAGTTCAAATCTATTTGTGAGTCAATCTGCCTGCTTTGATCTCTACACAGGCTTACCGTGGGATAACCGATAACTGGCTAGCTCAGGTAAACAAGACCAAGAGACAAGGCAATTGCTGACCAGGCTTGTGTTTCAGGTCTATCTTTCTCTCTCTCTTTCCTGACTGTGTGGTCTGTTTAATGGGTATTTGCTTTACACAGCCTGACCTAATATAAAGCAGTGATGCGTGGAGGTGTGGACTGTGGAGCTGTAGAGCCGAGCTTGGGGAATGGCAGGGATTACTGGCCCACTCTGTGTAAACCAGCAGCCTTTGGAGGATTAATAAAAAAGCTTCAGTCAAGTTTTCACCAACTCACCCGTGATCAAACATAGTTACATGGGTCAATTTGAGTGCCAGCATGCAAAATGAAGAGAACAGATTCTGATCCAGAGATGAAAGCAAACAAATCCACTGTGTCTAATTCAATCTAATATCCTATAAATAAAGCCGGCATTGCAATGTTTATGTTAGTGATTGTCTTTGCTATAGGCTGTAACATCCCAGTAAGCTTTTTGAATGTGTGTTCATCATGCCCTGCTCTTTTATCCGTGAACAACATTCCGATGTAAGTCAGTTAGCTGGACTAGCACAAAGCCAGAATGGAACAACATGTAAATTCATGCTAGTGCAAAAATATACCATCACTAAATAAAAACTGTAACACACTGTATTATTACAGCTTAAAATAATTGTTTATTTAAATGTATTTTTAAATTTACAATTTGTCATGTGATGGCAATCATTACACCAATCTTTATTGTCAAATGATCCTTCAGAAATCTTTCTAATATGATGATTTGGTGCATATTAATATCAACTGTTGTGCTGCTTAATATGAAATTAAAACTCTGATGCATTTTCCAAGACTGCTTGATGAATAAAAATTGCTATTTATATAATTAATTAATTAGTTAGTTATTAATCATTAAGTGAATTAATTAATCATTAAAAATATTAAGGACATTCCTGTAGCATTTTACATTATGATTTACTTTTCACTTTTTTAAACTTTTAAATGTCAATGTATACACTCACCTAAAGGATTATTAGGAACACCATACTAATACAGTGTTTGACCCCCTTTCTCCTTCAGAACCTCTATGTGGCATTGATTCAACAAGGTGCTGAAAGCATTCTTTAGAAATGTTAGACCATTTTGATAGTTGCAGTTGATGGAGATTTGTGGGATGCACATCCAGGGCACGAAGCTCCCGTTGCACCACATCCCAAATATGCTCTATTGGGTTGAGATCTGGAGACTGTGGGGGCCATTTTAGTACAGTGAATTCATTGTCAGAAACCAATTTGAAATGATTCAAGCTTTGTGACATGGTGCATTATTCTGCTGGAAGTAGCCATCAGAGGATGGGTATATGGTGGTCATAAAGGGATGGACATGGGCAGAAACAATGCTCAGGTAGCCCGTGGCATTTAAACGATGCCCAATTGGCACTAAGGGGCCTAAAGTGTGCCAAGAAAACATCCCCCCACACCATTAGACCACCACCACCAGCCTGCACAGTGGGATAAAGGCATGATGCATCCATGTTCTCATTCTGTTTACGCCCAATTCTGACTCATCATTCATGACCATTTGAATGTCTCCACAGAAATCGAGACTCATCAGACCAAGCAACATTTGTCCAACTGGAAGTTTTCCCTTTTCACACCATTCTTTGTAAACTCTAGAAATGGTTGTGTGTGAAAATCTCAGTAACTGAGCAGATTGTGAAATACTCAAACTGGCCCGTCTGGCACCACCAACCATGCCACACTCAAAATTGCTTAAATCATCTTTCTTTCCCATTCTGACATTCAGTTTGGAGTTCAGCAGATTGTCTTGACCAGGACCCCTAAATGCATTGAAGCAACTGCCATGTGATTGGTTGATTAGATAATTGCATTAATGAGAAATTGAATGGGTGTTCCTAATAATCCTTTAGGTGATTGTATATTCTTCTTTGCATTTTGCTTTTCTTTCCCCTCTACATTTCCTTCCTACTTTCCTCACAGTATAGTGTGTATCATCATTTTGCTGAAATACCATTGAAGCAGCCATTATGATATTTCATTGCATGGCTGTGGTATAACTATTAACGTTCCCAGACTTATGGAAACTGAATGACTGTTCTCATACTCTGTATGTCGTTACAAAAACCCATTTAACAGTGATGATACCTTTATACAAAAAGGGAAGCTTTCTAATGGCTGCATAATGAAAAACATTTCAAGAATGACATTTAATGCAACAAACAAAATCTTCCTTCCAATTCTTCTCACTATGCCCCATATAAACACCTCTTTTCAGGTTTAAAACCTATTCCTCCACTTCCATTCCATCCTCTTAAGGTTAAATGTGACATTTGTACTGAGATTAGTTTTCATTATCACTAAAACAGCGAGAACGTGTACGTACACAAATGGTCAGGCCACAGGGGCAGACAAAGAGGGCATGCTTCCCGATAATGACAAGACCACAACAAAGGCCCAGAGTTCTCATGAAAGACCTCTGAAAAGCTCTGCCATGGGCGGTTTAGGGCTTCTGTGTGCTGCAGAATCATTAGAGCTAGTTATTGTTCATTTTCCCTGTTCTCAACAGACATAAAAGAGCCCCGAAAGTGAGAGGTTCAAGCATCAACAGTCTAATTTAATTTAATCAGATAGTTTCTTGGGTATTCACAATTACCTTTGACACTATCTCTTCAGGCACAATATGGATATACGCTTCTTTCTAGCATTTTAATAAATAAGATCAGCCAATTGAAACTTTGCGGATACCCTTGCACTCATTTCCTGGCCCCTTGTGGAAAAAAAGCAAGCTGTTTAATTGCAGACCTAAGTAATAAAATCTTCATCTGTGCATTTGATTAAAAATTAATTGCAATTTAAAACATAAACTGACAAGTTGATTGGACCTGAACTTGAAATGCAATTTCTCATGTCCCTTATTGTATTTTCTCACTGGCCTATTCCAAACAAATTATGAGCTCTTTTAAGGCACATTTCGCTACCATCCCTCAGGATAGCTGCAAAAAACGAATATGGCTTTGCTTTACTTAATCCTGAAGTAAGAAAGGTATACTCGAATCGGATCAAGAGTTAACTTACTGTTGCAAAGGATTGCAGATTGATGTGAAAGCGTGCAAAGTAATTACTGGCAATCAAATCTCTGGAGTACCAATGAAATGTATGTGATCTTACCACAGATTGACAACAAAGCAAGCTGATGTTCTCAGAAATAATGGTTGCCATTATCAGCTAGTCTCAGTCTTAGACATCATATCCGTTGACCAATGGCTGAACGTCTGTTGGATATACCATACACTTCAGGAGTGACAAAGTCATCATCAGATTGATTAAATTATACAGGATTTCCAGAAAACATGTGTCACAATCTCTAAGGTTCTGCCTTGAAACAAAGGTACTGTGACACCAAACCCCCTCATGAAAGAAAAAAGCAGTCGTTTTTACAACTATGACAACAAGCACTTATCAAGATCAACAAAATTTGCTAAAGTATGCGAAATATTTAAAATTTGTGGCATAGAATCTTTAAATTATATTTTACACACCAGTCTGTTATTGTGGTAACATTCCCACGCGCGAAACGTGGTGTTGAACATAACTAACTGTGATTGGTTGTGTTCTGTGTCTGTTAAACAGCCTCATGGACGGGTCTTGGAGAATGGTCTGAAGGTCTGACTATGTAAGACTACATGTCAGCTAACTCTAATTAGAGTTTTAATAAGTTGTAAGGTTAGGTTTGGGGTTACAGTATGGTTAGTAGAATAAGCTAACATGTATGTACAAAGTTACTAATATTTAGTAGAATGTCTGTTGGGGAACCACAACAGATTTTGAAGTTCATCTTAATGCTCCAACTATCATCATGGCTCCATCGTTCCAACATTTTAGCTTTGGGGCTTGATATTAAATGTCTAGTAAATGCAGCTTTTTAATGGATGTTGGCTTTGTGCCACTTTGCTGTACAGTAGTTGGGTGTTGTTTAGACAAAATCTTCTTAAGTGTTTGAAGGTCCCTATCATTCACTTTCCTTCACATATGAAGCCAGGCATTGTGTACTCACTCATAATTGTCAAGATTTTTGGTTTTAAAACAATCGGGCTGTTAAGGTTGTAGAAGGTCCTGCTAAAGCACTAAGCACTGCAATAGTATATTATATTATATGCATGTTCGCACTATTTTGTTGAACCACTTTATTTGTCTTGTATGTTACTGTGCACCGTTGTTGATAGATACTATTTATTTTGGTGCAAAACTGGAAACAAGGGGAAACAAAATTTTACTTAGGAGCAGATTGGAGAGGCATTAGTTCTTAAGGGACAAAATCAGTCCAGTGGGATTTTGTTATACAGAGACCTTCAGCTCAAGTCCTATCAAACAAACATGAGACAACGATTGTTTGTCTACAGCATAACCCCAGCCAAGTGAAAATCTGCAAACATCTGCTGTTAGACCAACTCTGTGTTGTTATGCGATGGGAACAAAAGAGTGGATCTGTGTTTAAGTGAACTTTTCCCCCTTTTTGCTGTTTCCCAAACTATAATTGGCATATTTTGCATCTCAAGGGACACTGATATCCCCAGCATCACCATGCTTATTCATTCAGGATTGGCACTGTTTTCCATACACATGGTGACACTATCCTGACCCGAGTGAAGGATGCTGGGAAATGTGTTTGTGACATGTCTTTCCCACACTGTATGGTATATCTGGCTCAATATTCCCTACAGAGCACCTCTTTGTGGAGCTCAGGGGATTTTGTCAGGATTCCCCCCTCCCCTCTTCCTCAACATGTGAGCCTTGGCAGAGATAACATTTCTTTTCTCAGCAAGGCTTCATAAATATAAAAGTTTAATATACTTAATTCTTATGTCAGCCAAATGGGCAGATTGATAGTAGAGAGCTGAATACCTGCAGTGGTTTGTTGTCAAATGATAAGATTAGGTGCTGGAGGTTTGGTGTTCATTTTAGAGCACGTTCTTGCCACTTGCTTCTTAAAATTTTTGCGGGCATTAAGCCAAGCATGGAGTATAAACTATACCCGTTACCCGACTCAAAAAACAAAACAAGAAACAGAGTAAACCCAACCCTAATTCTCTTTTTTTCCCCTTTAAAGCCCCAGGTATAGCTCTTTTTCCACGTTCCACTTCCTCTCGCACAGCATACTATGGATTAGCACAGTTGAATGAGTTCAACACATGCGCAGTAACACCTGGACTTATTGTAAATACACACCATCTGAATCGACACAAAAACTGAGACATTCCTAATTATGAAAAGTACATGACATGGCCACCACAGAATGCAGATGGCTAAAGTATACTTTGGGCTTAAGACTAAGTAGACCCAGACCGATGGATTCACCATGCCAATGTCTATACTCTAAAGATATGATCGGCCTATTCAGCTGGAATTAGTTTTACATGGAGAGGTGGGGTAAAGTAATTACTACCAGAGTTTTCTCAAGGATCCCCCCCCCCCACAAACACACATACATCTCTACACTATCCTATCATAATACATTTTGTCTTACTAATAAAAAAAATAAAAAAACTTTCAAATATTTCATATTTCTCTGCACACAATCTTGTGTGTGCTTAACGTAAGTTCTTATTACCAACAAAATCCAGTCAGAATTAAATTAACTAAATTGTTTGATTGGACCTAACTAATATTATAACCAACATAGTACAATGCACACAGAAAGCAATGTTGCACCCATTTGATGAGAGGGAGTTACTGTAAATAGTAAATAAAACAAATATTACTTTTATTATTACTTTTACTATTATTATTTTTCTACATTACAATTAATTTTTTTGTTGTTGTTGTTTGTTTTTCTTGTTTTTTGGGTTTTTTTTGCAGTTTCTTTGTAATAGTTTGTGAAATTTACTAGCAATCTGAGTGAAAATTGTTTATACTATTTTTTTTTTCCCACAGTATACTGTTAAAAGTTTCTGTAGAAACTTACGGTATTACTGGCTGGTTGCCATTATCTTAATGTAGATTTAGATTTGCTCTCTGCCCAAAGCTGCTGTCGTTTAATGAAGGTTTGATGAAAGAACTCGCACCTCGATCGAACTCTTGTCATGTCAGAAAGTGACTTTTATGGACGTTGCCATATTCGATATTAATTGGGTCACTGTTGCTAACTTTTTTTCTTTTGTTTTCTTGATTTATCATTTAGGTATCATAGCTATATATTTCTCGTATAGGTCTATTTATCCTTTTATGATGTTTTTTCTCTGGTCGCAAAAGTGCTTCAGGCGTATGACATGAATAGATATGATCATGTGAATCTTCGTCTTCTGTTGTTTGCTAGTTTTTGCGCATGTACAATGAATCCGTAGAAAACAAATATTACTATTTTTAATGGGTCACAGGCACTTATCCTTTCTAATTGAATTAAATTTAAAATACAGTAATGTTGTCAGTTAACCGTTAATAACGAGCGTCGGTTTTCGGTTACGAGTAATAACCGAAATGAGCATCCCTAGCTTGAAACTCAAACTCAAATACAGATTTTTGATTTCTGTTTGTGTAATGTCTTTTTGATTTACAGATAAGGTTTTGAAATGTGTCTGTAATTTCCGACTAAGTACTATATATCTGTACATGCTTATAAGTATGTGAGTTTGTGTGTGTGTGTAAAGCTCAAAGCTATGGGGAGCATTGCTGACTGATCCTCTGACCCTCAGGCCAATCTCCACACCGCCAACAGTGTGCTCAGCTGTTAAATGAGAACAAGCCTGCCAACCTGATAAACTGTGAAAAGTGTCCTCCTCCACCAAACATGCACACACACACTCTCAAAGTCATCTCTTCTCTGTTTTGTCCCGTAGATATGCTTTTCCACGATTCAAAATTATGCTTTACCATTTCATTTTTTTAAGCACTGGCATGCCATTAACACGAACAGTGACTGAAACACGCAAGGTTTAATTTCAATTTTGGGAACATACGATTGGGAACACACCAATACCCACACGCTAAAAGTCACACTCCCTTCCCATTTTTCAGCCACCGAAGCGAAAGTTTCTTCCGCTCTCTGTCTCGCATTTAAAAAGCACTGACATTAGCGGAATCGCATTAATGACTCCCCCATAATGGCGTGCTAATGATAAATATCTAAATGCTTAATGCTACATGATCGCCTGTGACATTAGCAAAGCCGCAGCTGAAAAGATTTCAGCTCTAATGGAGGATCATTGCCCAGCATGGGAGAATTTCACTACAGAACGCTCGCTCACTCGTACACACACACTTTGTTTGACACACTCATGCGAGAGAGCATCACTCAAATCTACTCACATCACCGTTAATGCAAAGAGGAGATTACAAACGGATAAAACAGCACGTTGGCTTCATCAAAAAGATTCATTTCTTCCTGCTGCTTTGAAGTTTTGATGCCACGATAGACAAGTTGTCTTTTGCTTACAGTGGGCGTCGATTTTAATGTTATTGCAGACACAGTAAAGGGGATTCTGGTTGTTGGGAGGAGAATTACGGGGGTGAACCCAAGCTGGTGAGTCACGTCTGGCATTTTTGAAAAGGCAAGCATCAAACATTTCTGGTGTGGTATCAAAACAGCAGTTCTGCGTCTCATTATGAATAATTCTCAGAGGCATCCGTTTGTACATTTGTCAATTTTCTCTCGCTAATTACAAGAGAACAGACAGAGAGATTGAATGCCGCTGAAAGACACAGAACAAACCCATTTCCTGTCGCCTTTGGCTGCAAGCCCCGTTCACCTCCCGTGTTTAGATGAAACCCAAATGGCTGGGAACTTTGCCCTCCGTCTGTGCAGCCTGCGAACAAATGGGAAACCGAGAGAGGTTCTCCTTCTAATAGGAAAAGCACTTTGTTTTTCACTGTCGGGAGTGAATCACCACCAAACGGCAGAATACTGCATTTTCATCTGTGCATGTCATAAAGTTCACGCTGTGAGGTGTTTATGAGTAATTTTCGGAGTCAGGCGCACAGACGTACCCTCGTACACACATGTTCAAACTCCCCGTAGCCTCTGATCGATGCTGTCATTAACCCCACACATTGAGACGAGGACTCTTTCGCTAAAGGCGGTTTGCTAAGCAGCGTGTTGTCTTAAGGGAAGGGAAATCATGAAACCGCCTCGGAGACGATTGTGCCAACAGCATGTTTGTTGAGAGAACTCTGCAGCGAAAGATTCCCAAAGGAGTGATGGATCATTAGAGAATGTTTTCAGGCCATCTTTCTGCTCTCCTATTCTTTCTAAGTCACTTGTTTTCTGTGCTTTTTTGCTCATAGAGTAGTTAGCAGTTCTACATAAGGCTACGTTCTACATTGAAAGCAAAAAGGAAAATGCCTTGCCTTAGTGTTTAAAATTAATATGAATAAATGAGGGATTCTGGCTTGTAGGAAATGCAAGGAACAAATAATTAAATGAATAAATCCAAAAACAGCTATTTCAACTGCTTCTGCTGGCTAGAAATGTTTTAATTTGGTGGATTCAAACCAGGTCTCTGTCACTGACACCAGTACCGGGAGATCTTCACAATGTTTCCCCTGGAGAAATTAACAGAGTGGTAAAGGGAAATGTTGCTGTCTTTGAGCAAACGGCTGCTAGTAGTGGAACATCTAGCAGCTATGCTACAAGATACTGTACAATGTTTAAGGCAAAGTATACTTTTTAATGAGCACATCTTCTTAACAATCTTCTATGATTTTCCTTCTCTAATTTTTTGTAGATACATGAAACATCATCTTTATGAGATGCTCCAAGTATAAAGGTACTGTATATAGCTTTTCATTTAATGGCGGAGTGTAGCATTTAAAGTATTTTATATTGTCTGCTATACCTTCATGGAAACAGGCATGATGTTGTAGAAACCTATATACAATGTGTATATTTTAATATATGTGACCCTGGAGCAAATAAATGAGAATTACTTGACTTGTAGTTGAGACGTAGTTGCAAACTTACTTATAGTTTTGTCTAAAGTGGACTATCAAAATAAAGTGTAAGGTCTAGGTTACTATCGTAACCCACGTTCCCTGAAGGAGGGAACGGAGACGTTACATATGGGAACTCGCCAGAGA
>JAUCMU010000026.1:20894770-20917413 GCA_032275025.1 Enteromius treurensis | reverse complement strand
ACGCAAATATTCATTGGCCTTTAGTAAAAGCTCAAAGGCAAATCGGTCACTCTGGCGAGTTCCCATATGTAACGCCTCCGTTCCCTCCTTCAGGGAACGTGGGTTACGATAGTAACCTAGACGTTATCTAGGTTAAAGATAATTGATACCGAATGTAATAAATAAATATATATTGTATATATATACAAAATAATTCGTACTAGGCTTATGTGCTAAAGCTAAACGCTTATTCTTGATTCATGTATATTATTAAAAGACCCCAAAAGTTCACTTTTCTTTTCTGCGTTAACCTCAACATCTTCAGAGACTTCTTTGGCCTTGTTTATTCAATATGCTGAAAATCAGCAAGAAAATAAGACAAAAAAATGTGCACAGAGAGATTTTTTTCCTGTGTGAAAGATCTCAATATTATCAACAAAAAATATCATTTATTGAGCGGAGCAGCCATACGTTTGTCTGTTTGATGGTATTATAGCACTTAAAAAGCCACAACAGTTGCCACACATCTAAACTTCTTGTTTCATCTGGAGTGGAATGTAAATCGGGTGAAGTAAGACACGCAGTCGCTTCCCAAGATGTCTGAATTCGGTAAACGTCTCGCCTTGGTGTAAGCAAGGTGCGGTTGATCTGATGAGCAGAGAAATGCATTTGGCACTCAAACTGACAACAAAAGTCCCACTGAGTTCCTGCCACATGCCAGCTCTCAAATGGAGCTGAAAGTGTTCATTTTCTCCCCTGGAAGCAAATCTAACCACAGCCACAAATCTGTGCTTCCACTCAAATAAATAAGAAAACAAAACAACAGTGCCCACTCAATACGCACCAAGGAAATCCCCGATTAACTCTACTATGGCCATTTCAATGCAAAGAGGGAAAATGTATTGCTTCTCAAAAGGCAGCTGTCACAAGAGTGTAAATATACGGAAAAGGGCTCTATAGCAAGACGTTTTATTGATTTCTCTTTGTTGCAACTCACTGTGAAGCACTTTTCCAGACACCTATTCGCTATGTCACCCACACAAAGCGGATAATGAGACATTATTTTAGGAATATCATTGCAAAGCGTATGGATCAATCAGAAGCCAAGCAAGCAGAATGGTGAAATGAATAAGCGAGCGTTGCTGTATTCTTGTCTTTCAATTTTGCAGCAGAAAAAGACATTAGAGGAGGACGAGGAGGAGGTCAGAAAGCAGGTCTGCTAGTTTTTCAACTCCACACTGGCAGAATAAAATGCCATCAGAAACTGATAGTGACCTTGCCAAGGTCTTGTGCCCCTATTGTAATTATATAAGTTCCAGTCATTAAATAAGGGCTTGCTTGGTGGCCACAGAATTAATTACCACGTGGTGGACCGCCAGCACCGGGCACAGTGCCTGGGAAGTCCAGAAGATGAGCCTTTCCGGCAGCAGAAAAGCCATGCTACTCCTGCCATATTGTGGTCAGTCTTTTATGAATTATTATTGACTGATTTATAAGGCATGTTAGTGTAATTAAAAGAAATTAGTAATTGAGGTTGGTCCCAATAACTGAAAATTTGGATGTTTGACATTGGATCGTACCACAGTAAAGCTTATTATAATATTGGGTTATCATGTAATATCATAAATGACATGTAAATTGACCGAAAACAATCCAATTTGTTCTTTTGTGTTGCACAGAGCCATATTTATATTTAAATGGATTGTCTAAAAAAATTATTATTATTCTTTTTCTTTTTTTTTGGAATGGAATAATCTTGTGTTTATCTATTTTGCTAGCTCCTACGCCTCAACCCATCACCTTTATAAAAACTGATACAGTAGCTGTGCACTATAGATTAGCCATGCAGGCAACGTTCAGATCCACTAACTGTGAATTAGGGTTGAAAAGGATGAAAACTGAAATGAACTGACATTAAGAAGTAAGGCCAGCGGTGTTTTTGGAGTTCCTTTGTTCTTCCAGCATTGCTGGAAAAATTTACCTTGGTGATTCATTGCCTTGGAGAGAACAAGTGAACAAAGTGGATGACAAAAGCAATTAGCAGAACCTCCACTGAGCTCGAGTATTTGAATTCAAAGAAAAGGGCAATAGCTTCAAAGTTACAAAAAAATTACAAAAAAGCACATGATATTCAAGGAAAAGGATCATTTCTCAAGCGCTTCGGCAGGTTTTTGTATACAACTTTGTTTAAGCTATGTGTCAGGTGCGGACAGAAGCAGTCTCTGGAAACCAGGGTGCAGAAAAGTAGAGTCTTTAATCAAAGATAGTCACTGAACAAAAAACCTGCCGCTCTCTGCGAGCAGGGCAAAAACCGAAAAATAAATATTAGTCCACTCTGGAATTCAAAAGGAACAAAAGACGGGTTCTCCCCGGAGGATCACTGATAGCTGTCGTTGCGTAAACAAAAGTTCATTCACAAAATCAAAAAAACAAAAGACGGGTTCTCCCCAGAGGATCACTGATAGCTGTCGTTGCGTAAACAAAAGTTCATTCACAAAATCAAAAAACGAATAAGTTCTAAACACGTACAAACCGGGCAGACGGACAGGACAGGACGGGGTGGAAAATACATTAATCGTCCGACAAAGAAAACAGAGGAACACAGGGGGAAATAGAGACGCTGATCAGCGCTGACTAAAAACAGGTGTGTAGAGGAAAGTGCTGAGCGCACTGATTGCAACTAGCAGCAGCTGAAAAATTAATGAAGAGACAGGGAAACAAAAAAAACACCAGAGAGAAAATAAAATCAAACCCGGCTCATGACAACATCTAGTTAATTATTAGTACTTAGTACTTAAATGTATAATGTATAAGTAAATGTATAGGATAATTTAAATATTTTACATTACAAACTAGCGTTCATGTAATTTAGGTTTTGTTGTTGTTGTCACATTTAAAATTGACATAAATTGACATTTTTGTTATATATTATCATTGCTGCTGCTATTGTTAATAGATTAACAAAATAATAGATGAAAAATGCATTATCAAGTCTAAAGATTGAATTACATTTATTTATCCATTAATTGATTGGAATGAGTTTAATTATTTATATTTGTATTTATTATTGAGGGGCCCACATGTAATCAATAATCAGGTAAAAAAAAAAAAAGTGCATTAAATTACATTTTAATTTTAAATGGGCTAAATTAAATTTTAATTTAGTGTTTATTTAATTAAGGTTTAATTAGTTAAAAGTAACAGTACAATAATAAATTAACAACAATGCAACAGCAATAAATGCTGCTTTTAGATTAGTAACGAAAAGTTAAAACAGGCCTTGAGACAAATTTTAACTCTACTGTAGATCACCCAACATCAGCCTCACCTTTGCTCCTGTATCTGCAGAAATGCTCCAGAATCTGGAAGCAGGGGTTAATTTGGACAAATGTATATTGCTCCTCCTGAACAACAGAATAACAACCTTCTGTAAATCTACATTAATACTGGAGTCGTTATGCTGATGTTTCTGACAAAACTAACCTGCCCTGCTGTTGTACTCTTGAACCTAATTCTCTGTTGCCTTGTCACAACGCTCACGCTTCACTACCTCGACTGACCCGCGCTGACTGCTGCTGCGCTGCGGCCTAATAATTTCTCAAAATACAGATGGCATTCATTTGATAAACACAGCAAGGCCAAATTAAGTCTGTATGTCAGCAGCCTTTGACTCACTGTCTCCTTTGAGCCAAAATCTCTCTGTCTTTCATCTGTTAGATACCACACACTCGCACTGAATTACATCTGAACCTACTTTGGTAAATGCCAGGCATGCTAAGGCTGAAATGTCAGAGTAATGGGTAGATTCGCAAGCACAATGTGTTCAGAGCATGAGTGAGCATATTTAAGGGAAGGTTCAAAAGTACTGTACTCAAGGTGTGAAAATGCCTTAAAGATTATGCTACTGAAAGGTTAAGCCACAAAACTGCATCTGTGATGTGCAAAATTGAAAAATGTAAATTTTTGCCAGCAGGGAAAATACTTTTGTGGGGTAAAAGTGTGATAATAAGCCTCTAGGAGATCTTCCTTACAGTATATACAGCACAAATTTAGTAAATATATATACATATATATGTGTGTGTGTGTGTGTGTGTGTGTGTGTTAGAGCTGAACAATTAATCATTAAAAGATCGCAATCTCGATTCGACCCCCTCATGACTTTAATCCAGCATTTATACGATTCAGCCAGTTATATTTTAAAGGACAGGAGACAAGCATAACATGTCTGATCTCGAGATATCACGCAGTCACTCACAACACGTCACATGCGTTTTTGCACGGGCAGCGGTCAGATGTGCTTGTTATGCCGGTTTCACACCACACGCGTCAGCCCGGGTATACTTCACTTTTTCTATCTATCTATCTATCTATCTATCTATCTATCTATCTATCTAGGCGAAAATTGTTATCAAAAATTGTGATTCTCATTTTATCCAGAATTGTGCAGCTCTAATATGTGTGTATACTGTGTACATTATGTATATATAAATACAAACACATGCATATATAAACATTTAAGAAAAATATGTTATGTTTATATATATCATCTAATTAGTTGATAGATTAATATTTATAAATGTATAAAAAAAAAAAGAAAACAAGCCGAGCACTGAACATTATCAAGTTGGAGAACAGAGTGAGGATATTTGTCACGCCCCTGCACTGTTTGTTGTTAGTTTTCCCCATGTGCTCAGTGTGACCCATTTTCTGTTAATTGTCTATTCTGTTCAGGTGTGTCTAATCATTTAGCTTCATTGTCTAGCCTATTTAAGTTACGTTCAGTTTAGTCCTTGTTGTCGGTTCATTGTAAATGTCTACGTGTGTATGTGTCCACGTTGTCTGTGCTTCCTGATTTGCCTGCCTGCCTGTTTGTAAACCTTTTGTGAGTATTAAATATCTGTTATTTGAAGAATCTAAATCTCTGCTCGTCTTTCCAGCACATGGACCGTGACAATAATTTATATTGACGAGAATTAAACTATTTATTTATCAAATGCAGAGATGGTCTCCCTGAACTAAGCAAGGCAGAGGCGACAGTAGCAAGGAACCAAAACCCCATCCATGAGACAATGGGGGAAAAAAAAACCTTGGGAGAACAAGGCTCAGTTGGGGCCAGTTCTGTTTTTTATTTATTTATTTTTTCTAGTACATTTTCTGTTTTATCAAATATTTTGACTATGAATGCAATAATTCAAATGATAACAATCTTTATGCAAGTAAAACAAAGGTTAATTGAGAAGTTCAAGAAACTGTAGGGTGTGGGACCAAAAATTATTAATAAAGTAACTCATACTGTAGATGTGATTGTAAATGTGTACTGCAGTAAAAATGTATTTAGTGTGCTTTAAGCTCAACCCATCTCAGTTTATGTTTACACAGTATTTATGAGTAATTGTTTGTTATTTCTATGAAACTCTGCAGTTTTCAACTTGGTTTCTTTGAAGAGCTTGTAATTTACTGTAAATCTTCACTTCAGACTGCAGGAATGAATCATTACTGTGCTTTTGGTTTTGTTATAAATTCACTGCTGCATATGCAGGAAGAACACAAATTATACACATGTTAACGAAACCAAAGTCTTTGCTGAAATGGAGGGCAATGCTTATGCAACCTTGTGCCAATGTGATGCTTGAACATCCCCTTTGAAATCAACTCTATTGTGTGGATATGTGATAAAATTGTAAATATTCAGGGGGAAAAAAATCACAACAAAGCTCCAATTCCTTAGTTGGATTAAAACTGCAATCCCCACACAGACAAATCCACCAGTTTACCACTCTTCATTATTTCAGCGCAACTTTACATAAGAAAGCCTTAGAAACCACCCTAAGGATTTGCAGAGCTTGGGAATCAAAGAAGACCCTTCGAACAGTGTAATTAGACATTTCACTTAGGTACACCTCTAAGGAAATCTTCCCTCGGTCTGAGTAGGAGTCGCAACAGACAGAGCACACACCTTTAAATGTGCATTTTTAAATAAATATGGCAGGGTAATGGAGGGTAACTCCAGGTAATATGCAGCTTTGATACCAAACAACTCAGTGGAGACAGGTTTAAATTAAAGCTGTTATACACTTGATTAACCTTTCTTTGAAAGTTAAAGGGGTCATATGATGTGTTTTTAAGTTTCTTTTTTTTTCTCTTTGGAGTTTTACAAGCTGTTAGTGCATAGATAAGATCCCTAAATTTGCAAAGACTAAGTCTCAAAACCAAAACCATTTTTTTTTTTATAAAAGTTACGACTTGTCCACACCCCCCTAAAATGGCAAAGAAAGAAGGCAGAGATATTTTTATTACTGGAGTGTTGCTGCCAGCGCCATGTTCTGGACACACTGGGTTTCGTTGTGAAAGTGTAATGTTTACAAGGCGCGATGCAATGCGACACATAAAAAGACAGTATTAAGTCATGATAATCAGTAATTATGTCCCCAGTGGATACAACAAATGCCTCATTTGTAAAGTTTTTTTTATTGTTTTTGTGTCTAAGATACGGCATCACTTCATGGTAAGGAGCATAACATTTCCGCCAAACACTTATGCTTATTGATATTTTATTTCATGAAGTGGCGAGAATTGACAAGAATTGGTCACTGAGCACAAAATGAAGCTTTTGCCATGGCTGGTCCAGTCCTCTGACCTGAACCCTGCAGAAAATGAGTGAGGTGAACTATAGAGAAAAAACGATACAGAGCTGGTAATCTAAAGGGTCTGAGTGATTCTGGACGAAGGAATGGCCTCTTTTCTCTTATCAGGTGTTCTCAAAACTCTTCAGGCATTACAGGAGAAAACTCAGAGCTGTTATCTTGGGAAAAGGACATAGCAATAATTTGGTGCCAATTGTGGCCAACATGTATTGGAGAAAAACATTTATTTCTTCCCATTTTCAATTGTTTTACTTTAATGATAGGTTAGAATTTTGTAAATTTTTTTGAATGAAAGATCAAAAAGATAAACAGTGCAGATTTATTTTTACAACCAGCCTTGCTCAGATTTACCAAGGGTGCCAGTATTAGTGGAAGGCATTGTATCAGTAATGGTTTTAAAATGTGGCTGTACATCAGTTTCTCTGTGTTCTTAGCAACTTTTACACTTCTTTAACTTCCTCCCTTGACTACAAACAACTGTCAGCTAACACAGCCTACCCACATTTGCATGTCAGATTATTCATTCTCAAGACTAAGTTGCTTGTTGTCTTAGACAGGGCAGGGTCTCTTGTGGGGTAATGCAACGTGGCTGGGAGCAGTTGTTTCACCATACAAATTGCAAACAAACCAGAGGATGACTAAGAAGGATGAGGTCTGGTCTATCATGGGATGAATTATTCTGTTTGTGTTGACTCTTTAAGCAGATGAGCAGAAACTATGGCTGATGCTAATATGTTACCGCATTGCTGCAGAAGATGAGCAGCATCATAGAGGGTTTTTGCATATTTATTCCAAAAATATTTGTAGAAAAGCATTTTAGCAGTCATTATAACCGTGTTAATAGAGTTTACATTCATAATTATTCATAATTCATAATTACATTCACATTGTGAATTGATACTTTTTTATGTGCATATAATAATGGTAGTTAGTCCAAATCGTCATAAAGTATGCATCATAATTATAATCACACAATATGATATGATGAATATATGTATAGTGAGGTCAATAAGTACTTGATCACCCTGTGATTTTGCAAGTTCACTTACTTAGAAATCATGGAGGGGTCTACAATTTTCAGCATAGGTGCATTTTCACTGTGAGAGACAGAATCTAAAAAGAACAATCCGGAAATCACATTGTATGATTTTATAACTATTTATTTGGGAATCTGTTCCTTCAGTAGATGTACACCTGCATACAGTGGCAGGAAGAGAAGAGAGAGATGAAGAGAAGAGGACCTGTCAGCTTCAGGAAGTCAGAGGATGAAGATCACATGCCTTAATATGAACCTCTACAAACAGAACTGATGGCCCTAATGGTTGCAAATATTTCCCTGAAGAGCCACGTTTCAGCGAAACATTCATTTGCATTGCTAGCTTTAGACCATCACATTTCTCTGCAAGTGATACGAACGATTCATCATCTCTCTACGTTCACGTCCCTCCTGTACCAGTGCATTTTATTTAACTTTGCCTGCATTGTGATGGTCCGCTTGTGAAAGATAATTCTCTAGTCTGGCTACTTTCAAATGCTAAGTGGGAAGCACAGGCCACATGATCTCCCCATTATCATTCCTGTAAGCTTTTCCATCTGTCAGGTCTACTCCAGACCATCACCAGATTCACCGGACAGACTGATGCACAAATACACACTCTGATAAACATTATATTTGAAAGGCCAAAACCCCTTTGACTGCTTTTGATAATGTACTCACTTTAAATACACAACAGCAGTGCTTTGGAATATGTCCGTTGCATCTTTTTAACCATAATGGTTTTTAGCAGAAACAGGTTTCTTTTAGTTTTTATCTGTATTTATTAACTACATGCATCATACATACAGCTCAATGATTTAGACTGTAAAGAGGCTTTTTAAAATGATTTCACTTTAAAGAGAATTCACAGATTTATTACAAAGAACAGCAAACAGTTATCTATTCAGAACAGTCACTGTGTTCTGAACCTAATGTAGCGTTTAACAGACTTGATAATGTAGGTTAGTAATGGAAAATAACTATTGGCACTGTAGATCTATAGCATCTGTATACCATTGACTGAATTGTGTGTTATAGTGTAAGAATCAGTTATTAAAAAGAAAATCTTGGCCTTAACAATGGCTTTACCTAAAGTCACAAACACAGGTGAGAAAATGAGGTTTCACTGTATTTTGATGGTCCCTTTAACACATTCTATTCACTATGGGGCAGTTTCCCGAACAGGCTTTAAGACTAGTCCTAGATTAAAATAAATGTCAAGAGCTGTCTAAACTGGAAAAGGCTTAAAATACATCATTGCCATTGTTTGGTCTTAAAATGCTCACAGATAATGCATTCTTGTAAGACTTGTTTCTAAAAAATTCTTAAATGTCCTAAATTAGCAAAGGTCTAGTCCTGGCTTAATCTAAGTCTTATTCGGGAAACCAGCCCTATAAGTAATTAGTTAGTTACACATATTAATTGCACATTTTTGTCTGTTCTAAATGTACCTTAAATGAACTCTCTAATTGTCAAAGGCATCGACAGATATGGATGCCTCATGCAATATATGTTTATTATTAGTTGTTTGATGCAGTTAAATTCTCAATAAAACTGTTTCCACTGATATATTTTTTTTCTTTATATTTTCTGTCGTTATATGTTAATCTGTTATCATCGAGCCGTCATCTGATAAAATCAAATAGCCAGCACATAAAATAGCTGTGCTTTCAGCTATACTTAAAATTAGAGAAGCAACAAAATATCAGCTTTAAAGCAGCACTATGTAACTTTTTGCTCTCTAGTGGTTAATAAACAAAACTGCGCACATCCCGCGGAAGAACATTCTAACCGGAACTACTTCTGTAGGTTTATCCCTGTATTCCAATGTGCATACTACTATCTGCTCAGTTGTTATGTTTCTCTCTGCTTGTAGCTGTGGACCACGTACATGACACCACAGGCTAAATAATCAACAAATTCAATCAAATGTTATCATATTATTTCACCTCAAAAATGAATGTAAAATGGAAATATGATCTCAAAGCAGATCGTTTAATGAACTTGAGCCAGATGCTCGATTATTATTTCTGCTGATCCAGACTGAAGACCCAGACATGAGCGCACACACTTACACATAAAAGACTGACTGCTCCACAGCACATTTGTACATGTGGCCAGATGTTTGCTAGATAAGCTGCAAAGCCGCTCATTCAAATAAGAAATCACAATAAGCCAAAGCAGCCAACAAAAACTGAAACAGAAGACAACGCAAATTTGTGCCTTGTTTTTTTGAGCAATACAATACTTTCAATTGATAAACAATGCTTGACAACAGCTGACTTTTTTTTTTTTTTTTTTTTTAAAGTATTTCATCCACCCTATGATTCACACAAAAGAAGGAAACTGAAAGAGAAATGAATCACACCAGGGGCCTCATTTATAAAGACTTGCGTAGAAAGCATCCTTGATTTTATCTAAGAACTTTGCTGATTTAATCGTAAGAGCAATTCAGAGAAAACGAACGTACGCCAGTCATTCGGTTATAAATCACAAATGATCGTGGAATTGTGTGCAGCTGAATGTTCCGCCGTCGAAACGCCCCTGCTTAATTAATTAACATATAAAATGAGCTCATTCCTAAAGCAAAAACTCTGTGACAATGGCAAGTAAAAAGGAGCGCAAGAAATTCCTTGCCCGTGTGTTGAACTATCTGCAATACCAGGCATTACCACAAGGAAACGGTCATACGCCAAGCAGATAAGTACTTTTCCACGTCAAAGACGGTTTTTCTAAATCTGTACTTTGAATTGGATTTGATCGTACGAACACTATATGATCAAATCAGTGCGTAAGAAAGTTTTATAAATGAGGCCCCAGGTATCACAGATGGCTTGCAGGACTGAGGCATAGCCATAGTCAGCAAGGACAATAGTGGAGCCAGAGGAAAGAAAGAGCTAGGAGTATGAGGGCACCTCACAATAGCAGGGAAAGCAGGAGACCATGGGAGGGATTTTTTAGCAGGTTTTACAGGAAGAGCAGGTATTGAAGATCCAGTCAACAGCACCAGCAGGCCCGGTGGAGCCAAAGGAACGAGAAACCGGGATGAGTCCTGGGGCTGGAGTCGATTCTGGTGGCACCAGGAACACTGAAGAAGATTATGCAGGTTTCAGGAAAAATGAAGGAACTCTAAATTGAATCTTCCACAGTAAACAAGAAACATACTTTCAAGGTGCCGTCATTCCAGGGTACAACATGACTAAGCTCCAGAACCTCATCCACACGTCCAGGGAGTGGCATTCTGGACAGCAGTCTGATAGAGCTCCTGTTGGGTTAAGTTAGGTTAGGCAATGCAATGTGAATGAACAGATGACTGGGAATAACTTAGCTTGTGCAGGTAAGTGCAGAGGGGTTTGTGTTGTCTTAGAGTGTGTATAGATGAGATTGTTGACTCATTTGGAAGGTTGAATTTGATGACAACATACATGACTGAGTCTGCCTTATTTCAGAAAGTAACCGGTGTTTTACAGAGAAAGAAAAATAACAATAATTTCTAAAATGAAACAACCTTGATGACATAGGTGGCCAACAAAGGCAACCTACAGAGCAGTCTGGCTTCAAAATGAGGTACAAAATGGGAGCTTGAGTCCATAAGATGTCTTTGTAGGCTGCTGATGTGTGTGATTAGAGATTGGTGGAGAGTAAAGACAGTAAAGAGGACAGCTGGAATTAATTCACAATCGAAAAATCTTTGCACTTCAAGAGCTGTGTGGTCACTACGTACATACAGTAAGTGGGTTTTAATTGATCGGATCACACAATATTTTAGCCTGATTCCACCTTTGTTTAGCGCTGACCACCATTTATGATCATACTGTATCACCAAATTCGCATCTTGATCTTAATATTTGCTGGAAACAGGGCCTGCGCTTATGTGACAGATCAATAGATTCCAGCATTCTCTTTCTACTGGCAAAGTCCCTTTAAAGAGTAAAAGAGAAGAAAGACAGAAGACATATGAAAGGATGTAGGAGAGGGACTCTTAATAAATGAGCTAATGATGTGGAAGCAAAATTATGTCATGAGGTGTGAGTCTCATGTGATTTCTCAAGTGGAAGAAGAGAACAGTGAACAACATGCCTTTGAATCATTAAAAGCACGCTGCGTAAGTGTAAGCCAAACATTAATATAGTCAGTAAGGAATACAAGAAATAAACGTACTCATCTCTACAGATTCATGCTCGGCATTATTCAACCTTTGTCAGTTTTGGCCTCATGTGACCTTTGTGTGAATGTGTCAGGCCCTTTTAGGATCAAACCCGTCTCACTCCCAAACACAAAAGAGTCCTGAAAAAAAAAACCCCACAATGCTGTGGTCTAATTGATAATACACAAAGACCCACACCACACTTCAACAAATCACAGTTTTGGTTCATCACGGTTTGTGAATTTTAGTGCATTATAATATTTGATGTTCGTTATCTGGCTTCATTTTTAAATAAAACGCACATAAAACACCAGGAACATGTGTGTCATTAAGTCTTTTGTCCCTAATTCTTAGGGATGAATAATGCTAGATTGAGCTCATCAAACCAACCACCCAAACACTGAAAACCCCTTCACTGCTCTCATTGGGCCTCATTCATCAAACATTCGGAAATATATGATATCCTCCACTGATTAGACACCTGGCTTAAAAGCTGACACCACCCAAAGCCACACCAGAGCAAAAGAGTTTGTCAACTCTCAGCTACAAAAAAATACAAATAAATAAAATAATAACAATAATTAAAAAAAATTGCAAACGACCACGTAAATATTACAATGGCAGAGCATCAAAACTCATCCGTTTGTCAAAAAGAACACAGAACGTTTTATGTGGTAGGGAGCAGGTGTAATTTTCTTTCGGACCAACTAACATTTTGAAAATACGAACATTTCCACGACCCTGAAAATGTATGCCAGAACAGCTTTACAAACGGTTTACACAAAAATGTGTTCAGCTCAAGTTTCATGAATGAGGCCCATTGTGTGTATAGTATCCACAGAATATTGTCAGAATACAAAGCAATATTTGATTTACCATACTTTTTGCCCACTGGGGCTTGTAGTTACAGCATCTACCAGCAGGTACTAACTACCAAAGCTAACTAGTATAATTAGCCAGCATTGATATGTACACAAGCTAATTTTCACTTATGTGTCATCTGAGTACTGAGCTGGATTGCTAGTTATTCACATAGGTTCAAATTGTACAGAATGCAAGAATTTGTGAACTTGCTTTTCAAAGAATATTAAGCAGAAAACTCTTTCCCCATGTAAAGAATAAGGTGACACAAATCTGGTCTGCATGTGGACCACTAGAAAGGATTCAGATCGACACTTGAGATGTGGTGAAAATGTTCATGAATTTTAGATACTGTACATGACATGCATGACAAAATGTTTTCTCTGCTTGGGTGAGGATTGCATTATGGAATGTGGAGTTTGATGAATTCATCACACAAAATTTATCTTGCAAAGTGAAATGCATGCAATTACCACCCAAAAATACACATATTTTTCTGTGAGAGTTGGGCTTCACTAAATAAAATTATTTAATAAATACCTGTTAGGGCTATAGGATCTCGCTCATCTAAACACTGTAGGAAGACGTCCCACAGCCAAGCTTCTTCGTACAGAGAGGACTGAAACCCTTCGGGGGCTGTGTCACAAGCACGCAATTGGCCATCTCCACTGCCCATCTCAACGCCGATGCTTGCCCCCTCTAGCGTTGATCTCAGGGCTCGTTCCTTAAACAAGTGCTTGGCCTTTCTGGCCACCGCACTCAGCCCAGCAGCACACCTCTCTTGGCTCGAGGATTGTAGCCCAAGCAGGCGAATGGCCAAGAGGGCCACCTCACCTAGCCCCGCAGCCAGCCCCTTTCAGCTCGGGGATCGCAGCTCAAGCAAGCGCTTCCCCACACAGCTCAGAAGCCAGCCCCTCCCAGCTCTCTCCTCTAAGCAAAGCCTCAATATATGCTCTTCACCGCAACAACAAAGCCTAACCCCCCAAACGCTACTGCCGCAGAACCTCCCAGAATCACCCACAACATTCAAACTCAGATACTAGCAGGTGCAGACGCAGATCTTTCACCACTACTCTTACTTCTACCCATGTCTACCGGCAAAGAGACTGTTGGGAATACTCGGTCACTGATATGCAAGTGCTATGACAAGTCTCAGTTAGCCTAACACAGTGCAATAGCAAGTAATTTGTCATTATCAAATCATCAAAATAAATGTTTTTTAGTTTTATTTATTTATCATTTATTTATTTTTAAGAAAACAAGCCGTTAGTAAATGAATATGCAGAGTGCAAGTCTAAAAAGGAATAGCATAAGAATAGAGAGTGTTAGAGTTAGAGGATCAAATAAAGATGGAAGATGTCTTCATGTCTTGAAGATGGCTGAAAACTCAGCTGCTCAAATTAAAGGAATAGTTCACCCAAAAATGAAAATTATACCATAAAGTATTCACCACTGAACTATCCTAGATGTGTATGACTTTCTACTTTAGACGAACACAGTGTGAGCTTTTTAAAAATGTATCCTGGCTCTTCCAAGCTAGGTAATGCTGGTGGATAGCGATTATTTTGAAGCTCTGTAAATCAAGTACTGCGTTGCAAAGCTAACCTATATAGGTTATCACATGTCCTCTGAAGCAGATAGATGAGTTTTTGTGAACAAAAATGTTCATAGTTTTAAAAATATATTATAAATAACTGACTTCGTTATTTTTCTGCGAGAGCATCAATTTCCAGCTTCTTGGCTGACATTTGACTCGACGTACGACATATGCTGTTGTGTCATCCGTTGAGTCATAGGTCAACCAAGAAGCCGTAACTCTTGTGGAAAAAATAACCAATTTACAGAGCTTCAAAATACTGGCAGCTATCCGCCAGCCTTAGAGAAGAGAAGTGGTCCAAAAACTGAGCCCTGAGGCATCTCAGGAGCTAGATTTTGTGACTTGTACACCAGACCTCTTTAAGACACTTTAAAGGACCTATATGAGAGCTAAGATTCAAACCATTGGACTGAGGTTGCTGAGATGTCCTTTGCCAATAGGGTTGACAGGAGGATCTGGTGGTTAACTGTGTCAGCTAAATAAATAATGAATTTTTTGAATCCTTTCTTACCAGTCTTAGGGCTTCAACACTGGGAACAAGGCAGTCTCGGTTAAAAGCCCTCTTCTGAAGCCAGACTGGTTGCTGTCGAGGAGGTTGCTGTGTGTGAGACAACTGCAGGAGAAATTACTAGAAGGAAAGGAGATGAGATTGAATAGGATAAAGAGGACAAGTAGTAGGATGTTATGGAAGGAAGAGTTTGGAGACTTCTGCCTCAGAGAGTGAACAAATGTTTGTTTGCTGGTAAGATGTGCTTGGCAGATTGTTGTGTGGAGAATTGTGCACTGCTGTTTTTTTAATTTTATTAATGAAGAACATGGTGATGGAATGACGTTGATAGAGGAGAGGGAGGAGGAAAATGTTTTAAAGAGCATGCGTGAGTTAGATGATTTGTTAAATTTTGTTATGATACTATTAGTCTTGCATAGCCAGGCCGTCAGACTGATGGCTAAAGGACTGGAATACATGGCAGTTTTTATTGGCCAAAGCCCACCCATAAGACAGTTTTACTGACATGTCAAACAACCAATCACAGCTCATTTCATTTAGCGCACGTTTCGGGGCATGGAAAGTCACCATAATAACAGCCCAAGTTTTTAAACTCTTAGAGGTATTTTTAAGATTTTATGCCGCAAATTTGAAATATTTCACATACTTTTGAAAACCCAGCATTTTGTTGATCCTGATAAGCACTCACCAATCACAGCTGTAAACATGACAGCTTTCCTCTTTTGTGAGGGGTTCAGCACCACGGCATCTTTGTTTCCAGACAGAATGCTTAAGAACGTGACACACTTGTCCTCCGGAAATCCTGTATAATTCAACCAATCCAACAGCAACTCTGAAAGTCCAGATAAGTGTGCCATATATGCATCAGACGTTCAGTCAATGGTACAAGGGAGTGACATCGAGGCCGAGACTATGATAGTACGTCCTTTTAACAGAGAAGACATTAGCAGAGAAGGAAGGGAGGAGTGACTGATATACCACATACTTCAGAAGCCCTGAGCTTAGAGCGATGTTCGTGGAGAACATCAGACAACAAAGGAGCAGAAGGGGTGGAACGGACTGGCCTGTTAGACAAGGGGCAGAAAGTCTCAGTAACACTGTTAGCATCAAGAGATGCTAACTGTTTAGGGGGAGAAAGCAAAGATGAATTCATAGCAGATAGGAGTGTCCTGTGTTATTAAAGCAAGCAGAGTGTGGAAGTCTGCAGGTTTTTAGGTGGATGTTAAAGTCTCCAAACATAACTAGTGGAGTACAATCCTCAATTTGTTTAGAGTACTTGAAGTAGCTGTTTGGCTAATCCTGCTAAGGTGACTCCTAACAGGAGCAGCTGAAAGACCAAATAGAATTAGCAAGGTTGGACAAAATGCAGAATATAAGAATCGTCTAACTATCAATTCATGCATGTATTTTAGGGGTGGTCAATGTCGGTCCTGGAGAGCCACAGTTCTGTAGACTATTGCTCCCATCTCGATCAAAACTCATCTGCCTGTCTAGTAACCCTTGAAACCCTTATCTTAACCCTTAAAAAGGTCTTAAGGTCAAAAAATTATTTTCAAACATGATTGTGATCTTATTAGAGACAGGCTAACATGTCCATGCTGAAATGCCATAACGCCAGAAATAGAATCAATCGCTACATTAACATATCTGGCAACTGGGAAAAGTTATTAAACAAAAGTTATCACACAAACAATTACAACACTTTCAGAAACTAATTGTGTCCCTCTTCATTTCTTATGCAATGTAATGACAATATGGTAAATAAAAAATAAAGAATATATATAAAAGACTGTGTCATAGCTAGAAACTTGAGTCACCCCCATCGCCTCACTAAGGAACAAGTTTTTGTCTTTCCTCGCTCAGAGTTGCTCTTAGACTGGTCTTGAGTGCCTTTTAAGTAGAGACCTAGTTAGTTAGATGATTTGAAGCAGCTCTGAGAGGATTCTGGCGTTTGATTAGAGTTGGAGCTGGACCCTGCAGGACTAAGGCTCTCCATTCACTGAAACTCATTTGAATTTAATTTCTTTATATTGAAATTTAATCCAGAACCAGGTACTGGATTGACTGATTTTTTGTAAATCAACTCAATTTAGTGTGGCACACACGCAGCAAAAAAGACATTTCTCATGTGTACTCTGTGTGAAAACATGAAGGAATAAACAAGCTCCTCTATATCGTCATGTTAAGTAGAAGTAGACTTTTTTGAGTGCAGTAGAAGACTATGCTAGCGTATGCTTCCAGGTTAAATGTTTATTATGAGTAACTCAATCCCCTTTTTCCAAATGTCACTACCTAACTGTTGCTCATGCACACCCACATTTTATTTGCGTTTCTAGTTCTGGACTAAATCTTTTGACAAAGCACAATAGATTGTGAGCAATATTAGGCATTAAAGTGTGCATGGATCCACACTATAAAATCTGACCTGAAATATGAGACCATCCTAGGGCTGCCCCCTAACAGTCGACTAACCATTAGCTGACCAGAAGAGACTTGGTCAACCAAAATGTAATTAGTCGCAGTAAAAAAACAAAAACACACACTTTGGCAAAGTCACGCAGATCTTTAACTGTCTGTTTCTGTGTGCTACTACATCAGGCAGAACATGCAAACACTCGCTGGTCATTCATCAACCTCAAACATGGCTTATCTGAAACATGTCTGATCAGAGTCTCACTGCGGGACAGATGGAGGCGCCGGAGAGCTCACTGGCTCTTCAAATACTCCCTCATCTTTGGTCATACAGATAAGAGTAATCTGTTAAAACTCTGCATTTGTGTGCATTCACAATGACAACCAAACATTGTGCTTTTGTAAAATCATGAAACCAAACAGGATGTGCTTTCTGCAATCTCTGTGACTCAAGCGCAAAACACAGAAATGTGTTTATGTGACATAAAAGATGAACTCATCATATACTGATCATAGCTTGTTTTTTGATCTTCACTAATATTCTTTGATGACGTAAATGTTATTTGTTCGCTGTATAATTTGTTCGTTGTTAGACTAATAGTGGACATGCATGTTACAATTAAAGCACAATCCAAGAGCAGTGCTTACTGGTGCCGGCGATCTTGAGAAGTGAGAAAGCTTTGGAAAACAGCTCAAAAAAAGGAGGAGAACGTGAATGTGTTCTCAAGTCAGAACGTCAAATTATGGTAATATTGCATGAATATTCACATGAAATTCCAGTGTGAGGGGGAGACGTGAGGAGAAATACAACCGCACTAATCCATACAATCAGGTCAGTTTAATAAACAAGTCTCTTGGGGATGAAGAAAAATCTCAGACCCAGCCCTGCAGCACCCTCAGCACCCCTCGTTCCCGCGGCTATGCTTGTGCCATACTCTTTTCAACATTCTGTGCTTTAGGACACATAAATTCTATTCTGACAAACTGTAATGTAGGATGGGAAGAAGCAGGGTCTGTAAAACAAAAAAAAAAGTGACCTCACAGATGTCTGACAACGGTTTAATACAAATAAAGAAGACAGACAAAACATCCATTCAAAATAAAACGGTTGCTCTCGGTCCTGTTAAAATAAATACTCAGGGTAGTGGTGTGCTAGCGGAGTGATGGGCTCACGGTCTCTGTTGGCCAGTCTGTGATGGGGGCGGACCGCTGCCGTATCTGTGCGGCGCTGCATGCAGAGTCCTGTATCCATGCACCCCAAAGCCCAGTCTCGCGGCAGGGCCTCCTCCGGGGTGAAGCATGCTAGCGTAGGGAGACATCCCGTAGGAGAGAGGTGCGTTGAAGGGCCTGTGCTGCTGGGCCGTCTGAAACACCACAGGCTGGATGTGCTTCCCCGGCGTGTTGAAGGAGAACTCGGGCGGAGGGCTGCTGGGCTTCGCAGGCGTAGACGTGACTGGGTTGGAGTCCTCGAGCGTTTTGGACCCCGCCGGAGGGAAGGCGGCAGCGGTCACGTACTCCGAGAGGCTGAGCGAGCCGGGCGGCAGGGTGCTGGAGGTCAGCGAGTGACGTGCCCAGTCGTCTTTGAAGATCTGAATGGTCAGCATGGACACTAGCGCATGGAGACGGTTGGTCACATGAGCCAAAACCATCTGCTCATCAGCGTCTCTGCGAATGCGCACATGAACGGAGCCGGCCTGCGCAAAAACACAGTGAGTTAAAGGTCCCCTATCTGAAGCCTCATGGGAGCGCTTTTACTCAGGAGCACAACAGCAGCACGGGTCACAACGTCTCTTTTATGCTAAAAGTGTTAAAGTAGAAGTAAAGATCATGTTCCATGAAGATATTTTGTAAATGTCCTGCTGTAACTATATATCACAGCTTCATTTCTGATTAGTAATACGCATTGCTAAGAACTTTGTTTGGACAACTTTAAAAGAGATTTTCTCTATATTTACATTAACATTGCATTCTAGCACCCCTATCGATTTTTTAAGGCAAGTGGTGATGGTTTGAGAAGGCTTAATTGATGAGTCATACTTTATGATCAGCTCACTGTCTGCCGCTGGGTACTTTAAAAACACAAACCTTTAAATATTTAACGAACAAAAAAACGCTCCAAACTTTTGTCTAAATTAACTAAACTAACATTTTATAGCTGAAACAGCAGTATGAGACGTTTTGGTAGGAGAGGAAGAAGACGGGGGTTTGGGTCGAGTTCGGGCAGGTAATTCTGATAAGCTGTCGGTAAGCTGACCCTCATCAGTGCACACCTCAGCTCTTGAGTCTGTATCAGCTGATGATCTGAATCAAGTGTTTTGGGCCACTGCAGGACCAAACCCAAACCCTGGGTCAGGCAAATAATCACAGTACTCTTTAATATCATCAAGAAAGAACATCTACACACCAAAGAGCCGAAGCCAATGGTCCAAAAGTGTTCATTTCGGACTTCAAGAACTCCATCCAACGTGGACACCTGAAAAACATCAAGAACCAACCTTGATAAAGATCTTTCCAAATAAAAACAAGAGATCTAGATTATGTGGGCGGAGTTAACTGACCTCTCGGAGCAGTTTGTCAAGCTGACCGATGACATGAGAGGGGGTGGTCTGCAGAAAGAGAGAGCAACCGTGATAGGACAGTTCCAGCGGTTTAAACACAGATCAAATTCAACATCTCTTTAAAGTTGATATATTTCCCTACCATAGTGTAGGGCAAAAATAAAATACATATGAAATATTTCTTTTGATTTATTTCAAAGTGCACTTGTTTTACAATATATGCCTAATGCATACGTTTTATTATTATTTTATTTTATTTGTCATTATGTCATTTAGACTGGGTCACTATACCAAAAATGAAAAGAGGGTTGAGTCCCCTTTAAAGTTCAAGTACAATCCAACAAGACTTTTTTCTGACTGGGGTTAAGAAGGCTTAACCTAAACTTAACCTTAAAATGTAAAGAATTTTCCTTTTTCCTAATTCTTCATTGGTCTTTTTTATTTTAAAATATTGCAGTAATATTGTTTTGTAGACAATATATAGTCACAATAATATCCTAGAGGGAGATTTTACTTTGGTTACATCCCTTCATCGTGTTCCACTGACGCACCTGCAGCAGCACCTTCCCGCTGTACACACTCATGGGATACATGGTGCCAAAGGTCATGAGGGCGATGGCCACGGCAGACGCGGTGTCCATCGCATTATAGTTACTGCACAACAACACAAGATCATCATGCATGTGAATTACAGCAAATTGGGCAGTTTACATTTACACGTCCTCATGAGAAACAACTACTGCCGAATACCGCTAAAGACTGAGAAGGGTACACAACAGGGCTTTTGACACTGCGCTTAACCCTGGGTTATCGTCATTCTAGACACCGCTTTTAACCCTGGCTAAACAACAAGGCCCAGTTCGACGCAGGCTTGCTCATTGTTTGATACTGAAAGATGGAGTGGTCTCAGCTACAAAAGATCCCGGTCATGATTCAGAACAGCTGACTGTAAGTGAAGCAGCATCACGTCTGTGTTTTGGTGCAGATTGGGCTTAAGCGCTCGTCACTTTTTAGCTCCGCCCACATGACACGCCTCCAGGAGCTCATTTTTCTCCAGGGAGAATTGTAAAGCTGTTTCTTTCTTTTATAAATATAACAAAACGAAATACTTTTTGGAGATATGACGGATGCAGTACTACTCTATAGGCACTCGAGACTAACATGAGAATGGCCAATCCTGTCTGTGTTAGGTCCCCTTTAAAAAAAAATGGCTATCCCTGTGGGCCTACAGCTATGATCAGCTGTTCCTCAATCTTGGCTGAGCTAAAGACCTAGCTTTTTTTTCTAAATAACCAAGGAAAAGCCATGTAAATAGGTTGTTCGTCCAATCAGTGACTGTGCAAATATGCAAATAAGAGCGTTATCGTGGGGTATATGAATGTGCAGTGTGAAACATGAATACTGAGCATTAAAGGGTTTGTTATCCCCAAAATAAAAATTCTGTCATTAATTACTCACCCTTATGTTGTTCAAAACCAATAAGAGCTTTGTTCATCTTCAGAACACAAATGAAGATATTTCTGATGATATCACCTCCAGGGTGAAGTAATAAACAACAGAATTTTCATTTTGGGGTCAACTAACATCTAACCCCAGGGTTATTAGGTGCGGTGATTACTATGTTTATCCAAGGTTTGTAATTTAAAGTATGAAAAGCCCTTATGAGGTTTAATAAGACACACTGTTGTAGAAGGGATGTAGAGTTACAGCAATACATGTGTTGTCTGTGACTGGATCTGTGATGTCATATATAAGAGAGTGGTCTGCTCACTTGATTTCGATGAGCATGTACGTGATGCCTAAAGCAAAAGCTCCAGCGAGGTTGATCAGCACGAACGGGTTCATTCTGGGCAGGAGAACGCTGCTGAGCGCTGGGATGAGTCCGCACAGACTGCACACACACAGACACATTTATATATATTGAGACAGCATGTTCACTGAATAACTCAAAAGTGTACAGAAAAGTGAGATCATGCTGTACCTCCGGCTCAGATCAGCCACGTGCTCCTGAAGCCAGCTAGTGCTCGCAGCTAAACACAGAGAAACAGATCACAGTGGCACAAACAGCTGCTAACAAGTGCTCGAGTCTTCAGAAACAAACGCTGACAGAAGTAGTTGATGTTTTGTTGCTTGTTGACTGATTCTTAAGCATGCGACTTTCAGTCCAGGTCTCTACCTTCAGGTTCATGTGCTCAGGAGCGTCCACACACACAAGATCTTACCTTCAGACACGAAGACGAAGGGCTTGTTCTTCACAGAGAGTAGAGTCAAGAGATTAAAGAACAGAGCCACACAAGTTCCCACCAGCAGACGCCCCCTAAAACACACACACACACCGCTCAGAACAGCAAACAGAGATGCCTCCAACGACCCATCACCACCAACCGAGCAACGATCAACTCAGGCTTACGATGCTTCAGAGAAACGCAGCCCTGCAGTGCTGGATACATGAAGGTCCATTAGTATTTTGACATAAGAGTATCCCTGAGGTGTTTATACTAAGGGTTTCTATCAACATGCTGCAATGAGCATCGTGGTTGCTATAGTTACATAATAGAATATAATGAAACAACCACGGTGGTACCAACGTGTTCGTGTAACAGAAAAAAACCCATAAAACTGTGGTGAGATGAAGCATCTCCTGATGACTGTGTATTACCATTAATAAAATCAGCCACTGCGTTTGAGATTAAGAGGACTTCTGATCCCTTAAATGTTTTAAGGTGAAATTGTTAGTAAGGACTTTGTAACAATGCTAAAGAAAACACTTCAGTTTGGTGAAAACTCAGCAATGGTGATCAACACGTAAACATGCGGAAAGATAAGTGTGTTCAGAGATTGTTGAACTCACGTGTGCACCTCGGGCTGCTCCACGAAACGCTCCACACTGAGGAAAGAGGA
>JAUCMU010000026.1:20815371-20894760 GCA_032275025.1 Enteromius treurensis | reverse complement strand
GGAAACACAGTTAGCACACACACACACACACACACACACACCAGTGTAAACACAGACAAGACTCAAACAACTATCTGTGGAAAGATGGAGCACATCGGGAGCTTATGCTGAATAATGGAGGGACTTCATAGCATCGTGCCAGTGCCTTTCCTCAAACACTACAGTGAGGAGAAGCCAGCTTCATACGTGTGTGTGTGTGGACCAGCCAAATGTGAGCGCGAGTCAGTCGGGTCACAGCATTCCCACAGCAGCAAAATATCGACGGGATCAAGTTCTGCAGAGACACACGGATCTCACCTTTCCTTCAGGATGAAGAGAGCGCCCAGCTGAACCAGCACAGTGGAGGCAAACACCGCCAGCACTTCAAAACGCTCGAAGCTGAGACCACAAAACACACATCAACACAAACACCTGACATTACACACACCACCACTGAAGAATCTATTCTGGCCATTGAATCTAATGTTGAAAAGCGATTGGTTGAAGAATGAAAGGATTCTGAATTCAGATTAGATCTGGATTAAACCCTGAGTTTGTGTTGTTCAACAGGGTTAGTAAGATTAGGTACGACCAGTCAGAAGTAGTTATTTGAGTAAATGCAATGCAGAACTACAGGAAATAATCGGTTTGACTGATCAATGAATTATGATGCATTGTACTAATAAGAGCAATTCCCCTAGTTTAAAGGGTTAGTCCACCCCAAAATGCACATTCTGTCATTAATCACTTAACGGACCTGTAAAAGCTGTGTTCGTCTTTGTAACACAATTGAAAATATTTCATATGACCATCGGGAGGCTTGTGACTGTGGTTATCACTGTCCAAGATGAACGATCTGCCTTCAGTGGTTCAACCGTAACATTACGAAGCTTCAAGAATACAGAAAGAATATAAAAATAATGACATCATTCAATAATTGGTCTCTCCACGTCACTGTAGCACCATTCTGGAGAAGACGCTCAGGACAAACAGTGTACCCTTGTGGCCCAGCCGACACAGAGCAGCGCATTCAGTGGATATTCTCCAAAACAGCTCTACACTCACAATTTTTTCCATATAAAAAGTATTCTCGTAGCTTCATAATATTAAGGTTGAACCACTGATGACAGACGAAGCATTCAGACTATGTCTTTCATGTTCTCTGCTCCTTGACATTGTTTGGCAGTCGATGGGACACAAGCCTCCCGGTTTTCACCCTAAATATCTTTAATTGTGTTCCTGGTGTTTCCTACTACAGTCTGGAGGCTATCACTGCTGCGTTGCACATGAAAATAAAACTAGCACACTGATATCTGAAGTAAGAACTGTTCTCACCCAAAGGAGTACACCTGACTGGGTTTCTTCATGGTCACCCAGAAACTCAGCAGACAGGTGATCAGACTGTGAGAGGCAAAGACAGCATCAGAGGATGAACAAACACTGCATCGCCTTCAAGAGCAGCTAGCTGATCAAACCCACTTCGGATAATATACGGGTTTACTGAGGCGTGTGTGTGTGTTTCACTGGTGTAACAGACTGAGCTTCAGTATCAGTGCAAGCTTTGACACTCACCTGAAGAGATCGAAGATGGTGAGGTACGTGTACGCCGTTAAAGCTGAAACAGAAGACGGATATGATGCTGAAAACAGCACTGTCACACACTGGTGAACTCGTGAGACCAAACCAGCATGTAATTTATATGCCGTGACACAAACATGCCCTTTCTGGAGGATCAGTGCACACAGCGAGAACAACCTTGGTGTTAAAGTACAGGTGACAAGCTCATTCAACTTCAGCTAGAGCTGCTGGACTTCTTGACATTTAAATATTTAAGAAAATATGAGGTACGGTCATATGTAGGTGATGTCTGAGGATGAAACAGCTGGTGTTGAAATTATAAGAAAGATACTATAAGAAATCAGACTTTCTCTAGAAGAAATAAAAAAACAATAAGAAATGATGTTCCCTTGCTTTTTTTAAACATGCGAAGAAAAATGAAAGGGGGGCTAATACTTCTGTCTTCAACCGTATATATATTTATTTATTTTTCTGTACAACTGCTAGAGTTCAGTCCTCTGTATATTTGAAAACTCTCCCAGGACTCCTGGACACTAACACATAAACCTGCAAACTTAAAAAAGCGGCATGAGTTCACAAAGCGCACCGTCCAAAAAGCCAAACCTGAAATCCTACAAGACTGAGAGAAACGCATGGGTCGGGTGACGGTATGGTGTAACGAGGAGCACTAAAGACAGACGCATGAATAAATCCCAGAGCTGGGACACAGAAGACACACATCTTGTAGCGCACAGTGTGCGGATTAAGGTGACTTGTGTATGTTTACAGGCCTAATCAATGAAGAAGAGTAGGAGACGAAGACGCAGTGGTAAACCAAGCCAGGATCTTTAGCTGAATATTTAATAACATCTACAGACCAGAGCATCAAAACACATCTGATCGTCCTCGAACCCTGACCTTCAGCCGTCTCACTGCAGGCCTCGCGGGAGCTCTGCCCCATTAAAGCACTCAGCGGCCAGCGCTTATCCGAAACACAAGCGAAGCGCTCAGGAGCCTGCAGGAGCCCGCGGTCGCAGCGGCCCCCGGCGAGTATCGGCTTTCTCTGCGAGCTGGTACTTTCGGTAAAGAAGATTTGCAAACTGCAGCGCTCAGCTGTCATCGAGTTCTGGAACACGTATCGAGCGGCTCGGCTCGGGTGTCTGTCAACGCGGCACATTAAAATAACAATAGATAGCTCCAGATGTAAACTAAAAGCTTTATTGACAAACTACAAACTAACACCTGGCGGGAAAACGGAAACCGGTGGGAGGAAGTAAACTGAGACTGCTGCTCCTGCAAGAAACGGCGGCCGAGCAGCACGATAAAAACATCCTGCCCCACGATCACATCAGAACCTGACGCTCACCCAACAACACCAACCACAGCTCAGTCTGACCATCGCTTCACCCCTCACAAACACCTCTGGACATCCTGACCTCTCCTTCACAAACCAATGTATTATATTACTGTTGAACGGACTGTAAAACAGACACATCCCACACGATCCTTTAGTAAAAAGTCAAAACAGCTCTAAACTAACATCGTCTGGATCGTGACGAAGTGTTATTATAGACTCGTATTTGAGGTAAAATCATCCTAATGCTGGATTCGTTTGATCTTCTCCAGATGTCCACTGATGGACTGGGGCGCTGTGGATTATTCTGATGTTCCTATCAGACTCTCATTCACATTCCTCCAGATCTGATGAAGAAACACTCCTCCTGATCTGGGATGGCCTACATATTGGCTAATCTTCAGTTTTTTGGTTGAACTGTTCCTCTAAACCAGGGTTTCTCAAATATGGATGTCCAGTGAACTGAAGAGTTAAGCTCCAACTCACCTACCTGTGATCTTCTACTGATCTTGAAGACACTGATTAGCACGCTCAGTCAGCATGAGTTAAACTTGACCTGATTTGTTTTCTTGTGGTGTTTTCCCAGTCTTGTTATGAACAGTGGTTTAAACAATCTTCCTCAGTTTGGACTGAGAACTGCTTCGCTCACGATTCTCGACATTGCTCATCATTTTTTGGTTCCTTCCTCGCCGAACCTTATTCTGAAATCAGTGTCTGCCGTCTGTGGGACAGAGGAGCTCTGAAGGTGCTTCTTACATGGAGTGGCCATTGACATTAAGATCGTTTTTACTGGAGAGCTCAATACACTAGTATCACGTTCCTCCTGCTCAAGACCCAGCGGTGCGCAGTGATACTTCACACACACACACACACACACACTCACTTCAGCAAACAAACTCACAAAGCATCACAGTCAGCAACAAGAGGCAGTGCATTACAGGGATTTTAGCACAGTTCAGCAAGGAAATCATAAAAAAATCTATTAAACCATAACAATAATACTGCAGTATGTGATTGTTCTCGTTATTTTTAAAGAAACTCTGCTGTCTATTCTAACTTTTCTATTTTAACTTAAAATGTGTGCAATTTCATTCTTTTTTTGGGCAAAGTCCTGCAACGACAGAGTTTTACTGTTAAACTGGATAAAACTTGGATGTCATACTTTTATTATTGTGTTGAGAAATACATTTTACTGTAGAACTTAGAGGAACACTAAAATTTTCCAACTCCCCTAGAGTTTAACAGTTCAATCGATCATATATTTATGAGGATCTTCTGAAAGAGCTGATCTCTGTGATCTGGGGCATGCTGGGTAATGTGTGCTGAGAGGGCTCACCCATGCTGTTAGTGGAGCTGCACCACATCAGAAGACAGGCCGTGCAGATGATATTCAAGACGCCGAACAGGAGAATCCTCCAGGACTGAAACACACAGACACATGCTCATCTCTACAGCTCTGTCCTGAGAGATCAACAGTGATTGTGTGTGTGTGTGTGTGTGTGTGTGTGTGTGTGAGATCAGACGAGGCTGAGAGAAAACCACTCAAACACTGCCCCCTGCTGTCAGAAAACACTACTCCACCTCGTCTGGTCAAACATTTATAGATCAAACATATTCATTCCGTGTCTCTTTCTGGAAAACATTCAGTTTCTGCTGAATACAGTGAACACAAATCAGCCAGCTACGGGAAAACTGACTCGATAAAGAGCTGCATGCTTCTGGATACACAAAGAATTCTTAAGAAAACACTTTATAGACAACTAAACCAAATCTTACGTAATGAATGAATGAAAAGAACCATCAAGGTTTTTCTGATACACACACAGGAACTGTAATTTTACAACAACTGATTCTGGAAATGGATTGATTTTTGATTCCCAACCACATTTATCATAATCTTTTAACTTTCAAGAACAATATCCAAGAATGCAAATGCAGGGAGTTTATGTCTTTGATATGAAATGTGTGTGTTTTCTGCTAAAGCACTGCTTTGTTGTTTTCCTGTACTGAAGTGAAGACTCACCCGTCTATCAGAGGTCACCAAACTCAACTCCTGAGCAAACTTCCCCAGGACGGAGCGGTGGGTTTTGCGGAAGGGATGTATCGTACCCTGCAGTGATGGACAGTAAATCAGTACAACAGAGTTATTTCTGAAGATCATGTGACTCTGAAGACTGGAGTAATGACGCTGAACATCACAGAAATACACTTGAAAAGAACACAGATGCTTTACATTCTAAAGCTTATCCACTTTTTTACTGTACTTCTATTAGTAGTGTACTTTGTTGAGCATAATAAAGACTACTTTTCATTCAGAAACATAAAAAAATCTTAATGACTAGAGCTCGACCGATATATGATTTTTCTCGACTGATATGAGCCTGTCACAGATATATCGTGTCAGTATCTGAATATACCGCCCATGTAGCCCTGATAGAATACACCTGTTCCTGAGTAAAGACTGAGCGCCGTGCCGTCGTTTGCTACATGATTTCAGAAGCAGAAAACACGGATGAAAGCACGGACCCAGTCTTTACGCAGTCTGTTATATTTGTGATGAACAAGTGATAACAGGTCTATTCACTGAAATCAAACCGGACATTAAACTACAAAAAGCAAAAATAAACAGAAATCCTTATGTTCTGCGTGTTTATTTCTTATTATTATTTTAGATGCTGACATTTGTAAAAGCTGTACTTCCTGCAGAAAGCTGCCTCTGTCGGACTGACCGTAGCTTGTTGCTCTACAGTTACCGTATTCATTGTCTTAATTCAACTTTTATATATATGTGTGATTTATAATAAGTGACAAGAAGTGTGTTAAGTGAGCAGACGTCAGGCTCATAGTTTAATGTGAAATTGTTATAATACACTGTCTCCATCACAAAAAATCCAAAGCGGCCGGGTTCTAGTAATGGCCCCAAACTGTATCATGTATGAAACTCTGTCATCTGAGCAGCATATACATTATTTAATAAAAACTTCATTTAAATGGTGTAAGTTTTGTAAAAAGGTGTTTTTTAAGACTTCCCCTTTGGACGAGCATCTCAGTGCCTGACAGTGTTATCATCATGTGAGGCTTACCAGCACATACGTGTCAGTCTCGTGCTTCTTTCTGTGCACTGCAGCTTCTGAATAAGAAAACACAGTTACTGACATTTCACAGACAGCCTGTGTGTGTGTGTGTGTGTGAGAGAGAGAGAGTTTGTGCTACATTGTAAGGACCAAATGTCTCCACAAGGATAGGGAAACCTGGCATTTGTGAAATTGTGGGAACTGGCCTGCAATCCCCAGGAAGGGAAAAAAATTATAAAAAACGTTTGGAATGATAAAAATGTGAAATGATGTTTATCTGAAAGTGTAAGAATGCAAACAGGTTTTCTGTCAGGGGTAAGTTTAAAGTTTAAAAAGCTTGGTAAGTAGAAAAGCTATAGAAGTCTATGACATCCACATCATTCACAGAAAAACAAACAAACAAACTCTCTCTCTCTCTTTCTCTTTCTTCCGTGAATCTCTCACCCGAGTCCTTAATGCTGATCACGTCCAGCACCACCATGTCAGGTTTATCCGAGGGCGACACTTTCCTCTCGGTGACTCCAGACGGCACTACATCGGGTTTGTTGCTCAGTTTTCTGCTGTAATAATCAGAAACATGATTGTGGTATGGATTATTGTGAGCCATCACAGACGTGGACGAGCCGTCCAGCGCCATCTTTACTTCCGCTCAACGTCACACGTCACGACCTGACACGTGTTCACGACAGCCAATGACAGTGCAGCGTTTCTATTGTTGTTGTTTTTTCCGTAAACGCGAAAACTTTCATAAAGTAAACCTAGTAAATTGAATTTCTAATAATGTTGCTGTTAACAATAACTTTTATTCGAAGTGCGATTCAATCTTAGTAGTTTTTTAAACAAACAAAAATAAATAAAATGTATGTGTATAAAAAAATAATAATAATAAAAGCAAGAGGCAAAACTTTCAGGATAAATACGATGAACAATAATACCTCGCCAGGAGATCTTAAAGGTCTGTTTCTAGTTGACATCTTGAAATTGTGATCTCTAAAATCAATGGCTAAAAGAACAGAAGAAATTTGGCAGTTACTTACAGTTTCTTTCTTTTATATTTATTTCTCACAGTTTAAGACTAAAATATGCATTACTTTTTTCATCTGCACCATTTTCTTTTCCAAATTCTGAGCGAATGGCATTAATGTCATCAATTCCTTTTTTAAAACTTTGTTTTCAGTACTTTTGAGGACTTTGAACTTTATGAAAAAGGTAAACGTTTACGCTGGAAGTGACGTCATCGCGGCGGCAGCGCAGCGCGCCTGCGCGACTCTGTCCTCTAGTTGACGTCGCGTAGCTGCAGCAGCGAGCAGTGTTTACTGTTTACTTCACTTCGTCGTTTTATCATCTCCTGACTGACCATGGCTGCAACTCTGGCGCGTAAAGCCGTGGACCATCTCCGCAGTAAAGAGTTCAGAGATTACCTTACGAGGTCAGTCACGAGTCAAACAGTGTCGAGGTGTGAGTTCTGCGCAGAGTGCGCGCGCGCGTGTGGGTGTGTGAGGGAGAGAGAACAGCGTTCGGAATAAACGCAGTAAAGCGCTGTTATGCGTTGATATGAAGATGTCAAATGTACGCTCTATAGATGGTGTGAAGGACACTGCTGCAGTACCGCCGAGAGCCGGAGGGCGGCGCAGCGGGGTCAGAGTTCACTGAACCATGCTCAGAAACAACAATTAGATCATAAACATGTCACTGTGGGGGTGCGGGGGGTAAACAAGTACAAATATTTGTCAAGATAACTTGATTACTTGTTTTGAGTAAAAAAAATAAAAAGATATGTATATAATCTAAAGGTGAATAAGACAAGTCATTTAACTTGTTAACTAAGGCAGAAAAGTGTCTTTAAAGTCTTTAAATGCTTATAAAAGTTTCCCTAGTAAAGTTGTTTTATGACGTAAATCATTTTACATTTTGTATGAACATTACAGTACTGTTTTTGATTAAATCAGGTCAGTTTTTGTCTTATATTGAATGTGGTTTTGCTTGAGAATGTGCTTGTTTTAACTTTATCATTGTGCTGATGGTTTCTCTTCATGGCCAACCCGCTCCTACTGTGGGATCTTCATTCACCTCAGCACAGTAAGTTCTCCGTGTTCTGATATGATCTAATCATGGCTCTTAGCACGTATGCAGCGGTTATAGGCATCGTATGTTATTGCAGCATTTCTGGGGTCCGGTGGCAAACTGGGGCCTGCCCATCGCCGCCATCAGCGACATGAAGAAGAGTCCAGAAATCATCAGCGGCAGAATGACCTTCGGTACGTGACAGAGCAGCAGCTTGTGCAACAGCCTGATACTGTGAGGTCAAAGGTGAACAGAGCTGTTCTCACTCTTGTTTTCCAGCTCTCACATGCTACTCGCTGCTGTTCATGCGCTTCGCCTACAAGGTCCAGCCCAGAAACTGGCTTCTGTTCGCCTGCCACTTCACCAACGAGGGTGCTCAGCTCATTCAGGGCAGCAGACTCATTAAATTCAAGTAATACCTGGTTTTCTGATGTTCTATCATTATTTCAGGTCAGTCTGATTGTGTTGTTATAAGGTAATGAACTAATTTCTCATTGTCTTCCTCAGCATGGAGAAGAAGATGGCCAAATGATAACAGTTTATATGCACGGCGCTCACGGTCATGTTTAGGAGATCCATCCATCTGTACTGCAAAATCTGATCTGATTTAACACAATAAATAATCATTTGGAAACATAGGTGATTGGTTTGATGCTATTTCCTCTCTGTTACACGTATAACATTTTAAGCCTTATGACACAGCTTTGAAGGTTACGGTTTGTATGTAATGTAGAACTATTCTATTAATTTATTTCCATGCTTAATGAGATGAGTGTATGTTGATGAATATAGAGAAAATAAAACATCTAATAATGCTTTTACTTTCGACTATATCTGTCTATCTATCTGTTCTTTTATACAAAGTTATCAAAGTCCTTTTGATGCCATTCTATAGCAGTTCTGTTGTCATGATGGAGATCATTCAGTTAATGTGGTAATGGTCAGGATATTCTACTATTCAATTCTGTTCCATAGAGTAAAAGGTAGGGCTCTTGAAAAACATGAGAGAGGGAATAAATGACAGGTTTTAATCCAGCTATCCACCTTTTTCCTCGACGCAGAACTAAAAGTCTATGGGAGAGGCATCCAGTTCGTTAGCTGCTATAAGAACATAACGAGGAGAATACGTACCTTGAACGGCAAAACAGTTTGCACTACAAACCAGTGTGTTCATAATTAAGATAATACAATAAAATAGCATAAGACACACCAATTTTCAATATCAAGCAGCGAAACTGTTCTTCTGTACAGGTCAAAGTAGCTGGGCGCGGATGAGACCGGAAGCTATACCCATAGAGTTAATAAATGAAAAGGAAAGAGGTCGATAAATAATGTACCCTCCACAGAAACAAACTCGCCTAGTCCACTTTGTTACAGAACATTTAATATTTGACAAACTAATACAATAACACAGAAATAACTAGCTTGTGTGATCAAATGGTAATACATTGTTCAAAGAATACATAGACAAACATTTAGACTTATTCAGTGCAAATGTCTACAGTAAACAAATCTGAGCTCCAGGTATGTGGTGTTAATCTGACTTCATGCATGAGAAATCATTCACTTCATCTGTAACTTCACTGATTAGGAGCGAAAGAATCAGCGTCTCATAAGTCATCAGCAGTGACGGTAAGATTAACGGGATTCCCCAGAATCAGTCCCTCATCTTCATCCTCCTGCAAGGAACAAAACATTGTAAAAACAACATGCTAACCCAAGTTTATATCAATGTAAACGTTCTTAGAAAGAAATTGGTCACGCTTCATATGCAGCCTGAAGCGTGGCTAAAGGGCAGCGTAAAAGCACAGTAAACTCACCTCATCTCTTTCTTTGTAGTCTTTCTCTGTGCTTCTGTATGATACCACATGGATGAGGGTGTATACTCTGCAATAGGAAACGACAGGGTTTACATCTCATAATCAAGTTCTGTGTGTGTGTGTGTGTATGCATATACACTGCCATTCAAAAGTTTGGGATCTGTACGCTCATCGATTTACGTATGTGTTCTTTTCTTTGATGATGAATAAAGAAAGTTGAAAAGATCAGTCAAAATCAAAATACAAATGCAGTGTATATAATGGTAGACTGTGATGAGTGTTTTACCTGTGGTAAAGCATGGCCAAGAACTGGACGATGAGCAGAATGGCGAATGACAGCAGAAACATCAAGCTCAAAGGCTCCACTCTCAAGGGATCTGGCGCCAGAGTTCCATTAGGATAGTACTTTGGAATATTGATGCTCAGAACCTCAGTGCCAATGGCCTGAAGGAAGAATGTTGCTACAATCCATAGGACGTTAATTATGAAGTATAAAAACACTGCCTGCAAAACAGAGAGAATAGTTCTAATTTAGTATATAGAGTTACGGCCAGGAGCCATGCAGTATTTGCTTGCCCAACTTACCTTGTTCCGTAGGGACTTTAGCTCCCGTGTCACTTCCTCCAGATGAGCTTTGGTATCTTGTATGGGTAGTAGATAACGCTCTATCAGTTTATTCCAGAAATCGTGTTCATCCTGGCAAAATAGGAAACATATAATGTGGCTACACATAAAAGACTTTATATTTTGAATGCAGCTTACCACTTAATTTAGCCAAATGCCTTACTTATCCATTAAAAATCTACTGAAGCTTAACCGAACATGACTGACCTAAATGATCTGGACAGACTTATTTTGAATGTCTGAAAATGATTGAACCAGTTTGATTGTGTTCTTGAATCAACTCCCTGGTTGTTCCTGGACTAAGTTCCCTATCAAGAACTCATATTTAAAGTACAGATTTGGGTTTAGGGCAGGGTTGGCAAACGTCGGGTTTAGCTCCAATATTTATTAAACACAGCTCAACAAACTAATCCACCTCTTTAGGATTACAACTTTTTAACACGGTTCTCAAAAGAAGATCAGATAAGCAAAAGAAAACATCATGACTATTGGGGTACCTGCAGGAACAGGACTGGAAAATACTGTACCAGAAGGCCACAGACAGGCTCCTCTTTGGAGCTAAACTCCGCAAAGTGGATCTCGAGTACCAGAGTCGCCCAGTCCCAGTTTTTAGTGGTAGTTTATGGTAAGTTGGAGTTAAGGTAAGTGTTGATGCACCGATAAGAATGGAGATCCAGGAAGATGTCCTTCTTGTGTAAAACTCATTAGACACACACCATTCAGAAATCATTACCTCAGATAGTTTCTCCACCTGTGGCGCCACAAGGGTTCTTTCGATTGCCCTCTTGACACGCCGCTCCAGTCGCTGCGCTCCGTTCTCGATGCGGTTGGTCTTCACGATGCGCCTGGCGGATTCATTCAAAGCATACTGCAGCTCCTCCAGCTGACTCACACTCAAGACATCTTCAGGACCCACTTTATCCCTCAGCTCCTCGTTCAGGGTGTCGGTGAGAATCAGCACAAGCTCCTCACACAGATCCTCCTGGTTCTTGTTTCTCAGTGTGTATCGGATCTGCTCCTGAAGGTTTCTCTTTAAATTTGCATACGTCAGTTTCTTCAGGAACTCTTTCTTCACGGGCTCCACCCAGTCTGTCGGTTAGAAAAAGAATAAGAATTAATTGCACAAGCCGACCCTAGACTCTGAATAGGGTACATTTGAGAAGTTTAAGTGGAGAGATACCTGAAGGAATGGATAAAAAAAAAATTGATCTCTTACCACTCTCAGGCACAACTTCTTTTGTCTCCTGAGTATCGTCATCATTGTAATCATAATCATCATCGTCGTCGTCATCATCGTCATCATAGTCTGTGTCATCGTTAAACGGGTCGGCTTTTTTCTCATAGCTTTTGGAACTCCCACTATAACAAATAATTTGAAGCATCAATTTAGGAAATATAAGAACTTTTCTGCTGCATGGCAAATGTAATCCTAACACATTTTCATAGTCTTACCTTTTCTCAGAACAACTGTCTCTTTCATCATTGTCCTTGTTGAGATTCTCTTTGGAATTGTCCTTCTTTTGAGGCATATCTTCGTAGATGTGTTTGTTCACATCTAAACTGTCCTGGACTTCATGGGTGCTCTGAGCCTTCAGCTCTTCTGGCTCGGTTTTGGCAGCAGGTGTGTTTGGATTGACGGCTTTCTGGATTTGCTGAAGGACTAGATTTTCGGTCTCTTGAGTGACTTGGATTTTCACATCCCAACAGCACATTTTGCAGTCACGATTACACACAACACCCACTTGCTTTTTCTGCTCCTTCTCCTTGTTGGATTCTCGAGTGCCCCAAGAGACTATGTGCATGTTAACAAGGGAATATATGGTGAGGAGGAGATATCCACTGGGAATGCAGATGAAATACATCAGACCATAGATAATCAAAAGCATCTCTTGAGGGTGAAGAATGGCTGTCACCATGTATAGGATCGCTCCAGACACCAGGAAGAGTCCAGTAGGAGTTATAAATGTTCCCTGCTTAACCATGTCACCTAAAATAAGACATACAATCAAACTGAATATCACCATGCGTGTTATAAACATACACACACTCACAAACAAGGTAATAATTACCAATAATGGAAAAGAAGGATGCAGTCATCAGGAATGCGTATATGACACTGAGAATGGCAGCAATTGTGATTTGGAAGTTGGGTTTGGCCACAAAACATATGAGCATGTAAACAGCTGGAGGAATGACAGCAATTATTATGGAAAGAGTGCCTTCAATTCCAAACACAAACTGGAAAGCTCCTAAAAATGGAAAAGAAGAAGACCATTAGCTGTTCACATACAATTATATATTCACAGAGATGTATTTCTGAAAAGTTGGTAAACCAAGCTTTGTCTTGCATGTTTACCAGCTCAACCAAGGTCTCTACTGACTGGGCCTTACAAACAGGTTGACCAAATGGACTGCAAGGTCAGCTTCAGCCCCATCAGAAGAAGCTGGTTTAACTGACATGTCCAGCAGGCCAGTCAAACCTCCATAATATGCCCTACCCACTCTGTAAATATTTACCTGCTACCATGAGGGTGACAGAGGCAGGTCCCAGGATGGAGGAAGCCACAGTGAAGATCTGATAAAAGATGTAGAGGATGGATATGGAGGTGTTCTTCTTGACCGTGTCTGTCCCGCTGTGGAGCAGGTCGAGAGTGTTGGCCAGTGTTGAAGGACCCCATCGACGCCTCTGGTTGTAAAACTCTTTAAATTCTTGCGGTGAGTTGGTGAAAGCGTCTGAAGCAGCGTTATACTCCACCCGCCAGCCCTGCTGCAGGAGAAGAGTGCACAGCCAACGGTCCTCACCTAAACATGAGCGGATGAGAAACAAGATGAACTGGTGGAGCACAGAAGAACCTGGCTCTCAACATTCGTACAGCATCATCACAGAAACATTAGGCACAGTAAGTCTGCAGAGTTAGATGTGTTTCTAAGCCAACTTATTCTGGGCAAAGGTTTGTAAATCCCATTGTGTGATTCATTTTATTTAGTGTCCTCCAATAAATTTTGTGTCTAAAAGGGAAACCCCTACAAATGCATGGTAAATAATGTCAGGAGCAAAAAAACTCTTTCCACACCTTTTCAGAAATAATTATAAATGCATCTTTAGTAAATCCTGACAACTTTACTTTTATTCCAAAAATGGTTTGCGATGGCACAAACTGTTAGTAAATGTGGCCCTAGTCTTTGTTAAAGGTAACATGGCATTGATATGGGTTTAGCCTTTTTAGCTTATTATTTTATGACAAGCATCAATACATACCAGGAAAAGGCTAATCAAATAAACTGTCTCAGTGGATGACCAGATAGTAAAGACAAAGATAATGTAACTGCAAGGTATTTATTAAGCATAAACAAGACTTCTAGTGAGATGCTATAGAAGCAGGGTTTACCTTGATCATACTGCACATACTCAGAGGCTCGTGTGGCTTTGGTGGTATATCGTTTCAGGACATTGTCGTCCATAAGTGCAGATCCCCTAAACAGACTGAAACAGCCTGGACTGCACAGAACAGAGCCAAACACGTGCTCCGCCGTCTTCTGAAGCCAGTGACCCACTGCATACTCGAACTTCTGATACCACACCATTGGGCCTGAAACATTGGGACGGGTAGCTGAGTGCTGTTATCATATTGTAAATGCTGGCTGTCTTTTCTTGTTGAGATAAGCTTTCTGATCATCTTAATGGCTCATTCTAGTATGCAGTGTTAATATGAAACTACAGTGATTGCCTGAAAGTGTTTATGTAAGTGGACTTTGTATAATGAACATCATTTGGAGAGCAGGCCTTTAAAAGGGCACGTCATTATCTGCTATAGAATCCAGATTGCAGTCATGTACAGGTTTTTCTGAGTTTATGTAATACTGTTATGAAGTTTGACATCCTACATTCCATATAAGCACAGGCTATTTCAAAAGATGATCATTTCTCTTCACTTCTTAGATTTTTTCAAAAGATTTTTTTACCCATTCCAGTGGGATGGATTCGTCCACAGGCTGCGCCCACATTGTCATACATTCTCAGACGATCGACGAGCAGTATCAGAGCGGCGGGTTGGAAGTCAGTGTCTCCGTCCAAGGCCATGATATATGTGTTGTCGTCAGATATATGCCTCCTCTTGCTGTCATTGTCATAAGAAGGTAGCAAATAACTCTCACCATCTAATGATATGAGACTGGCGCGACATGGGTTGTTTTGTCTCTGTAAAAACACACATAGTAATCTTTAACCATATGTGCTTACTGGGTCATCTTTTTCTAGGTTTGCTTCAGGGGACAGAAGGGCCCGTCTTAGTGTAACTTCGGTGTCTAGACATGACTCAGATCCTCCTTTCAAATAACTGTTTGGGACCTTTCTCGTCCATGCTTGATTGCTTTAATGCAGTATGATTTATGCAACATAAGGGTTTATTTGAATCAGTAAGCCAACATACAAGTAATAGTAGTAGTGAAGCTTGACTTATCCAACATCACTAGTGAATAAAAAAACTTACTGTTATTTTCTGAGGGTTTTTGACATTGTATCCTTTCCAGCCAAGCAGGTAATACAGGTACATGATCTGAAAACGCACACATGCTCTGTCAGATTCAGACAAATGTTCAAAACAAAGATTGTTGCGAAGATTGGATTACTTTTTTATTCTAAGGAATACAGTATTGACATTCACCTGTGACCATCTCTTTTTGTTTCGAATCAGTTGGTTGTCTTTAAGGTGGACGTAAAGCATGTTTCCTTCTGGCATGACAAACACAAGACGACCACCATAAGGTGTTTCAATGATGGAAACCTCATCGGGCTCCTTATTTGTAAATACCCTTGAAGACAAAAACGGTTCAATTTAGTTTACAGTTGATTGTGGAATATACAGTTTATCATTAACATCCGGTCTGTTCGCTGATCACGGGCACAAAACCTTTGCCTTACCTGTACACCTCCATGACCACTTGTATAAGGTCGGAAACATAGGTGTTGACAAGCTTTTTCTCTGTGTCTTTTTCAAACATGAAGCCATCGTCAACATAAATATGGCACTCAAAGTCAAAGCAGTCCTTGTGTTCCTCCTTTGGATCCCCTCGGTATCTGTCCAATCTGAAACCAACAAACCAGCCAAATGAATGAAGAACTGCAGCTGGCTGTTTAAAGTTGATGTTGAAGAAAAGCCTTAGCGAGGTGTATTCTATGCTTGAGGGGTTTCCGTCAACTGTGCTTTCAGCTGAAATACATTTGTAATCACTGTATACATACCTGAACATTGAAGTCATGATTTTCAGCATCTCATCATATGTTTCATGCCACATTGTTGCACACAGGTAAATGACACAGTTTTCCACTTCATCGTTACCGCTACTACACGACAGAAAGAAGAAACAGTCAGATTTTGACTAAATTCATGCACTTGCACTAAGTTATGTGTATCAGTTCATATTCATCATGGTTTGTATACGTACCTCTCCTTGTTTGCCATGCGAACCGTTTTCATTTTCGTGTTCAGCAGCATAGAGAGGTCAATGAAGGCTGATTCATATAGACGGCGCACAAAAAGTTGGGACGTGCGTTCAATCCTCTGCACCTTGATTTTCCACACGTAATACGTGCACGAGACCAGGCCAAGCCACATGCAGACCCCCTCCAGCGCCAACATGGAGAAAGGCCACATGGCGTTGGGGTTGTTGAGTGATGTTTTGCAGATGCTATAAGACATTTCCAGCATCACGACTGGGGTAGTGTTGACGTTTTTTAGATTTTCAAGTTCAAAACAGAATGTCCAGAAAGGAGTTTGAACTGTGAAATTTTCATTGAAGACATATAAGCTATCAGATAGTGATGAAGGGACCAAACTCTCAGCTTGCGTCAAGAACAGTATCATGCCCAGGATTAGCGTCGCTGGACCAGTTAACGACACGGGCAGAGCAAAGGCAAACGTCATCGAGTGGATCTTGCAGGCCACGACTCCAAACCAGTGGCAGGCAGCAGAGCAGAACGCCTGCAGGAAAAACAGCCCAAGGCCTATCTCTACTGTGCCTTTACTGGCTTTGGAGAAAGCATCCCATTTAATTTGATCTTTGGGTTCAGCAACCAGGCAGTAATACAGAAAGTATACCCCCAAAGTCAGTGCTATTCGAATGAGGCTGGTGAACACATACACGGCGTCTCGAAAAGTGTCCAGTTCGCTGAGCATTTCCTGAATCTTAGTGCTGGCCTGAAAAGGGTTCTCCCACCAGTTCAGAGAAATCAGCAGCGTCGCAAAAATTGCGATGCCTACATAAATATAGCAACCTGCTACTTGTCCTGGCACATAAGAAGACTCCCTCACGTAGTAGTCGACCGCCAGCAGGACGTAGCCACTGAGCACTAGGATGAGGGAGCATATGGGGTAGAGGATCATATAACCCTGCTTCTGCAAGCGGAAGGCGATCTGAAACACAGCCGAAAGGATGCAGATGCCTCCAGGGATGCAGAGGTTTGTCAAAACGTCAAGCTTAGGCATCACAATGAGCACCAGGATTGCGGTCCCGATGGCCACCAGACTCTCAATCCCACACAGCTGCAGAAGAATGGACACATTTGAAATCAGTTCATGCATGCATGAAGTACAGGAGCTACAGCAGGAGTTACTCCTCTGTCATCACTTTATCCTTATTATAGACTGGGTCAACATCCTACACGAAATGATGTCTAACCTGCTGGAAAATCCAAATAAATTCTGCTTGTTTCTGTATAGGTTTCAAAGCTGGTCTTTCATGTCCTTTGGTTGGTCCAAGCAGGTCCAAGTGGTTGATTAACTGGACAACCAATTCCCAGGGCTAAGGGTAACTTGATGCAGTTGGATTGTGCCGAGTTCAGACTGCATTATTTTAGCCCGATTTTGACTCTGACAGCTGACAATACCTTAGCTGACAGGTTTTGAGAAATCACAGACAAATGCAAGTAATAATCACACAGTCTGAGCGATTAAAGACGCGATCTGAGAGAATCACAGATGAGTTGCCGACACCCGTGAGATATTTGACATGCTGACATCCGGACATGTTTGCGATTCAAGATCATGTCGTGTAACGTGACTTGTATGGCAATCTTCTTTTGCTTGCTATAATTTTAAACAATAATCCCAGTCTCACGTGAGAACTCTGGTCTTGCACACGTGACCTCGCATTGTTTTCATGTCTCTTCTCGCGTGTGTTTGGCAGTGAGACAAAGTTGATTCTTCCTATTGTAAAGTCATGCCGTGTGAAACCCCCTGTCACCGATCTATCATGCAGTGTGAACACAGCAGCAACTAAATGATACCCCAGATAGTCATGCATTGTGAAAAGACCTGTGACGCGACTACTTTGAAAATCGTGCAGTCTGAACTCGGCATTCAATGTCCATCAAGAGAGTGTGTGAGCTCACATTTTAGCTTTAATATTTTTATTGGTGCTTTAAAGAAGGGGTATCCAACTCTATTTCTGGAGAGCTATCATCCTGTAGAGCACTGGTCTTCAAACCTGCTCCTGGGGACCCACTCTCCAGCACCAACCCTAATCAAACACACCTGGACCAGCTAATCAAGGTCTTGAAAAGTCACAGTACAGGTGTGCTGAAACAGCTTGGAAAGAAACTTTGTAAGACAGTGGGTCCTCAGGATCAAGTTTAAAGATCTTCAGTTCAGCTACAACCTATCAAAGCCGTTCAAAATTAACTGATAATTATTGACAAGTTTGTTGGAGCAGATTGGAGTTGATATCCACGTCAGGGTTGGAAACCCCTGCTTTACAAGAATAATGTAACTGATTTCAGATTGCAGATACTGAACAATTTTGCATTAGTCATCAGCATGCTCAGTACACATTGCAGGTTTTATGATGGTCTTGCACATGGAGATGTGCCTTTGATTTTACTCACTCTCTTCTGGCGGTACTTGAAGTTTCAAGTTTGAATTAGACTTATCAAAAAAGCAGCGATATCTGAGTAAGTAGTCATTTATCCATCTTTTTCTACCAGTTTGATTCACAAGCTAATACATCACATGCCACTTTCTTTTTTTTTCATTCCTCATTACCCACTTAGTAACTGTTGTACTTCTGCATGTATTTTTCTGTATAATATTGGGGAAAGGAGTGTTCTCGTGTTAATCTGCATCAAGTCAACTCACGATTCCAAGTGTTCTTGGGTTAGGGGCCACAAAGCTCTTGAAGAGGCACTTCCACAGAGACTTCAGGAACATGAGCACGTTTGGCATCAGTAGCACACACATCAGCATCAGTGTGTAGAACTGTCTGTCCTCATCCTTTCTCAAAGACACTGGACTGGTCAGAGTGGTCAAAACCAGCAGAGAGCCCTACAATACAAAAAAATGCCTTTAATGTGTTGGATCGTTGCACATAATCATCTATATACCACTGAATCTTCCATGTCATGTAAGAGACAAGGTCAACTAATAAAGGGTCCCACGTTTTATTAAGTGGCCTTCAATATCATGTAAGTACATTTATATATTCATAATTATCATTATCGTACACATTTTTACACTGTACTTATATTTTAAAGATACCTGCATGTAATTACATCTGTAATTCTTTTATCCCTTATACCTTAAACTGACCCGAGAAAAACTGAAATTTTAACAATTTATTTTATTTTTAGATTGTCCCACAAAAAAATTAACTATTTTATTGCTCTCCCGACTCATGATCTATCTTTCCTTGTGCAGCCGCTTTCACATTCATCAGTTTCCTGATAGTGACAGTCTATCAGTGAACATCTACCATAACGTCAAAAAGGCCGAAGCCCTCTGGTGCCATATTAAACTAGATGAGGTAAAATTTGGAACAAACTTTATGTTGACCTAGTCTAGTTTAAAATGTTCAGAGATCAAAAAGAGGTCCAGAGATCTATGATTTTGTAATCGTGTAAATTTTTTTTGTGCAACATAACACATTTTAAATAATATTTTTACAAGTTATTTGTGGATTTGTGGCATTTTGAATTTAGTCATGTTTTTGGGCTTATTAAAATGTTTCTCGGTTTAAATTGTGGTGATAATGTTAGAAAGGGCTATAGAACAGCGCTGCCATCTACTGCAAATCGAACACTTTTCATTAATAAGGTTAATTGTCAATAATTAAATAACAAGAAGAACAAATACTGTTACAAATGTACTGTACTGTCCATTAAGTTCAACATGTCCTCCAACTAATTCTTCTGTATAGGTTTGATAGAGCGATGTGTTAGTTGTGTGAAGTTGGATCATCCAATCATGGGTTCGAACATGTGGTCGTACAAATTAATTGGTGTGTTTCCAATAAAAATATTAAAAACAAGACAAAGCTATGCAGTGTCTGTGTGAATGTTTGAACACATGATTATTGGTGGAAAATCTCGCCTGGGGCAGCAGATTGGCCGGCCCTGCCGTGATGACAGACTGATCAACAGCGCTGTGTACTCTCACAGAAATGGACACATACCCATAAACATGAGGTGTCAGTGAATTCCTGTGAATTTACACGTAGTCATGGAGACGCACATTCAGTCTCTAAATAAACAGTAACGGGCGGTGGTGCAATTATCATCTTTAAATATTTATGAGCGTGTAATAGTTATGATTCACCTTGCTCACAACCCCGCTAACCAGCACTAGCAGACCCACGATAACGGCCACCAGGCTCTGCAGAATTCTGAATAATGTTCTCTTCTTCTCTTTTTCGGCTCCGATCGGGTTCAGCTGGAAGGGGTCCCAGGTGTCCCTGTGCAGACAGTGAGTGTGAAAGGTCAGTCATTATATCAGTCAGCCTTGTGAACTATGATTCTCTGGCAGGACTGTGCAGCTCCTATCATTACTGCTGCTGCGTATCACTGATCAGTCAAATCAAGATTGGATTCCAGTCGATACATGCCATTGTAAACATTTACACACTAAAATGACACAATAAAACAGTTTATGTCCGCTTTAATATGTAGCAACCATTTTATAAGCAATAAGACTCTCCGAGAATGGCTCTCACCTCTCACATGTGACATTTCCAGATTATATACCGGTAGATATATATTTATATAAAGGTGTCTAAATGTAGCTACTCAGTTTGGAGAATTTAACACATAAAGACAAGACAAAAGTAATGTTATAAATATTGCCATATTACATCAGTATTATTTTAATATAGCACACATATATTACACTCACGTAAAACACACTTCATGTGGTAACATCTAAATTTCAAATAAAATAATGTTAATTAACATTGGTGAATCAACCTAAATGTATTATCTTACACAATCAATACTAAATGTAAGGATAAGAACAAGTAGAATGAACTCTTTAATAACAATTGCAGGTTACCTCTTTTTTTTTACAGACACTGGTAATGTGAAAATATGCTTCGCTGTAATATCTACATTTACTGATAATACTCAAAAAATAAAAATAAATAATGTTATTTAGCATTAGTGAAGTCATCTAAATCAGTAACACCATCCAAACTAAATTTACAGGTAAGATCAGGTGTAAATAGCTTTTCATTCAACAACTACAGGTTACCGCTTTTTACAGCACACACACACACACACACACACACACACACTTAATTTATTTCTAACTAATAATTACTGAATGACAGTGAAGCTGAATCACAGCTGTGTCTTAGTTGAATAAATGAAATGTATTAATGTGGTTCTGTGTTGAATTTAAAATTCAAATAAAAGCACTGCTTTGTATTCATGATGAATTCAGCATATTTTACCACAAACTTCAATGAAAGCTTTAAATTTTGACTAAACAAATGACAATATATAGTTATATTAATGACAGCGTGTTTTCACCTGTGACGGCCTTCTCTCTTACGTCCCCGCTGCTTTAGTTCCTCCATTTCCAAACACTGACGATTACTCCATGAAGTGCTGCTGGCTTCTGTGGTGATCAACGGACAGAGTTGACTTAAATCTCCTCTTCAGTTATGGGCGTTATATCAGCACGCTCACTGCCATAAAAGAGTTCAAAGATCTGTGAGATTCATCCCAGCTCCACATCCTTATTACATCTCTGATCGGAAAACATGTTTATGACCCGGACCAAAGTTCAGTCATACTCATAACATGACCATAATATTCCATCTATCTTCAAATATATGGTTTTGTATATTTTATAAATATTGAAAGGAAGCACTTAATAAATCAGCAGTTTCTCATTTTAATTTCTTTCAGGACCTTAACCTGGAAACCACAAAAACGTTCATGTTATACAAAATACAGCATTAATCTGAGGAACACACATCTTGAAGAAATGACTTGATTAATGTATTCCTTGTGTGCAGATAATGGGTCGTTTAATTTCTTACTGAAAACACCGTTCATTTTGTATACGCTGTACATGCACTGGGCCCTAGGGAGGAGATGAGCAGGGAGTTTTATTACTAATACATGCTTCTGAACACATTCAAGAAAATGACGCACAACAGTTTATTACACACCAAGAACAGATAAAGATGTCCTCCGATAAAACAAATACCTATAGATTTAAATCTGTTGTGTAAATCACAATATTCCACAGTTTGTCTCTTTTATCAAAACTCTTTCTTTTGCGTGACACTAACACAGAAACCTCTCCAACTTTTCAAGGACCCGGGCTCATTAGCCGTGAGCAGACTAGCACTGGAACTAGCAGCTGGACATAGATCAAATCACAAGAGTCTGGAGAACATCTACAGAACATACACTAGCCGGAAGGAGCAAACAAATGAACAATATATAACAGAATACACAACAACATCTAAAAACACAATCAGACAGCAGAAGACACAGAGAGAGCGCTGTGATTCTTGGCTTCAGATGCTCACTCACACAAGTGGAAGTCAATTCAGTGTCCCACAGTAAAGTTAATTTTAAGTTCATATTTAAGTAAAATATTAAATGACTTTTGAGAAGTTAAAGCTGGCAGTTGGATGGCTAGAAGATAAAGTCTTCTTCTGTCTAGCCCTGTATGTTCTTACAGCAATAGAGCGAACTATTACAGGTACTGGACTGACCTGGTTAATGAGAAACATACCTGGGGTGACGGTGGAAATCATGACATTTACATTCAGGTTGAGGGAAATCTTCATCATCTACTCTGTCACAGATGCAACTAAACAAATCAGGGGCCAGTTTCAGTAAGGAGGTTCAACCAACTCTGAGTTTAAACTTGAACTCTGAGTTGACTTACCCAGAGATTAAAAACTCAGAGTTTTGGGTTTCAGAAGAGCTGATCTGAGTCAGATCAATCAAATCTGAGTAGACTAATTCAGAGTTAAGCGCGTACACCGAGACTATGAAAAGCCATTATCAATGGAGCGCAGATATTACCAGTCACCATGGCAACATCTGAAAAATATAGCTGAACTTGATGTGCTCATGCAAAGTTACAGCAAATATGAGCACAAACTTAAAAATAAAAGTAACACCACCGCATTGGCGAAACAGAGACAGTTAGCGTGGGAAAACATAGTTTCTACAACAAATTTGACAAAACAAGAATGCATGTAACCTTTAGAATGTAAGCAGTACTTAAAAATAGTTTTTAGAACGAGTAATAATCCCATGAATCTAGTTACAGTACATGTCCCTGTTGAAGGTCAGTGAATTGAAGATAATTATTTATTTTTTGCAGTAATAAGGTAAAACCTAAAACTAAGAATCTAATTGTATTTGTCATGTCGGTGCAATCCTGCAGGTACTAAAAGAACATGGCAGCAGCTAAAAAGGAAACATAAAAACATAATTCAATCAGGTAAAGTTTGAGCATGTCATTTTTTTTTTTTACAAATACATACAGTGCATACAGTAGCCTTACTTACTCAGCATCCCCGATATTGTACAGTAAGCTTCCATTTGCAAAGAAACATAAAGCTGCACATAGTATCTGCTCGGATGTAAGAGCACGGCCACAATGGGTGATGTTAGTGATGTAAGAACGGATTAGATTATAGATATATGTAAATGATAGCAACGAAAAGTGGTAACGCTCAAACAAAAATGTAATGTTATGGGGAAAAGACAAAAAAATCTAGCCTGGGGCCGCCCATCAGTGATGCGCGGGTTGACCAAAAATGAGCAGGTGCCGAGTTATGAGTCATCCATAAATATTTTTAATGATATTCGGGTCGCGGTCGGGTCGTTTGAAATAAAGATGCCAATTAAACCTTTGTTATTTATATAGTACTAGACACAATTTTCAATGAAATACATGGGCCTACACTTTATTGGTTAAATTACTGGCGCGAAGATGACGGACAAGCTCAGTCTGCATGTACAGATGGAGGAGGCAAGAGAAAAGGTAAAGACTGGGGAGTGGAAGCTCCGCAAATACACAAATAGAAAGAGCAAAGTGTGGGACACATTTGCCGAAATAATGAAAGATGAGGACCAAAGTGCTGGCTTTGTCATGTGTCGTCTACCTTTTGAATGTTGAGCGTTATTAACTGTTAACTGTTGAATAAAAGCTGACGCAGGACAAAATTCTCGATTTCCCAACACATTGAACTGAGCAATGCCATTGTATCATTTTAATAAGTTACTTTTAAACGCATATAGCTAAGTAATGTCAGTTTTATGTATTTTCTGAGAGGGGGTGGGATTTCTGTTGGGAAAGTCGGGGGAGAGACGCACACTTCGATTAGACTGAGCACTATGTCAGCGAGCGCACCATTTGAAAAAATGCGGGTCAGGAAGCGGGTTGGGTACAATATTTTCTCTCTTTTTTTTCGGCCCGAGTTGGGGGCAGGTTAGTTGAAAACGTTGGTCGGGTTTGGGTTGTTTATACATTGAACCACGCATCACTGACCCCTACCCAAAATGTATGCCTTAAATCATTGAGAAATTATAGCTGATTAACAATGGTGTAGAAGCACCTAACCCTAAACATAAGCCAAAAAAAAGATATTTCCTGAAAAAGTATCCCGCAAATCTGATTGGTTGATTGGAATGTTGTTCCAGGATCAACAAAAGTCTTGTTGATCTTGTACTTGGTGAAATCACGCTCACCCTCATTACTAAATGCTGCTAAAATTTACTTTTTGCACCTTTAAATCATGATTTGTGAAAGAAAAAAAATTGTAGTTTTGTGCACTGTTGATGAAGGACACCCATACTACTTTTTGGCATTGTGATGCTCAAACTACAATTCCCAACATTCCCTGTGGCTGCATAAGAATGCATGAATAAAAGATAATTCACACATGCATCATATGCTCTTCATTTGCTTTGCACTAAAACATCCTGTTTTCCAAGTCAGAAAGAGAAATATAAAATTGCCTATAATGACTATAAAAGCATTATAATTGTAAATACACCTTGTAAAATTGATTTCCAAATAAAGGAGGAACTTACCAGGGGGCTTCAGTTTCTTTGCGGGTTTACACAGGTGTAACTAATCACGTTACCCAAAGACAAGTTCAACTAGCATTTGCCTAGGATGAGCTTATTCAATATTTATTCTTAATTTTAACCATTGTGTAATTATTAAAAATAAGAAGAAGAAGAAGAAAATAAATGCAGTGGCATAAGTGTGGCCCCAGTGTCCAAATACTTTCTGTGGGCCACCACAGCTTCCTAGGTAATTATTTTAGCAACTGATCGTTTACATTAAACAGAAAATATGAAAGAGATCTCATGAAAAGATAAATTATAATACTGATAGCTACCTTCAGGTTAGGTGTAAAGTTGAAGGTAAACTAAGCCACTTTAATGATCTCTTTACAGGAGGATGTACAGAGCCTTGGTTTGCATTCAGAGTATTCCAGTTAGGCCTGTGCATTTTAGGTTTGAGACCAAAGACACATTAGAAATGTATGCTTGAAGGGTTGAAGGACTTGTATTAGTCTTGCATGCTTATGCTCGGAGAAAGATCCAGTAAGTCTGCTCTCTCCTCCTGTTAAAAGTAAGTCCTTTCTTTGTTTGCTGAAAAGTCTGTCATTCCCCTTCTATAATGGCCCAGAAGTAATGCCAAGGTAGTCTTTGCTCGAGAGTGTGTAATTGCTCTTCATGGGAGCATGATGCTGTTGTAACTTGAGGCTAATGCCGAACTGACCTGTTCCGTTTGCCATTTCGAAGTCAGCTTCAAGCCGTGTTTGAGCTGAGAGGCGTGACACATTCGCAGGCCTCTTTGAGGGCCGCTGCATTGCTCATTCAGGAGTGCTTGTCTGGGGGGCTGTGCTGACTCTTGAACTACCAGCTGCCAGCGTACATTTAAAAAAATTCCAGAGGCTCAGAGAACATTAAGCAAACTAAAGCAAAAAGTACTGCACTGTTATATCTAAAATCATCAAGGTCATCCTTTAATCACTGTCATAATGTTTTGACCTTGTATTGCAATTGTATTGTACTGCAAGTTATATTGTATTGTTACTTTATTCACTGTTAATCATAATGGAAATCTTTATTTGCGCTTATGTTTCTTTCAAAAATGACATGCACCTGTAAAAACGTGGCACAAAGATTAACATCACTGGTTCTAGTTCTCAGCATGACTTCTTGAAAAGTGTTTTTGTTCTGGACATTTCTTAAGTCAACCAAGGCTGCATTTATTTGATTAGCATTACTTAAAATAGCAATATTCTGTAAACGTTTTGTTGTGTAAACTAATAATCTGAAATAATTATAATAATGATTATAATAACTAATAATTCTAATTTTAACCATGGTGTTTGGACTGTATGCTCTCAATAACCAATTTACATCTATAAAGCATGTTTACAAAATAAAACTCTCTCTGAAAGGCAGGCAAAAATGTAACAACAACTCAAAGCTGTTTTCTTGTATGTATTTAAAGTACTATTTACTTTTGACAGATGAATGTAATGAATTCTTATTTTTAGAGCTTGTGTATCTGTAATAAACTGGTTAGTTATATTTCCATGGAATACACAATTTAAAGCAAATCACAGTGAGTGAATGAGCAAATTAATCTAAATGTGACATACAACACTTACTGCAAACTACCAGACGCTGCAATAAGATCACCCCAAATGCAATCAGTATCTGTACTACTTTGTTTCTTGTAAAGGCCAGACTGACTTGGGGAAACGTATAACAAGACTGATCTCACAGTAATTAGAATAAGCAGAGAGAGGAGATCCCACTGTCCCCTAAGTGCATTTGAAGAAGTGTTAGCAAACCACCCTCCACCTGCCTTCACCCACATCCTCATGTCCTCTAGTGAGCTCTAACAGAAATGCCTTTTAAAGAAATGAGTTTTCAGTTTTAAATGAATTCCAGACCGTAAGAATATACTGCAAGATTGTCTACAGTTGTCTACTGTAACAAACGCATACTGTATTTAACAATAATGTAAACAGCTAACATGCTCGTATGCTGCATTATATGGTTAGAATAAGCCTGGTATCATAATATAATACACATTGGGATGCATGTGTCATCAAAAATAATAAATACTGATGCAATATGGTAATACTTTTTTATCAGTTTAACTATACTGTGAATATCTTTACTGCATAAAATATTGAAATAGCTACAATTTACCCTTTTGAAGTTAATATATTAAACCTTGAAAACTTCATTTTGCATGTGCATTATGCATTGTGAATTAAGATTACATTTAGATTAAAATTTAAAATAAAAAATTTCACAAGAGATCAACTGAAAAATAAATTAATTAATAAGTGCTAAACACAGTTCAAGTTATATCAGAGGTATTTTAAGGTGGTCTAATGTAATATATGCAATATAATGTGTGATCATTTTGTCTGTTGTATGGGATTATGTTTTTTAGCGATCATCCAATCGCTTTTATATGATAGAATGTATGTCATCGTTCCACAGATTGTAGCTTACCACTGTTTAGAGATGTTGATTGAAGTGTCACAGCACGGTTTGTCAAACCATGTCGAGCTTGAATGTTCGTTGTGCCTCGGGAGGACATGAGACAATGCTGCTGCTTTAGTTCACTGAGAACTTCAGGGCATCCTATCACCACTGAGTCTTTGTCTCTGTGAAAATGAGATTATTTTATACAATTATCACACAAAACAACACGATTATCATCACAGTGGTAATGAAAGGTCTATTGCGCTGAAACAGTTGGACAGATGTGGTGGTTGAAACACCAGCGTGTGAACAGGGCCCTCATTACACCAAGAGACAAACAGTGCCTTCAGATAATGGACTCTCATTTGATCCAGTTCAATTCAATACTGATTGAATCAAACAAAACATTGCCCTTTCATTCTCTCTGAAATTGCATTCCTCAAAATACTGCGGGGGGTGGAAGGAGGAGATGAGGAGAGCTGCAAAGGCAAATAAACAAATAGAGGGAATAATTTGTTGTGAAAGATTAAATGGCACTGGCTGGCCCATCAGCCTTGATCGTTGGAATCAGTGCACTTCATCCACTTCTACAACTTACAAGAAGGAATGTGCATACAGACACACAACATTAATGGAAATGGCAAACATATGACCAATCTCCACTGTGTAATGCACAGCCATGGAAGTTATTACTACACTTTGGCTTATCTTGGCATTAAAGATTATCCCGAATTAGTTTTGTGCGTTTCACTTCGACTGGCTTTGCTTGTTCTTTCAGGAGCTGCAGAGAAATTGTAGTTTTTGTTGTTTAAGAACATCTCCCTATGCAGTTTAAGTGCTTTAAGCACTTGAAGGTCACTATTATACTATGCGTGGATATTAACATTGATCAAAAGCTTTAAGTGATTTAGTTGTGATTGCATTAGATGAGAAAGGTGAACTGCATGTAATCTACTCAATACTTAATTTCCTACAGGAAGTGCTCAAGGTCATGTTTTCAAGCAGGCTATGGTGCAAATGAAAGTAAATCCTGTAAGGAAGAAGTTATGAATGTTCTTCATGTGCAGCAAATGCAGTAGGTATGATTAAACAGCATAATTCAGGTGTTTGTGGACTGTGATCCAGGGTGCTCTTTCCCTAAGCCACTCTCTGCTCAGCGTGTCTTTAAAGTTTTAAGTAAAAGAAAATTGTCAGAACTCCATTTTTATTTCCGCTTCTTTCTCAGTATAATGTTATTTAAGCCCTCTTGGATTTTGGGATATTTTTTTAAGAGTGCATTTCTTTTAAATATTTCTTTTTCTGCCTTTGTTGCTGTTTAAAAAGATTTTAAATTGCTCATTGGTTTCTTGAAATGAGTCCATGAAGTGCCTGTGATCCGTGCTTTTCCGCGCCGCATGTCTGCAACTCAAGGGAGAGGACCATCACCAACGTGTAAAGAACACAAACAATGAGTTCACAGGCAGAAATTGAAAATAGGTTTGGGAGGAGGATAATGCTTAATATTCCTCATTTCATTTCATCACACTTGACATTTACGATTCTCTATCAATCTGCGCTACAACAAACCTAAGTTTGTGTTTGATATAAACCGCTCTCATGCACATGTTCCCATGTACTGTAGTACGCATTCTGCAACCAAGATATACTTGACGTTATGCTGTTTGTTTACAACCTCAGAACTGTTTCCCAGGCACCGGGGGACCATCTTCAGTCCCCACTCCCCCACTCTTTGATTTTTTTGCATTTCCTTTTATGGTTGTCTTTAGGCAACAGGCTAGTGACAGAGCAGAGGAAAAAAGAACAGTTGATGAACAGATATGGCCTCTGCACTCACACGGGGAGAACAGCTATTTCAAACAAGGAATGATGCTGTGTGATCTTACATAAATATGTTATTTCTATATAATCTCCTTCTCTAACTGTTGTCTGTTTCTTAACCACAAAAGAAAGACTTTGGTACTAAATACATGTAATGAAAATATATTGTCATAACAGGATCTAGGAAATACGTAAACAACACACATGCCGTTTTTGTTCATTTAAATTTTCTGAATTCTGAATGGAATTTTAGTAATTAAATACATGTAAATCATTTAATTCAACTCTTTTGACTTGTGGGAGTGACAATTGCATTCCATATATACTCCCATGGACTAATGTTCTCCACTCTTTATGAAAATCTAAAAGCTGTTGTCTGTTAATTAAGATTTGACAGATTAAACTGCCCCCTAATGGGACCATTGTTGTTCTAATGTGATAAGACTTTTGGAAGTTGCCATTATTTACATTTACTTTAGTTAATTTTGCTGTTTACAGGTGATGCAGAAGCTTGTCTTCAGTAGCATATTCATATAGAGAGTATTCAAACCTCTGTAAGCTGCTGTTTAAATTGAACCTTTTGAGACTCATATGCTGACATTGTGGATGAATGTGATACTATGAAAAAGCAGATGCTTAAAAATCCAACCTGGTACCTATGCCATTTTTACATACCTTACTGCACATTTCGCTGCAGTTTTAAAGAAAACGTCCAGTGAGTGCCATTAAATACAGGTTCAATACATGAACCCTGGTGTGTTTTTTATTACGTTGATATAGGTACATATTTCTGTTTTTATTACTTTTCTTCAGGTATTTCAACAGTTCAACAGTTCAAGTGAAAGTTTTGCAAATAACGCATTTCGAGAGGAACGCAATACGAATTAATCACACTCAGCTGGTAGCTCATCAGCTAATCATTCCCAATCACTCACACCCAATCGCTCCATTTCCCATTCACTATAAAAACCCCAGCTTTCATTCCATCCGCATCCCGCTCTGAGCATCCCCCCTCCTCCCCTTCTCTGCCGGCTTTTCAGGTCACGCCTTCCGGGGGAGCAGTCTGGGACCGAGCCGAACTTCGAACCCTTGCCCACACAAGGGTTCATACCACTAGGGTTTGGGGTTTGCCTTTCTCCCGGGTTTGCTTGCCTGACAGCCATGAGACCAGGTAGAAAAAAAAACACAAGCAACATGAATGCTCGAATGTGTGTAGTAGACTAAACCCATTTAGACAGAACATGTCTATATCACTAATCCATGTCACAGTTTGTTGTTGTTGTTCAAGTCATCCAAAATTAAGTTTTTTGACATGATCTTATGACTGAATTCCATGATTTTGTTCAAGGTTTCTGCATCACGTAAATCCTAGGGCCCTAAATATGATAAAGCTTATCAACTAGTGCCGTTTCTCACTGTCACCTGTATTGTGGGTTTAGCTTCTGTTTATGGCTATATACACTCTCTCTCCCTCTCCCTTTCTCTCTCAAGACAACAGCTTATACCCTGAGATTAGGATCAGATAAAAGTCTGATACTTTAGTCCCAGTGCAACACTCTTTGATTTAAACGTCACTTTAGCGCTTACCTCTGGCTGTCAGTGCCTCATGACGGATTGCATGCAGAGTTCAATAAGTGTTTTCATTTATAATCTGTGTCTACAGCCTTCCCTCATTTCAAACATTTCCCAAATAACAAGAGATGTTCTTCTGACAAACAGGCCCCAAAAGAAAAATATCAATCGTCTGACAGCCCTGCAGCTTCAACACAACAGCTCTTAGTTGAGCTGAGATGGGTGTATTTTAGACAATTGTGAAGTCATAATAGAGCCATATAGTCACATTTGAAAATGGTTTATCTACAGGGCATATCTATAATTGAACAGACTAGAATTAACTGCTGCTTTGAACCTGGAAGTGAAGTGGTGAATAATAACCTCCATGCTAAAATTAAGAAGATAAAAGACATAAAGGAAAGCAAGTAAATCTGCTGTACTCTTTGGCATTTGTGAACATGTAACATATATGTGAATGTAATACTCTGATTTAAGATTTGTGTGTATGAAAACGTGATCACTCATAGCACCTGGAAAAAATGTGAGTTACAGGTATTTTGGGGCAAAATCCCATGGCTTTTTCTACTTTGTTTTCTTCTTTGGTGAATACAGGTTATCTTGTTCTTTGCTCTACACCTGTTTTTGTATGAATTTGGCTGATATGGAGGTCCATTGGTCAACAACACTGACAAATAAAACAAAAGTGCACAAAAGAGTGGAATTACACTATAGGACAATGTAAAAGCCCAAACCACAAAGTGCAATGTTTACCTGGATCAGCAAAATTTTGTACAACTTTGTACAAAAAGAAATTCTAAATGTGATAAATAAATGTATGTTACATAGCTTAGACAAGCAATTACTTCTAGCATGACCGAGCAGCAGTTCACTTTCACAACTGGAAGCTAATGTGGACCATTTAGTTAAGCTTAGCAACTGCTTGTAGAGGTTGGGAGCACTTCTGCTGTGTTTTCGGTTTGTTTTGTTTAGTTAGGGCTTGACTGTGTGTTAGAAAATGTTTGTTTGCTTTGCTGATGTCCGTGTTGTGCATCAAGAGGATCATTGTAAATGCACTGTAAATTGCTCTGGTAAAAGTGTCTGCCGAAAAGTAAACAACAGTTAAATATCAATGTTTGGAATGCAAATACACATTTATTTGAAAAGGCTATATCATTTTACATATAGCATTTGAGAGCTTGGAGTAATGTTATAAGTGAATAAGGAGAAAAAATGGATAGATGCAGCAAGCATGATTAAATTGGTTTAAAGTGGCAGTAAAGACAATGCAAAAAATGGCTTACCCTAATAAGTATTTTTGTCTTGTTTCTAGTCAAAATATCCAATCATTCTTAAATCGAGTTATTTTTACTAGATAAGCAACATAACTTAAGATATTTACTCTTGTTTCAAGGTGACAAAAAATGAATTTTGCTTAAAACAAGTAAAACATATTTCCCAGTGCGGTAAGTAAAATATTGCCTTTTCATATCAGTTTTGCATTTGTTAACACTGTTGGGTAGGTTTAGGGTTGTATTTGATTTAGGGCATAAATCATGTAATATTTCTAACATGATAGAGCATTAGCTTTTAGTGACAGTCTAAATTTTTGAAAGATTTGAATTCTGAACTGTTGCCATACCTGAAATGTAATAAAAACACAGAAATATGATATTTTGACTAGAAGCAAGACAAATTTACTAAATAAGATAAGTCATGCATTTTTGTTTCAAATAAATGTTTATTTGAACTGTCTACTAAAAAAAAAACATGGTTATTACAAAAATCTTAAGTAGCACAGCTGTTATTGTACTAAATTATACTAATAATATTATACTAATAAGTACCACATCCACGTACTGTATTAGAATGACTCCAGTAATGTCATATGGCTGTGGAAAATGAAACTTTGCCATCGCATGAATACATTGCATTTTGATTATATTCAAACTGTAATCATATGATTATTTATTAAACTAGAACACAGTTCAATTGGTCCAGTATTTTCCAATTGTACTGCTTTTATCAGAAACATTAAAAACCTTACAGCTTCCAAACGTTTGAACAATGTAGATCACACAGTATCTAATCTATCAGCACAGCATTTGCCATTATTTGAGTAACGATTCTTAGAAGACACATTTAATTATTTACAAAGCACACACATAGTTCAGTAACAAATTAACATCATTTATTTGGGACTTTAGTGCACCTGGGCTAGCAAGGCTGGCAGGATATTAGTTTTAAAGAAATATTAACTAAAACCTTCAACTTACACAAAGCTCAGTTTATTTATCCAAGAACATTAGAAACATAACCCAGTATATGCATGTTTACATGTTGTGAGCACTTCCTGACCGTACCTTGTGCTTCTGTAAGTTTATTCAGAGCACTGCAGCCTTCAAAGCTCCAAAAAAGGAAATAATTAGGGAAAAACCTTTTTCAGCAGAAGATGCTAAAGCCTGCTGCTGCTCTTATCTCCGTCTCACGCCCAGGTATTTACCTCCACTGGGAGAGAAGCCATCCGAACGCTAACTCCGGATTAGCGGTGGGGCACTGTCAGCCCTGCTTCACCCAGCTGCACATCAACACTTATTTGGCACAGTCAGAGTGAAAACCGGAGGAGGCATCTTCTCTCTCTTCCTCTCTCACTCTGTCTCTCTCTCTACGCTGGCATAAACGAAATGACAAGCCTCTTTGCTAAGCAAGAGTAAAGTATCTCAGAGGTGTGCTCTGAAGTGAGGGCTGTGTCAGCCAGGAGGATTCCACTGGTCACACAGCATCAATTTATGCTCTTAAGTGGCTCACGATGAGAAAGAAATCCTTTAATGCCAGGAATAAAACACGGTATTTTTATATATTTGCATTAGGAAGCGTCTAAATCCACTAAACTAAAAGCAGAGTTTACTGAACCTAAACCATGCATAATCCATGAAAGACGAATTTATATCATTAAAGGAGGTATGAGAAGTACTTGGTAAATGCACGTCTCAATTAAATGGTTGAAAGTGAGGTTGTATTTGTTACAACGTCTTGTGTCTGTTGTAGCTGCTAGTTGTAATAAATCTTGCAAATATGTCCAGCCCACCAAATTTATCTTTCTCTGGCTCTCAGTTGGTAACCAGAGAGGCCTATGACTCTCCGTGGAGGAAATAATGCGTGTAAAAAATATCTGTCCTCCCCCTTCAAATACCGTTTGTTTGATTGCAAGGTCTTTTGAGTGTTTTCCTAATCAGTAAATTTTGTCTCAGACTAAGAAGGTGTTTTTGAACCGCTGGACTGGAGTGCTCTCTAACATTTAGTCTTTAGGAAAGTGCCTTGATATGATTCAAAAGAGCAAGTATCATCACCAAGGGAATACAGTCTATCACAACCATTTCGTATCTATGTAAATGAATTAAGAGAACCCGTAGAGGGTTAATTAGAGGCACTCTTGTCTATTTGTGAAGTACAATATTAATGCTCTTCACAACCAGACAGCTTTTTACTGTCAATTTACATCATGAACTTCCTCCCCACAGAATCCCTGATAAATCCATTAAGGAAATCCAAGAAGAAAGTCATACTAAATGACTGCATTCACCATGTGAATACCTTCCTTTTTTTTCTATTGCACTGTAAATTATTACATCATTTCCATTTATTGAAGCACATAATAATAAAAGTTTAAGGTTTTTTAGTTTAAAAAAAAAAGAATAAACATTAACTTTCATTGCAATTTCTTTCAGTGAAAAACAAATGCAACTTATTAAACGTTTTGTCAGTAGTTCTGTCTGTATTTTGTGTGTGTGTTTATAGACAAAAGTATGTGAATAATGAAAAAGGGCCTGTATTATAACTCAAAATAAATAAGAGATACTGTTTTTCAGATGCAAAATGAAAGGAATGAAAATCCTGTCATTTACTCACCCTCATGTCGCTCCAAACTCATGACTTTTTCATCCGTGAAACAAAAGTATGAGGAATGAGAGGATAGTGATTGTAACTGTCAAGCTCCAAAAAGCACATAAAGTACCATAACTGTTGTCCATTTGATTCTGAACTAAATTCCAACCAATCGACTGATTTGGTTAAATTAAAAAAAGAAAATAAGAAACACACAAAAATTAAAGATGTTATTCAGTCAAAATCTTGCCATCCCTTTGGAATCTGATGCCTGAGCGTTTGTTTGTTTATATTAGCATAGCACAGTGAAGATAGAAGAGAAGAAACTGCACACATTCGTTTATCATCAATGCAGTACATTTGAATCTGTATATGAGCCGTTCAATACCTTTGCAATTTACACTTTAAGAACCACTGTGACTAAATTATGATTAATTTATGATTTCCAATCTTTTTAATGGCTTTAAAATAAATAGCTCGAAAAGAATAATAAAACATTCTAAAATTGAAGTATGAGGATGAAACCGTTTTCCAAATATAAGATCTGATTATGGACTAAATTTGAACTGATCTGTAGAACAAATTTAATGAACACAAGCCTAATTTGTACAGCATTAGTAATGTTTGATTACTGGTTTTTAATGGTCAAATGGTGTTAAATTTAATGTAAAGGTAATGTTCAAAATTATACTTCTATATGTTTTTAGGCTCTCTAGGATCCCAAACATAACTAGTTAGCCTGTTTAATGAGTGCATTATCCACATTTCCATAAGAAAATGAGCATAAATCAACAGTCTTATTATAATACAGTGCTTGTTGCTCTACAAAGTACCCGTAAAACCGACCCGCATGTAGTGCAGTAGTTCAAAATGTATTTTCTGGTTCTTTCCTACGGTGCACAAATGGCAATTTTGTGGTCAGAGGATGAGTAACAGTGTCTCAATTCATGAAGGGATTACTCATGCTTTGCTCAGTTTATAATTTTTCCTCTCTCCTATATTGGGGTGAGGACTTTTTTGTGAGGATTTGTTAAACTCCACAGTAGGACAGGACCACTAGATAGAGCCCCACTAAGCATCTTTGGCAAGGAAACTTAAGTAGAAAAGAAAGAAGAAAAGTAGGAAGAAAAAAAGTTGAGCTTGGCTTTGAAGACCAAGCAGAGGGCTTGTCTAATCCTGCAGGCAGATTTAAGCACAAAGAGGAAACTAGCGCAGGCACAATGGCAAAAAGACAGAGAATAGAAGAATCTTGTGCTATAGGCTTCCACAAAGCATTTCTCTCCATACCTTCTCTCTATGTTCACTTTTTTTTCATCTTTTACACTACACCCCTCGCACTTGCTTTCTTTCTCTCTCATTTCTTTTTCTTCTGGTAATCTTGCTTGCTTTCAGCTTTCTCCGTACTTCAGGAAGTAAGAATCTAAGTGTTCCATGTTCCAAGCATCTACATGTCTCCCAGGCTGAGTGACATTAATGGTCTCTTTCTCTTTTTCCTTCCTTGACGTGCGGCAATGGTTGGCAAGCAAAGCTGCGGCCCATCTGGAGAATGAGAAAAGGGACATGGGAGGGGGGCATATCAGAGGTAAAAGTGCTGGAGGTTCATATGCCATTCCCTCAGTACTTGGATCTGGGCTTAATGAATCATACTGCCTCTTATAGTGGCATATCCTCAAATGATGAGTTCTAGCAACGGGAGCTCTCAGAGGCTCCTGCCACATTCCAGCAATCCCAGGGCCCGCCTTAGCGAGGACACAAGTGGCCCCAGCACTGCCCGAAGGAGGACGCATGGGCTCTAATGCGGCTCAGACCATGAGGATGACAGGAGGGGGAGGAGGAGGCTGTTTGACAGAGCTTGGTTTGCCTCCAGCGCTCATTACCACAAACATTACCGCCTAATGGACAGCACAAGGAAATGAAAACACATTACCCATACGTGTTTTGTTCAAACGCTGTCATTTTATATTTGATTTTAAAGACCCGTAAGAGCAAACACTTTTCAAGTCTTTCTCATTTAGTACATTGTTCCTCGCTAGCATTGCTAAATATTGAAACAACCATTCAAATGCCCCTCCCAGTTGACAGATTGTTTGCAGCTTGCAAACAGCATCTGTGCGCACTTGTGAATTAGCATCCCTCTTTTGTCGCCGAGCATTTTGCTCCCTTTTTCTGTAGCCATAATGGAGCTCATTAATGCAAAACATGATGGGTGCCCAGCAAATGATGAGGCCTGACACCGGCCTGTGCAGGACATTTCCAGTTTTTTAGACCCTGTCCAAAAAAGCCTCTGTGCCAACAAATTAAGCAGAGATAAATAAATGTCAGTACATGGCCGAGTGCCAAACCTTGTTGAAAACTTTACACTTGTTTAAAATGAAAGTTTCTTATTACATATTCTTTGCTAATTTCACTGTGCTAATAGTATTTATAATGTATGCATACAACTCTTCTAATAATATGTTCCAGTTTTATGCATTTAAAGATAATGAACTGACATTGTATTTACTACAAATAGCATACAAAAATTGTATGTGCTCTGCCACTTTAGCTTTATTCATTGCACTTTTTATCATTTGCATGGCAAGAAAATTAACTGGATTGAACATAACTGCATGGCAATAAAGTTAAACATTGCTAAATATATTGCTCAGCTTAACTGAGCATGCTGTTTGTTATAAAAAAGTATATTACAAGAGACTAATAGGACAAAAGTAGAATTTGTGAGAACACAGCAACAAAAAAAAAAATCATTCAAGGTTTAGTTTGAAGCATTTGGATTAGCCAAAGTGGAAGAATATGAACATTTCTCAATATGGAACATCTCTTAATAAATACATGTTTTTCATTTTAGAAGTTATTGCAGAGCACCTACCATAGGCCAAACTGGCAATATCAAATTAAAATGAAGATATGTTAAAATAACCGATTTCTATTTTTCCCAGACCTTTATATACTCTTATAACCTTATAACTTTTCATTTTATGCCTATATGGAAATTTTATTGTATAACAGAAGCATGGACTTCCTTTTTCTTTTCTTTTTTTATGTTTCCAATAGCTTTTGTCAAAATGGCCATTATCTCTGTTTTAACTGTGTTTTAGTGCATTTATTTGTATGGATATGTCTGTGTGGAAATGGATAGGTGCAAGGAGTGTTGATTTAGTGTCAATAAGCCCTCTTTTAAAGCTGATTTTATATTTATATATATTCTTGCAGTTTCTATGGGAACTCTATTCACTGCACAGGTGTATATTCATTAAACACAAAGAAACAAACACCCACCTTAAAAAGAGATATGTAATGAGCCAACCAGGGTGCGTGCAGTTTATAAAACAGCGCCATGAAGCAGATGAAAGTAATGAAACAGTGTACAACCGAGTGAGGTGGAAACGAAAGCCTCTTAGCAGCGTTCAGTGAATGACGCATTCAGTGCCTTTCTGCTTGATTTAAAACAGCCTTGTCCACAACAACCTTGGGCTTTTGTTGAACAGTGTACACTAGATGGCACTCAATTGGATCAGATCATTTAAGAGTGACATAAAAACCTTTGCATAATCTCTTAAAATGTGAAGAAAGAAAACAAGAAATAGTTTAATGCTCCCCTATGAGGAGAATTACAGCCTATAGAGCCATGAACAATATTGAAATCTTTGCTCCTTTCATCCTGCTTCTAACTGGAAGTCTGGGGCTTCCTCTCCTTCTGTCAATCTATCTCGGCTCTATCAGTGGAGGGAGACGTTTATGACTACATCTCAGGCTAGGATGGCAGGGGCAAGGGCTACCAAAACCAGGCAGATTTCCCTTGTGAGATTAATGGCACCGTGAATCATAGCTGGTGTCGTCGCGGGGCGACAGGCTGGCGTTCCCCCTGGCTGCGGCTCATTTAAAAACGGTAGAATCCCGAGCGGCGGGATTCATTGACGGCGTGTATCCGCAACCCAAGCACGGCACTGACAGCTGCATTAGGAACTGCCACACTTGCTTCTCTTTAAAAAGTATTTTCCTCCACCTTAATTTTCCTCCTCTCTTCATTTTTCTCTTCAATACGACCCTCTATTTTCTGACCATGACATTTTTGTTTTACCATTTCCCTTTAAATTTCCTATAAATTATGCCAATTTCATTTACTTGTTAAATCTCTGCTTTTTGCCTTTCTTGTGTTTTGTTTCCATTTTCATTTATTCGAAATGGCATAGAGTGACTTCCAATTTTGGACCATTGAATGCCACTACAGGAAGATGCTAATATTAGGGGTCATTTCAGAAAATAAGCCGAATACCTTCACATAGAGCTTTTTCACAAGGTCCTTAGCAAAGTTAAAAGCATGTAATGCTGTTTATGGGATTCATCAGTTGGCCATATTAAGAGGGACACACAGACCTTTAAAAGTTTGGGTGTCAATAAGATTTTTTATTTTATTTAATTTTTTTATTTTATTTTATTTTTAATTCCACAAGAACTGTCTCTCTGTCTAGAGAGAGAGTATAGAAAATCGTATTGACCTCGAACTTTTAAAAGGTAGTGTCCCTCTTCACATGGCCACCTATTGAATCACATACACAGCATTACAGTATATATATAGAGAGAGAGAGAGAAAGAGAGAGAGAGATCAACATATTTCAGAATGTTGCTGTTTTTACTGTATTTTTGCAGCCTTGCTAAACATAAGAGGCATCTTAAAAAACATCCTCCATCCACGACACTCCAAACCTTTTAAAGGTAGTAATAAATAAAAAATTAAAAAATAGAATGTCAAAACACTTTTAACCACTACAAGCACAAATTGTAACATTGCATTTTCAAGATAAAATTCTGGTTCAAAAGAGCAGCCCTGTTTCCTCTAATATACTAGTTTCAAGTGTTCCGCCATTCGGATTGAATAGGGTACAATGATGTTCACTTAAAAATAATTAGTATCATAGCCAAAAAGTTTAGATCAATTCCCTCCTTGCTGAGTTAATAAATGTATGATGGATAAATACCAGGAAACGAGCTTCAGTGAGAACTTAACTTCAAAATATCACTAGTCAAATAAAACTGCAGGAGATGTCTTTTGCAGTAGAACCAGAAACCTTCAGGTAGGAGCGGTGGGAGAGAGTTTTCAGACATTTTCATGGCCCCTACCTGACTAAACAACTCTCCAAGTCTTCTCTGCATCAGCACCATTTTCCAAGCCTGAGGAAACGTGCCTCCCTTTGAGAGATGAGAGATGTAGCAGGCTCTGCTAAAATGAGTCTGAGTAGCTTGGCTGTCTATCCCCCTGTGTCTTTATGTCTCTCTAATGTGCCTCAGACCCTCTGCGTATCTCTCTCTCTTTTCTGTCTTTTAATTGTCTCTTTATCATCTGCACTCTCTATACCTTTTAGTTCTCTTTTCATTTTCCCCTTGTTTTTTTTCCCCTTCTTCGCTGCCATCTTTTCACTAACGCTCGTTCCTTATACCTCCCCCTCTCTTTTTCTCCCTCTCTCTGATTCATAGCCACAGGCCCCTCTTCAGAGCATTCGCTCATTTTGCTGTGCAGGTGTGCATCTGCGATATCCAAATGTTTCACTCACTCCTTTCGCGAAACGTATAAGAAACAAGCTTGTGAGGGCTCGCCGCCAAAGCTGCGCTCCCCTCCCTCTGCTCTGCCTTTCAGTCAGTATCTAAACCTTTCCAGAGCTTTGGCTCCCAACCACTCCCTGCGCTGCTGCTGATTGACAGGTAATATGTTCACTGAAATAAGGTTTTATTCTCCCTGTCAGGATTTTCTTTATGATTTACTGTTGGGCTTGTGAGCTAAACTTGTAATTAGTTCACCCCCCAGTGCCCTTATGCAAGAGGTCATCTAAAGTGATTCTGTCCATTATGATGACTGAAGGATGGTCACTGGGGTTTCCTAAAAGCACTGTCATGATCAGTGTGGGGTGTAGTAACTGGAAGTACCCATGCTACTAAAAGAACTGTACATTTTTCAGTGACTGAAAATGGAACATAAATGTTTATATTGATATGAATTATATTGCTTAACATTTCATTTTGTTTTGGTAAGGTGTACACACAATTAAACATGGTGGGAATAAAATTAAATGTTTTCTGTTCAACTGTCATAATGTATGTGAAAGTCTAAAGGCTGATTTATTCTGGTGGATCGCTTCATTGTGATGGTTCATGTAAATGAACCACCTCACAGATTCAGATTTACACAGCATGTAGGGTTTTTATAGCTAAACACTTATATGTGCTCATATGTGACAGATATCGGATCTGTTTCATAACAGTGTAAACAGGCAAAGAAACTGGATGCATTCAGATATGATAAGACTGGTTTCAGGCCTAATTCATATGTGGAAATAAATCAGATTAAAATCAGGTATGTGCCGATGCGAATGTCATGTAAACACATTGCGTTTTCTATGTCATTAAAACTGCGACAATTTAGAACTTCACTGCGGTTTAATGACAGCATGTGGGAAGTACGTGTGGAAGTGTGGTAATGTTAAATGACAACAAATGCAAGAAACATAGAGGCAAAAAGTGCAGACTGAAGTTACATACATGAGCAGTGTATCAGATATGAGTCACAATTCAAAGAATGTGTAAACAGAAGATAAAAAAAATCTCAAAGAATCGCAAATGATCTTGAACTTACGTGCAAATGAAAGGTTTCAGCTCTCTTCTTGTAAACGACTCTTACAGTAATTAATGCCTTTAACATATAAAATATTCCTAATCATTATTGTTTAGAGCAGAGAGGTGCAAGAACAGCTTATATTTTCAAAAACCTGCAATACTCCGACAGTAAAAAGTGTTTACGTCTGCTCAGATCCTGAAGTGGGGCTAAGCACTCTTCCACGTCAAAGACCGTTTTTATCATTTTAAGCTTTGGTGTGGATTTAAGCGTATGCACACTCTACGATCAAATCTGAGCGTACGTACACTTTATAAATGAGGCCCCTGCAGTGTACACAAGGCCTTAGATGCTGCTGATGTTTTTGGCTATGTTGTATAAAATATTCAAGGTTTTGTATTAGAATATATTTTAAAAGGGATCAATTATCAGTATTACATGATCTTTCAGATTATTATAATTTCCCGACTTAACCTCAGTACACTTAAAGAAACTTAAAAAAAAAATTAAAGTATTTGTTTCTTAAATATTTACAAAACAAATATGACCATAAACTTTTAGAGTGTAAAAACTAGACTGTCAAAAATGACATCCTTTTAAAAAAAATTGCATTGCTATTGTAGCAGAAAAATATAAATTATTCATATTAAGTGATTATTTAAATAGTTAAATAATTTAAACAGATTCAGTTCATTAATGATTTACCTGACTGACACAAACTAGTGGTAACTTTTGGGTTTGTGAGTCTTTTGAATTATTCATTACAAACAACTTGCTCATAAGAATCATTTATGTGTTTTGTTTTGTTTTTTTAATTTTTCTAAAGAAGAAACTGTCCATCATACATTAAACACTGGTCCTAAGTTATTTAGTTTATGATGGATAGTTTTTTCACTCTACCAGAGTTTAACGTTGTTCCAATCAAACTTAGAAATGTGTGCCATCTAGGAGATGCATGTCAAATCAAAACAATATGCATAAATCAGCTCAAAATATCAACCATGCTTGATATCCTCTGACTGGATGCATTTATAGTCTGATTTGGAGTATGTGACCATCATACACTGCATGACTTTCAATTAAATCTGTCAGCTCAAATCTTTAGCCTGGCTCTGACTTTCAGCAACTAGCAAAGGAAAATCATTAAAAAAAAAAAAATTGTGCAGTGTACTCCAACCTTAAAGATACCCACATTGTGCATGTTGTGGGTTTATCAATAACCTCTAACCTGGAAAACAGTGTTATTTGGTTTATTTTTTTACTGTATTGAGCAAAACAGTCTTCAAGATGGCCCCTTCATTGTGAAGTAGTAAGTCCTGTACCTTAAGTGTACTTTAATTCCAAATTGATTGCTTTCCAAACATTGCTGTCATTACAACACTCGGCCAATCTCTTTTCTCCCACTTTCTTTCCCTCTCTCACGCACTCCCTATCTCTGCCTCTTTCTCTGTTCCTTTCATTTCCAAATAAAGAGACTGTCTCTTTTGTTACAGAGTGCTACAATTCATTACTGTGAACAGCTGCGCACATGCACTGAAGCAATTAAAACAATGAGCCGCTCTCCTTGAGAAGATTTCATCAGTATGAAGCGACACATGAAGGTTACTACATTTAGGCGAGCGCTGTCTGTGCAGACAGATTCTCATGAAGGAATAAAAAGCTTTTTATTCCTGTTCTGTACTAGTTTGCCTTTCATTGTGCTGCTCAGACACATTTTTCCTTTTTTCTGAGCTTTTCTGATTTGCATGCCTTTTAGCAGGCATATTCTAAGGAATGATTACCAATCACCTTTAAGAGTCACAAAAAGGATTCATTATGGTCACCTCTTGAAATAGTCCAAACTAATGAAGAGTTTGCACTATTTGTGGTTATGTCATTGACAGATTTCCCTTTTAGATTAAGCTTCAGCAAAAATTACTCTTTCACTGAGCCTGTGAGTATCTAATCATCTCTTTGTTAAAATAATGACCTTTTTTTTTCTTTCTCTCTTTCTTGGTTTTATTTTTTAATCTTTTGCACTAAACAAACAAATAATCACTGCCACCTTTTTATCCCACATTTAAGAACCATTATTATTATTATTTTCTAACATGCACAGCGGATGCGCGTTAGATTATTTGTTTCTGCAGGATGCCATTTTCCCAACAATTTTCTCGCAAATTGCTCTTCTTTCAACACAAGCATCGTTGCACTGAACGCATGTTATGTAATCCAGTTTACCATTTAAATATCATTTAGGCACTGGCCCATCTGCAATATTACAAGCTGATGTTTAACTTACGCATCTAAACTTTTAATTTGAACTGTGTTGACGCTGTTTACCGCTCCCGCCTCCCAAAGTTAGAAAATGATATTTGTGATATTTCAAATAGAATTATTCACATTTAGTTCCATGTTTTCCCTCTTCGCTCTTTAATCCTTGTTGGCCACAGTTTGATACCAGAGAGCTTTGGGGAGGGAGGAGAAGTGGGTGTGCTAGGGGAGGCCTGGGGGGGGCATGAGTGGTCCGCTGATGGGATACCCATCTGTCTTATATGGCAAGCAACAGATGGCTCAGAAAAGCAAAAAAATTTGCTCTAAACAGGTACTGTTTGCTGGCAAGACACATAAAATCAACAGCCGTGTTGAAGATCTTATCAAACAATTTTCAGTTTCATTGAGTTAGGTGTATTATTATTTCCCTGTCCTCTACGGGGCCTCTTCCACTCACAACAACAGGTCAAAGCGGAACAGCTAATCACTGAAACCCATAGAGGAGCAAAGCTGAGACAGAAATGCTTAGATTCTCAGAAATCCACTTCATCAGTGGGGACAAGCGTGCTGTCTGAGCTCCTAGAGATCCACACACTCATTAAAAAGATCCAATTAATGCTCAGGCATGGATGTGAAATCTCCAGAGAGGAGAGAAACCTCTGGTCCCTGGCTCCGAACAGCCTCGCTGGAGGAGGATGTTGGTCACAGAGTCAATTACTACAATCCTTACTGGAATACAGCCATCAGTACCGTGCACAGGGACACAAGACTACACAATAACACGAACAAGTGACAGGCAGCTAGTCTTGCGTGAACTTTTTACACTGTTTTCCATGTTTCCACATTAGATTAATTCAACTGCAATATTCTCTATACAATATTTTTTTTTAATTACAGCCTTTCAGGGGTTTTGAGTTACATGAAAACAAAATGTCAGTAAAAGAGATTTTTAACCTTCAGAAAATGTTCAGGATGTCAGTGAAACAAACGGTTAACACTTTACAGTAAGGTCCCATTTGTTAAAACATTTACTAACAATGAAAACAATTCCTCACTATTAGTATGTGTTAGCTCAGGTCTTTTAAACAATTTTAATAGCCTACACAGCTGTTGATTTTGTTAATATATGAGGTAATACTAAAAAAAATGTTTAGTATTAAAATTAATTAAATCAGAAAGAATAATACATTTTATAGAAATATTTCTCATTACTTCATGTTTGCTAATTATAATGGAACCTTTTTAAAAAATAAAAAATAAAAAAATAAAAAAAATAAAAAAACATGTTCATGATTTTTATATATATCCTGTATATTAAATGCTGTCAAACAATTAATTGCTGTGTTTATTAAAAAAAAAAAAAAAAACAATTGTTTACATAATACATTTCTTTACAAAATATGTATATTTATTCACATATAATTGTGTGTATGTATTTATATAAACACAAACATACAGTACACATGTATTATGTAAGCAAAAACTTTTTATTTGGATGTCAATAACACACACACACACACACACACATATATATAAATCTATTTAACATGTCTTTATTTGTCTTTAAAAAATAATACATTGAATATTACGTAATTAAATGATTTATTACCATTAAAATTCATAAAATAGTATGGTATAGTTTTTTATTAAATTAGCTGATTTCTGTTTGTTATATTTATGTCTTTTTATATATTATAATATACTATATTATTATGTTTTTGCCATTTTGTTTCTGAATGATATCACAATTTAACTTAATTTCCAAAAATAAAGTAGTATTTAAAAAAAATAATAATAATTCTTACATTACATGTTTCTGTTTTTTTTGTTTTTTTCTTAATGATAGGATCTTTAGGCAATGTCAAAATGAATCTTTAAGCCAAAATATGATTTTTTTTTGTTTGTTTGTTTGATTTTCTTTTGTTTTTGTAAAACAACCCTAATAACCCAGGGAAAAATATTAAACCGCTTGATTTAAATATAAACGCACACAGGTTCGAGTCCCTCAAAGAAGTAGGCAGGAGATGGGAGTCATGAATATAAACGTTAATATTTTATTGATGCAATGACTTTAAAACTCTCACTAAGAGAATAAGAAGGAACCCACTTCAATAAATAAAAATTTTTAAAAAGAAACAAACATTACTACAAGAAAGCTGAGGTTCAATACTGGAGCTTTTGCGTGGTCTATACCGGAACACACTTCCACACACTCACACCACCGTGCACTATGATCAAACTATCAAACATTCCAAGTGTAGCACAGCACACAATCGAGAAGAACCACCACCACAAGAGGAAGGCCAGTCTTCCAGGAACCTCAGTTTCTGTAATAAACTGAAAAATATTACAATAAGTAAATGATACAACACACTATAGGCTGCAACTCTTAACATCAAGAGCAGGTAAGACTAGGTAGCAGCAAGATTCACAAAGATATAAAGAAATCAAAAGATAAATTTGGTTAAATAGAAAGAAACAAAATAAAGAAAATAAACTTCAGTGTACTAACATTACGCCAGGAACACCTGGTAGCCTGAAATCAAATCAAGAAAATAAAGGACAAATTAAACAAACAAAAGAACAACACACACAACTAGACATGCACTTGAAGCAGGGCACTTCAATATCATAGCACAGAAAAAGCAGTCCCCAGATCAGTGGAGAAACGGCAGTGTCTTTAACGCCGTACTATGCAGCAGCAGTAATGCTGGTCAAGTTCAACAGCAGCGTCTTCAAAGCATACGGAGGAGCATAAACAGCGCCAAAACTAACGCACATCAATTGGACTATGGAACGAGAGGGATTTTCCATTTAAATCTCATATAACTAAAACACATAGGAGGATATGGGTTTCATCAAAGCCATATCACACCATAGCATACGAAGGTACAGGGATACCTGAAAGGCGGACACCCAATGCCATGTAAACAGCTAGGGCACCGGAAAGCATGCTGCAGCCACAACAAACATTGCAACAAAAGGTAGGGAGGAGACAGTATGTGGCGCGTCCCAGGGAGCAACCAATCATCCATTAAATAGGGAGATTCCTCATTCTAATTGGTAGTTGCTTCTGTCATTCATCTGACCTCACTACACTTCCATTGATTTGCTTTGTGGATCTCAAGTGTAAAAAGGCCAGAGACGTGCTAGTGAGTGTATGTCCTTGAGTAAATGAGAGCTACAGAGTCAGTTTTCTAACCTCTCCACCTCAACCCTTTCCCCCAGTTGAAGCCTTTGATAGCAACAGACATAAGACCAAGTCTCCACGCGCTTCCTCTCCGCACCTGTCACCTTACATCTCTGGTCCCTGAAATTCTCTTCTCTGATCTTCTGGTACTGTCAACAGAATGTGTAGTGTGTGTGCATAAGAGAGAGGTAAAAAGCAGTCAGATGATGTGTGTGCACATGTCAAGGTGGGAAGAAAACCACAGAAGCATGAAAAAATAGCAAACGAGCGAATTAAGATAGAGGTGACTGCGGGCCGTCAACTATGCTCACCCTGAACTTACAGATTTGTGCTTTACACATGCTGCGCTATGACTTACATTAATGCCAGACCATGCAAAATGACAACATTAAACAAGACATATAAACATTCTTCTGAGAAGAAAAACTGCATTTTAAGGTATATTAAAGCAGCTCTCAGCAGAGCAGTGGGCTACCGTAGATCTGACAAAGCATTTGAATTAGCTTGGTTACTGGGGAAAGGGCTTATTTAAGTCTCGGACCTCGGGAACAGCAGGACACAGAGAACAGCAGAAATAGTTAAAATTGTCTCACACCTTTCTGATTCCTCAATTTGCCCAAATAATTGGAAACCATGGCAACCACATTACCTTGTAATACCAGACGGTGGGGCTGAAATTCCCAGTCTGGATTTATTTTTTATTTTTTCTTCTTGTCATCATAGCAAGCCATATTTGTTAGGGGCTCAGAGAGATGAAACGGTGAAATGTGATGCTTGGTCTTCCAAATAAAGCTTTGACCTGATCACAAGATATGAGCGTTTTTCACAAAACATGGCATTTTGACATGCACTTTAAATACCGCTATTGTGCTGGAGCTCCATCGTGTATCAAAACAGTCACCGGGGAAATCCTGTCATTACAACTGCTTAAAAAATTGAAATGTGCTACTTATTTGCTGTCAGACACACCATGCACAAAGTGCCATGTACACCAACAGCTCGTTTCTCTCCTCCTCCTTTTTCAGACAGGCCACACAAGCTGTAAATTATCAGCTGCCTAAAAGTAATTCTCTCTGTCCCACAAGAGATTTATTTTGGTCTCAGTTTAAATATGATGGTTTGCTATGCACAACCGCTCCTTGTTGTGTACAAATGTCTTAATAAATATACAGAGTAAAGGTGATATTAAAGATGATTTCACACTAGAATTAAATTTGAAAAATTGTGTTATCATTCTGCCTGAGATGGCATAGAAGAAAAAACGGTTTAATTAATCTTTCAACTTTTTTAGTTTCAGTGATACTTTGTTATTTTGTGATTGTATAATACTCTGTTCTATTCTGTGTGTGTTATCTGATCCATTATTTAACAATGGGGAGTACATTTGTTACAGTACTTATTAAGCTTTGCTAATATTAGATCATAAAAAACTGTTGTTCATTCATGCTAGCTCAGATTTATTAAATATTATTAACAGATTCAACATTTGACTGTAATAATGTATTAGCTACCTGATTATATTTAAAACACCTTAAAATACTTTTTCTGTAAAGCTGCTTAAAAAATATTATACAATTATTTGTACAATTACACATGAATTAAACTTAGCATTTTACTTAAGAAACAATACCAATGATTGCTTTAGAAGTATTTTTTCATTGTTAGTTTAAATTAATTGACATGTTTAACAAATGGAACCTTATTTTAAAGTACTAAAGTGAATTTGGTAAATAATTAATATAGGTATGCTTCAGGTTTTCAGTAATTAAATTTGAAGTGAATGATTTACTACAATCGTATGTGAAAAATGTAAAACCAAGTCATGTTAATTTTCCTCCAATCTACAATAATTACTGATCAAATCATGCAATTATGATATGCTTATGTTCTCCCCTCATTAAAAAAAAAAAAGATCATAAGTGAAAATGAAACCCAATAGTGATTTTTGTGGCAGATGAAGAGGTGTCTTTTTCCTTCTTAACAAGAGAGCAGATTGTGTGAAACTCAAAGCCTACACTGCAGACCAAATCAAAGCCTTGGCAGTCTGATGGTGTAGATAATCACAGCTCACACCACTTGTCTTCAACAGGGCCTTCTTAATCAAAACATGGCAAAACTAAAATTCTGTCTGGAGCCATGAGGCACATACTATACATGTGTGTGCCAGTTAGTTAAATATAATCTTGCCTTATTTTCTTGTGCCATGGTGACAGTCCATTGTAGTTCACCCACATGGCACTTGTGACAGGACTTTTCACCATGACCAGGAGCAGAATAGATTGTTTCCTGCCTGACCGTTTCAGAATAAAACATAATAGAATAAAAAGTCAACCTTGAGGTCTATAAATGCTGCAAATACTAAGAAACAGAAAAAGTACAGAACGTTCTTCTCATCTAAGAGTCTGAATGACAGTTTGTTATCAGTTTATATGGATTTCTAAATGAATGTTCAGTTCATCTAGTCCTAGTCTCCCTAGGTTCCACTGTTGTTTTTAAAGTTGATTTTTGTTCATTACATTTTTGTAATGACGTTCTAAGATGCAATGCATTATTTATTTTTTGATTTCCTTCTTGTCTTATTGTGATCACAACTTTATTTTCTTGTGATCTCGATATAACAAGTGATGACTTCCGTAATGTTCAAAAAAAAAAAAAAATAGAATAGAGATAGAATTCATGTTGATTTTTTTGTTAGGTAACTTGTCACAAAGTTGTCATTAAAGGCGTAGTTCAATTAAACATGTAAATTGTGTCATCATTTACTTCCCTGAAGTTGTTCTTAATAAGTTTGTTTGTTCTGCTGAATGCTATCTATATATTGTGGCAGGAAGCCCGGAACAGAATCAGCATCGCCTTGGAAACTCACGACCAACACCTGCACCTCATCATCACGAGCCAATCGGTTGCGGCGTGAGGGATATAAGAGAGGACGCAAGCCGCCTGCAGGATGAGCTAGATCTTCGATGCAAACGCAACTAACCCTTCTGTTATTCCCCTCCAGATGACATGCAATGACCTATTGGCAGCCAGACGACTCATTTAATCGGACACCGCAACCTGTAGAGAGAGGGACTCACAAGGGCACTTCCCTGACCACGCCACCTTCACTGGATTATTCATTGTTTGTTGGCATCTTTATAAATAAATCCACCCTCCGGGGCTCACGATCAGCCTTGTTGTGTCGTTCTTCTCCTGGTCATTTATACACTCACTGGCCACTTTATTAGGCACACCTGTCCAACTGCTAGTTGATGCAAATTACTGATCAGCCAATCACATGGCGGCAACTCAATGCATTTAAGCATGTTGACATGGTCAAGACAAACCGCTGCAGTTCAAACTGGGCTTCAGAGTGGGGAAGAAAGGTGATTTAAGTGACTTTCAATATGGCATGGTTGTTGGTGCCAGACGGGCTGGTCTGAGTATTTCAGAAACTGCTGATCTTCTAGGATTGTCACGTCACATCCATTTCTAGGGTTTACAGAGAATGGTCTGAAAAAGGGAAAACGTCCAGGGAGCGGCAGTTCTGTGGGGGAAAATGCCTTGTTGATGCCAGAGGTCAGAGCAGAATGCAACAGTAACTCAAATAACCACTCGTTACAGCCAAGGTATGCAGAAGAGCATCTCTGAATGCACAACACGTCAAACCTTAAGGCAGATGGGCGACAGCAGCAGAGGACCACACCAAGTGTCACTCCTGTCAGCTAAGAACAGGAAACTGAGGCTACAATTTGCACAGGTTCATCAAAATTGGACAATAGAAGATTGAAAAAATTTTGCCTGGTCTGATGATTCTCGATTTCTGCTGCGACATTTGAATAGTAGGGTCAGAATTTGGCGTCAACAAAATGAAAGCATGTATCCATCCTCCCTTGTTTCAAAGGCTAGTGGTGGTGATGTAACGGTGCGGGGGACATTTTCTTGCCACATTTTGGGCCCCTTAGAACTAATTGATCATTGTTGCAACACCACAGCCTGCCTGAGTATTGTTGCTGGTCATGTCCATACCTTTATGACCACAGTGTAGGATAATGCACCATGTCATAAAGCTTGAATCATCTCAGACTGGTTTCTTGAACATGACAATGAGTTCACTTTACTCAAATGACATCCACAGTCACCAGATCTCAATCCAATAGAGAACCTTTGGGATGTGGTGGAACGGCAGATTCGCATCATGGATGTGCAGCTGACAAATCTGCAGCAACTGCGTTATGCTATCATGTCAATATGGACCAATATCTCTGAGGAATGTTTCCAGTACCTTGTTGAATCTATGCCACGAAGAATTAAGGCAGTTCTGAAGTCAAAAGGGGCTCCAACCTGGTACTAGCAAGGTGTACCTAAAGTAGCCGGTGAGTGTATATACTGTATATATATTATTGAATAATGTTTTAAAGAATTGTTTGACAGTTTCTGTTCTTCATCACTGACTTCTATAGTACCCATTTTTTTAGTAGGGACCAGCTATTGTTTTGGATGAACTCTTCAAACAACCTCTAATAAGCTTGTCAGATAAATGTAAACAGTAAACAATTACTAAAAATGTACAATATAACACATAAAAGACATATGTAATAACTTTCCCCTATAAAATCTATTTTAGCAACCTGCCTTCCTTTTATAATGTTTTCTGCGGTCTTGAATGGGTGGATGGATGATAACTGACTTACTATTGGTTTTCTTTGGCTGGTTTAAAAATTTAAGCATGCCCGTTGAGCACACCAGAATCCAAAACAGCATTTGTTGGTGAGCAGAAAAGCTGCTCTTTTTCAACAGGGGAGATGGATGGGTATATTAATGGGTTGAACAATAAGAAAGATGTGAAACAACTGTTTTTCCCTTAAGCTATTTTTGATATTTGTGTGATTCACTGTGTTCTGAGTAGCAGTTTACAAAACAACTTTATTTTAGGTCAATAATTTTTATTTCACACTCAGCATATTGCATGTGTGTCAATGTGTGCAAAGGCTGATGTGTATTTGCAGGCTTAGACCCAATGCTGGGTATATCTGTTCCAGTAAATGTGGTCCACTAACTGAGCATGAGTAAAGAATAAAAAAACATATGCGATAACTAAGTGAAAACATCTTTTTTGAAGGCTTTTAGGAGACATCAGTACACTGCCATATGATGTATATTAAAAAAAAAAAAGTATTTTTCTTCATTTTATTTCCTGAATGAAAGGACTTGGCAGGATGTCTAGGTCATGTTCTTAAAATACAAGATGAACGCAAATTTGGTCCTGAAATGGGCTCACTAGATATTCTTTTTAAAACATGAGTTTAAGAAAAATAACAAGTACAGGGGGAAAAAATCAGTTAAAATTCCAATGGCCAATCAAATTATGTGTAAAAAGGAAAATAGCAACACAGGCTCACTGAAAATACGTACCTTTACCTCCATTAACAACACAGTCTCACAACCATTTTGTACGAGGTGGCTGATTCATGCTAATTCGTATAATTTGTGCAATTTAGTACGATTTGTCTAAAACGTCTAGGTTACGAACGTAACCTATGTTCCCTGAAGGAGTGAACAGAGACGTTACATATGGGAACTCGCCAGAGAGACAGAGGGGGAGACAGAGTTGCTTTCAGTGGTGCTGAAGCAGGTGGTTGAGGGCAGAGCACTTGAGTGAACACACAGTTCTAGCATGTGGAATGAGAAATGCAATATATTCATAAGATTATGGATATAATTGAAGGGAAACACAGCCTTCTGGCTGACTGTGGAATTTTGAGGTTTAATGCCACACCTCTGGACGAAGGAGACACAGAGGAAGCACAGCTGGAGCTACTCCGCTCTAGTCCGACTGTGGGGCAGGGAGGACTCAGGTTACGCACATTCAAGGGAACACTGAGATATTTAAGCGCGGGTCCCATGGGAGCGGTGCAGCAAGCCGGCAACAGCCGGTCCTATCGCTAACCTGCTGTCCTGATCCATGACACGAGAAGACAGAGGTCGTAAAACCTGGTGAAGGTGTTGGGTGTCGCCCAGCCTGCAGCTCTATAGATATCTGCTAAAGAGACGCCATGAGCCAGCGCATAGGACGAGGCTATACCCCTTGTTGAGTGAGCTCTCAGTCTTATGGGGCAAGGCTCTCCCTGGTATAAATAAGTCAGGGAGATGGCTTCTACCACCCAGTTAGCCAACCTCTGTTTGGTGACAGCATTCCCTTTCCGCTGACCACACTGCCATCAGCTCGAGGCAATTGATATGCCAAAGCAGTCAGACACCTGTCCAGGGACCCGAGGCTGCTTGTCCGTGGCATACAGCACCCCAGTCCGTGGAGGAGGCATCCATGTTGACCACTACATGCCTCGAAACCTGTCCTAGGAGCACTCCCACCCGTGGGAGTACCGTGTGGGTACGGCCGTGGGCCGACGGCAGCTGAATGCACATCCTCTGTGACCGGCACCTGCACCAGGTTTAGCCAAAGGTGGTGTTCCTGCACTACTGCAGTGGACATCACCTGGCCAAGGTCTCCTGATGTGACTTTCATCACCCGTGGAGCGAGGTCCCTTGCAGCGCCGAGTTCCTGCATCGCCCCTTGATCAGGCCCACGCTCATGCAACTCCTTGAGAGCTTTCGTCTGGTACACTTGCAGCGTAGCCATGGCGTGCAAGGTGGTGGCAGCCTGTCCGGCGGCCCAGTAAGCCTTGCCCCCCAGAGCGGACAGCAGCTTACACGCCTTGGACGGGAGCCGAGGCTGGCCCCGCCAGGAAGCGGCACCGCGCGGACACGGATGCACTGCAACGGCACGCTCAACCTGTGGGATCACCTCGTACCCCCTGGCTGCCCCGCCATTAAACGTGGTGAGGGCCGAAGGGCTTGGGCGCAAGCGTGATGAGTAAGGGGCTCGCCACAACCTGGTCAGCTCTTCGTGCACCTCGGGGAAGAAAGGAACCAGGGGAGAGCACGGCGGTGCCTCTTCTCTAGCCCCCAGGAACCAGTCATCCAGCCGCGAAGGGTCGGTCGCAGCCACACAGGGCACCTGCAAACTGTTTAATACACTAGTTTAATGCTGGCTATGCTAAAAAGAAAAAAAAAAAAGCTGACAGTCTAGGCATTGTTATTAGTATTATTTTATTCAGTGCTAGGGAAAATATACATAACAAACTTCATTATAATGCACTGGGTTCATCCATAAGTGGGGATACAAAACTGTAGAAGTTCAGTTTCACAGAAGCCCTGGAGCTGTCAAAAATTTTCCTTTTTGCATTTTACAATTTATAGTGGACCTTTGCTGACACATAAACATGGATATCTACTGTAGGTGCATATGCTAAAGTGACAATGTAAAACTTTTTTTTAAAGGTATACCATTGGTGTAATAATAGAAAGCAATACGTTTCTCATTCTCATTCTACATTCTCATTCCCAAAATGTCTTTCAGAAAGAATATTGCAGTTAGCAGTGCAAAGTACTGAACTTACATCCAAATATGCAAGAAAAAAGATGCTACGATGTCAGAGGGTGATAAAGACTGTCTCTCTAGTGCCAGAACATCTCGCATATGTAATTTCTGTGCACGACTAGGCACAACTGAAGAGCAACAGAATTGTTCAGTACCTTGGAGATTAAATGAAAGTTTGAAATGGTGTAATAATCACAATAATCACACTGATCAACATTTCGTCTCTTAATTAGGGAATTAATGACTCCCCTTTTAAGAGTTCTTCACATGTGACCAAGTGGAAGCGACAAGTTAATTAGCTTTAGCAATTTTTTTTTTTCTAAATAGGTTCAGTTTTCTCAAACAGGGGTTTCCTAAAATCATTAATGATTCAGAAGACATGTGAAGCTCAGTTGCTGGAAGGATTCTAGTCTGTTTGTTTGCTGCATTAAAAATAATTTAATAATATTCTTATTTTCTATTGCAAAAAATATGTTTTGTCAAAGTTTTTTAATCCATCTAAGTAATTAGAAAGAAAGATTTCAATTTAAAAACCCTTAATTAATGCCCCAGCTTGTTTTAGTGCTGTGTTAATTTTGCTGTGTAGTTATTTTATTTGTAGTTGGAGCGGAAAACAACAACTTTATGATCATATTTACATTATATCATGTGTATAGCCACATACCATAATTAATAAAAATGCAGTAATATCTCTGAATGATATTGCTAGTGTGCCACTATTAGTAAATTTTATTGAATATACTTTATGTAAAGAGCAGCCTTTTCAGTTTTGAAGAGTCAATCATTAACCATTAATCATTTTACATAACTGCTATAGATACATATACATATTCATGGTGTAATAAAAAAGATATAACAGCTTTAAAAAGACACACAATCAAACTGATGAAACACCTCAGGAACAACACATAGACGAGAGAGAACAGCTGAGGCTCAACCTCTCATCATTTACAACTCTTCCTAGAGTAAAAAATATTTGTTGTAAAATCACAGTAGCACAGTAGATACACTTTTGCATGTTTCTTTAGGGAATTAAATATTTTTGAATTATTTGCTTCAAAGGTTATTTTGTTGTGCATAAAGTTTGCAGAGGTTTGATAATTGATAAAACACATCCTGGATTTTCTTAGTGTGAAGCGTTCTGGGGCCTTTAGTAATTGTCTGGTTTATGAGGTGTGAAAAACCACTCAGGTGTGGGAAATCATGTGCTAATTTTACTTCTGCTGAAGTTTGAATTTGTTCTCAAAACTATTTATTTTATAATTTCATAAATTAAAACTGAGAGAACGGTTTCTCTTAGATTTCATCCTCTCTTTCACTTCTGTTTCTACTTGTTTTCTTACAGTTGTGAAAGCCATTAAATTTCTAAAAGAAAATGCCATGTTGCATAAAAGATGAGAAATGTTTATTTAACTATTTAAAGGCAAAACACTTTTTTTCTCATCTTGTCAATATTTCACAAATAAGCAAAAAACGAATATAACCGTGGCTACTTTAGGGAACGAGAAGCTGCGTCTTTGGGAACGCATTCTGTGTGACTACACTGTGAATCCGCTATCGTTTCTGTCCAATGGAATGGTGCGACGTCATGGGCAGGTGACGTCAGAGACCAGGAAGCTTAAAAGCACGTGAGGTAAGGCCGGCTTCAGCCTCATGTCATGAAGAACTGTGCTCTCAGGGATGCCGGAAGTATGGAAATAAGACGCAGCTTCTTGTTCCCTTAATGAACCATGGTAATAATTATAACCTGGAGACGTTCCTTATCGGGAACTTCAAACTGCGTCACCGCTTTGGGAATGAGATGGCCATGCCCCCAGAGTTCCAAGTCCCTGTACTGTGTCTCGATATCAGGACGAGAGAACCTAAGAACCTGGGGTGTTACTGATGTCTAGGCTGTAAAACCGGACAAAGGAAGAAGTTGTGGACCACCTAGCAGCGTTACAGATGTCCGACATTGGGGCAAATGCAAAAAGGCCTTGGAGGGCGCCATACTCCTAGTTGAGTGAGCCTTGACACCCATTGGCGAGGGGAGACCAGAGGACTCATAAGAAGCCGTGATTTTCTCGACAATCCACTGGGTAATAGTGCGCTTGGCAGCAGGGCATCCTCTCCTCGGCGGACTAACGCATACAAGCAATTCTCCATAGGGCATCTCTATGGACGTACTGTATGCGTCCAGCGCTCGATCTGGACACATATGCTTCTCATGGTCTGGCTCCGCTGAGCTGGAGAAAGCACACTTTTTTTGGTGTTTAGTCTTAACTCCAGTCGTTTCAAGTGGGTGAGGACGACATCTCAATGTTTGATCACCACGCTCTCCAACTGAGCTAGTATCAGCCAGTCGGCGGTATAGTTTAATATGCAAATGCCCTGAAGCCACAGCGGAGCTAGGGCTGCACCTACTATCTTTGTAAACATGCGGGGTGAGAGTGCTAGACCGAAGGGGAAAAACCTGGTATTGGTATGCTTTGCCCCGAAAGCGATCCTCAGGTACCTCCTGTGACATGGAAGATGGACATGTGGAAGTACGTGTCTTTTAGATCTATCGGAAAAAACCAGTCATCGGACCTGATTTGAGTCAGGACTTGATTTAACGTAAGCATCCTAAACTTCAGCTGGCTGACTGAGCGGTTCAGTAGCCTTAGATCTAATGTGGGCCTCAGCCCTCCATCCTTCTTGGAAATTATGAAGTACCAGCTGTAGAACCCGGACTCTTTTGATGAGGAGGGACCACCTTGATGGCCTTCTTCCTCAAGAGTGTGTCTACTTCTTGTTTCATAACCAGACCCTGCTTGGGACCCACCAGAGTGGGAATAACACGGCAAAAGCGTAGTGGTGGATGGGCGAACTGAATTCAATACCTTTTTTCTACAGTCTGCAGGACCCATTGAGACACATTTGGAAGTAGTTTCCACACTGCTAAATAATCGACTAAGGGAACCAGCTTCTCGAGGCTGGCCTCTGGTGTTATAGATGGTTGGTCAGCCCTTCGTGATGGCGCACCCCCACAAGGAGCCCAAATAAACCGTTTGGAGACCCCATTCGGGGTGGCGTGCGACTCAGTCCTGCTAAGATGGGATCTGGCAGAGAGAACTGAGCACAATGCCAAGGACATAATTTGCCTACTGAATCCTGTCGACAGCAGAATTGACAGCGTCGCCGAACAGGCCAGAAGGTGAAAGCAGGGCGTCCAGAAGGAAGAACCCTGTCTTTGTCTTACATATCAGACACAGTCAGCCATAAGTGCAGCCCTCCAGAGCTAAGAGATGTTGTCAGAGCTTACCATTCAGTGTCATCCAGCTCTCTCAGCAGCTCAGCCTGGTACACTTGTAATTCAGCCATTGTGTGCATACATGCACCGGCCTGACCTGCTGCAAAGTTGCTGACTAGCGCTAATGTTGCTTTGTGGGCAAGATAGGAGCCTACAGATACAATGCCAAACTAGGGGACAGATAGCTAGCTAGCGTCCGTTCAACCCTTGGCATTGCTCTGTACTCGCAATCATTCAAACCCATCACATTACCATAGTAATCATTGGCAGGAATGAAGATCTGGGCTGAAAAAGATTTTCCCCCATGACTTACACACGGGCTCCTATGTGAAGGTGATGGCCGAGCACATAAGAAACACTGGAGCGAGTTTGCTTTTACGTGGCCCAGTCTGTTTCTTGGCTGGCTAGCTACAGCACGAGTAACCACCTCCAACTACTCATAATTTGTGACTGGAGCGGAGGCTCATTGAAACTTTCTACATCCACCTCCTCGGATCTTGATCTGGAGAACAAGGATGGAGATAGAGCTCTGAGCTGCGAGCAGAACATCAAAGGCGCCTCATTCTGTTTTTCTGTCTCAGCAGCCGCGGGACACGAACCATGAGATTCACTTTTGAAAACCCCCTCCTGACGTCACCTGCCCATTATTTCCCGCTCTTCCATTGAACAGATGCGATAGCGGATTCACAGAGTGGTCACACAGAAGGCATTCCCAAAGCGGTGACGCAGCTCGACGTTCCCGATAAGGAACCTCTCTTACTTCTCCTACACAATTTAGAGAACTGTAGATATTTCTAATTTAAAAAAAAAAACATTTAATGTTGCATCAGAATCACATAAACCACCATTTAAAGAAATGCTGTGTTCTATCCTTGGTTAGAGCCTCATTTTTACTTTACCAACCTCACACAACTCAGGGCCGAGTCCTTGGGTGGTTTGCAGGCTTCAGCCCTTCAATGAGACTCAGTTCAGTCTAAAAGCCTCTCCTGATGCATACAGTCATTTAGATGAAAATGTCAAGTAGTCTGGGATAGAGGACTGTAATTATTCAGTATCAATGTTTCAGTTTGATTATCACTTTATGTTTGTCTTTTATGTGCATATCTGAAATAATAATGTTTGACTCTTAAAACATTATGGCCTGGTTTGACAGACAGGGCTTAGACTAAGCCAGGATTGGGCCTAGTTCAATAAGGCATTAAAGTAATTTTTATAAATGTGACTTAGAAAAAAACATTACTGGTGTGCATCTTAAAACAAAACAAAGGCATTTTCTGTGACTATGCTTAAACCTTGTTTGTGAAACCGGGGGTAAAACTTATTTTAAAGGGATAGTTGAAAGATTGATGTTATACTCCCAGGGCATCCAATATCAGTTTGTGCAAGAAACTGAACAAAATTTATATAATTTTTACCTTTAATACACTATGTTCAACCCTCCTGGGTGTGTTCACATCAACCAGTGCATCTTTTTCTTGCTTTACGGTAGATCACAGACTCCACCACCTATCTCTCAAATGGACCATTGACACTCCATCTACAATCTCAATTATGAGTGGCAATTGTCCATTTGAGAGATAGATGGTGGTAATGCATGTATGACCATGTTAGTTTCACTTAGTGTAAATAGCATCTATTTGCACTTATAGCCAATAGACAGAAGAAATTATGTGTTGCCCAATCAGAAGCAAGAGCTTTGATTATGTTATATTGTATTTTATGTAGTGAATTAATGGATAGTTTAGGGAATGAGGGAGTAAGCACAACTCCCAGGTGGTCTAAGTTTTATCAGTTTATTCCAGAAAATTGCTGATCACAGTAAATCCAGAATGACTGAAGGAGGCTTCTGTTGAAACAGCAAATCTAGACCTTCACAATGTGGCTTAATGCTGTAGACATAACACTTGCAACACCTTCTAAGAAACCCATGAGTTTCACGTTCACACTTAGCTGTGCATGCATGGCCATACAACAAGGTATTTAATAAATTTGAACTCTTTAGTGGTCATGTCACAGAGCTTGCTGCACTACACAACACAAAAGATTGTGTGTTGATGTGCAGGAGGCTGTCAGCACGCTTCTATTCTTTGGTGTTTGTGGTTGAGGGATCGTTCACAGAAATCTAAAAATTCTGTTGTCATTTAATCACCCCCATGTTGTTCTGTCTTCTGTGGATCACAAAAAGAATTTGATTTTGATGAAATATCCTGTATACTGGGCTGTAAAAAGCTAATATACTGTGGGCCAGTACAACATTACTCATAAATCCTTGGAATGGAATTGACTTACCAATTGGAGAATAATTTTCTCTGATAATACTTCAGCAATCACATATAAGTGATAAGCTGTTTGTAACTAAAACTAGCAATGGCAGATTTACGAATAAATCATTATTTGATCTAAACGCTTAAACAAGGATTAAAATTGTTCTTGATTCATTCGGATGATTCATTAATGCACTGAAATATTTGCTTCTGTCTAACTCTGAAATAGTAATGGGATATTTTACTAGGCAGAAAACAAAGCACACTGGATGAGGTGGATATTTACTTGCAATCTATTGTAGGAAACAAATCTTGCAAATGTCTTGCATTGTTTGCTAATGATGAAGCAGCTTTGATCATGCATGCAGCTTGAGACCAACTCTGTGCTGCAGGTAAAGATGATTAAAATCTTTACCAAAATAGTGGTAAAACAATAGTTTTTACTTTAAAATGGATTTGCTAAAGTAATATAGACAACAAATATTGCCATGTTGTCTAAATGGATCAATATTTAGTTCCTCACACACAGCTTTCATTGGCTTACTATAGTGTATAAGTCCACTTTTATAATATTATTACAAAAACATTTGTTTTTGTTTTTTGTCTCTGTATCATCATTCACTTTAATTAAATTGAAAGGACTGGCCAGATTATTGATTTAGTATGTTAGTCAGCACAGCAAAATAAGGGTACTGCTTTAAAGCACAACAAAATATTATTAATTAAAGCTACTTAAAGTAAAACTTTTTATTTAGCATTAAGTGCACAAGTTTGTTAGGAAATGAAGTCATGACAGTGTACTCTAGGTACTCTTAAGTGGCCTTTTAATTAATATTTTATTTTCAAGTACCGTTTTTAACTACAAGCACACATTCAGTAGAATCACGTGCACTTATTTTTTTACAAGTGAACTCTTCATTATTTTAGCACAGTTTTTAGCACACTTTTGCCTGTATTTGGCACCCAGCCAAACACACAGAACATCTCTCTTCCTTTATGTCATGGGAGGAGATCAAACTCATTGCCAGACACAAGCCAGTGACCCTTATTTGTTAAGATGTGCACTGAAGCCACGAGGCTCCCATCAAGCAAGCATTGATATGGAAGAGGACCATATTGCCCTTTCACAAAAGAGGAGTCTACCATGAAAATAACACAGCCCTTGCTCATCCAGATAGACATTATATTCATCTCATTCATATTCTCCTGTTTCTGCCTGAATAGGTTCTCAGTACTGTCCAGACTTCTGTGGCAGAAGCTTACAAGCCAATGACAGCACTGCTGAAGTGTGTCAGATGTACAGTGGAATGAAAACACTGAGAAATTAACCAGGAGAGATTATTTTCTGCACCTAAATTAAAGTGTGTTTTTTCTTCAACAAAAGTGTGACATGCTTCGAAAGGTCATTCTAACGTGTCTGTATTAATTTGGACTAGAAATAGCAACCAGATCTTGCGAAGAAAAAGAATCATGGTCTGATAGACATCGCAGTCACCCCGTGTTTGGACATCTTGCACTGTGAAGCTTTAATCTATATTTAATACCGGTCTGGGAATTCTGCCATGACTGAATAATTCACAGAAACATATTAATTGGTCTGCTCTGTTTCCATCTTAAAGTTTATATGTATATATATACCGTCTGTTTAAGCAAGTCCCTGTTTGACATGGAGGGAAATATGACTGAAATTAAGTGATTATTTATTTAATTTTTTCATCGCCTTTTCTACATATAATCTTTTTACCTGAAATTATCCATACATCATAGAGCATGTTAGTCCTCCATTTTCTTACTGAAATCCTCATGCATTTAATATAGCAATATCAATAAGTATACACTCAGCAGCCTTTGCAAAACAAACAAAACATGCAAGCATGCATGTACTGTTTATTTCATGCAGTCTCATCAACATTCATTATCCTTAAACAAATTCTGCTCCTTCTATCTGCCGAAAGGTTAATGGTGAACCTCCTATAAATTACGCTGTAATTGCAGCTAAAATCAACAAATTTAGACTATATTTGTATGCTTATGAGGAAATAAGATGGAGGGCCCCAGGTGAGCTGTGAAGGAGTTAGACAATGTCTGATAGCATAAGCGCATAGTAAAAACACACAATAGCTGGAATATTGAACAAGAGTGATTAAACCTCTCAGGCCTGATTAGTCTGCTACTCAAATTGTTCCTCTAATGACCTGACCTTGGGAAGCCTTTGATTTGCAATAGACAAATTATTATTATATCATTGCACCAAACATGCACCTGAATGCTGCACCTTCTTAAGAGAGATTAAGCATTGTTACTCATACAGTACACACTTTGATTTTTAACAAGGAATCACTGGTTCTTTATTTGTTCCACAAGAGAAATATCACACCCACAGTTGTGTTTTTTAAATTTTAAATAATTTTATGTTTTATCTATTTTTAATTGGTTTAGTTTACCATAACAACACTCGCTTAAAGGAATATTCACTCAAAAATGAAAATTCTGTCATCATTTACTCACCCTCAAGTGAGTATGAATTTCTTTCTTTTGCTGAACACAAAGGAAGACTTTTTTGAAAAGAAGTTTGTAACCAGGCTCTTTTGGATCAACATTGACCTCCATAGTTGGGAAAAAAAAGATACTATGGGAGTCAATGGTGACCCAAACCAGCCTGGTTACAAAATAACTTCCCTTAATGTTCAGCAGAACAAAGAAATTCATACTCACTTGAAGGTTAGTAAATGATGACAGACTTTTTTTCTTTTTGGGTGGACTATTTCTTGAATAATGAATAGCCCAGCTAAAAGGTAGTAATAATAATCTGATATGAGATTTATAGTCTGGGGTAGAGATGATCTTTGGACTATAAGTCTACTCAGTTTACTCAGTACAGCAACTTAGATAAATAATTAATGAGTTACCAGTTATAAAATGTTTTGGTGCATGAATATTGTAATAAGATACAATTGAATGCAATATAGCGGAACCCAGAAACCTTAAAAGTTTTCAGAATGCACATTTGATCAGTCACTTTTCATCTTGATTGCTCATAAGATTCCAGGCGAGAATGAGGCAGGTAGTGTGTCTTGATTTCAGCAGAGCCAAAACCACTGTAACTTTGCAGAGCTTAAAACATTGAGTGATTTTCATTACAGGGCTGAACTTTTTGCCTTAGCCAGCCAGCACTCCAAGCATGAGTGTTTAATTAGAGCGATTCAACATTTCCAACCGCTCTTCTCCTTGGTTTACAGTTGAGAGAAAAGGCTACGAAAACACCACTTAAAAGTTGTCGGTCGGAAATGATTGGTAGTGCTTCATCATTTGCTTTCAAGACTCTTGTTAAATTGAAATGAAAAAAATGCAGTAAATTCACCCTATATAGTTCCATTATTTTGTGGAAAAGTTCCTAAAATGTGTAAGAATGTGTTGTTGTTGAAAGTTTCAAGGATATTCATACTAACTTTTTGTTAACCTTTTGAACAATATGTGCCCCATTGGAAAATGTCCAAATGGATTTTACTGATAATTTGATATAAAGACTTAAATAATGCATTTACTTTACTTACAACCTTAAGATTTCACTATAATAACAACACTTGCATAATCCACACATTATCGTAATATGTTTTGCATATTTCCTATATATATCCTGAATATTTTAGCTCATTTCCTCCCACATAATCTTACACCACCCTTAATGGCAAAGAAAAAAGGTCTCCATCTCCATGCTCCTGACACAATAACATATAGGTGTTTGTTTGCAAAAGCTTTGAAACTACTCCAAACTGTCAAATGACCCACATCAGTAAAAATGAAAACAAACGACAGGGTAAATAACTTCAAATATGAAATACTCTGGCCATATATCTTGAGAGCGGGAGCCCCAATAGCTCAGGTGTGACATTCCATGGCTGCCAAATGTGAATAATGGCAAACAGAGGAGAATGAACCCTTGATGTATTTGCAGTTCCGCAAGGCCTAGCACGGCACTTTTATTGCCTTCATATTCTCTCCTTTCTGCACACAGAAAGAAAGAAAGAAAGAAGGACGGGGGTCCCTTTCAGCACTGGAGGGCTACAACACAGCTGGGACCAGGCGAGATGTGAGAAGGGCATAAACGTGAAATGATAAAACCATGTTAACACGTATTCCCTTGTAAAACATATAAACTGCTCCTGCCAGCACGAATAAATACACATAAATGTAAACGCCTATGTTGCAGTTCTCTTAAGAAGTGCACTGAAACATGCCAGAGAAAAGTGTGCACACTGTAATTCTGGACACACAAATGGACAAGTAGGCCAAAAGACAAACAAAATGAGCCGGTACCTTATGAATGCCTCTCTAAGAGTAGATCTTATCCAATAATGGGGGAGCATCTGAGAAATCAACAGGCGCTAATAGTTTTTTAATGAGTTTGCGGAATGCACTGGGGCAACTGTGTAATAAAGAACAAAGCCTGTTTAGAGACTCCAGAGCCAAATAATGCATCCAGGCAAAGGTAACTTTAATGAACAGATGATGAGTGTCAGAGATTAGGGAGGCCAAGAGATAAATGGGGAAATCAGTATTTGTAAAAGGGGTCAAATTAATCTTAATGCATTCATAAAGGAATATACACGAAAAGGGTGCAAGGACAGATATGCAGCTAAAAGCAAAGGCTTCCTACGCTTTTCAGTTCTGTGTTGTACTGTTTTCCTACCTGGTGGCATCTTGGCTTTCTTCAAACATTCATTTTGTGAGATCTAAATGAGCAGCCATCCTTCAGAGAAGACGTGAAGTCAGCTCAGGGCAGGGTTTCTGCAAGGAAAAGAGAATTCTGAGAAAAAATAATACAATACTCGTACATTTTGTGATAAACAACCATTAAGAAACCATGACTTGTCAGTTACAAGTCAAGATCACTGAAAAGCACTGACAAAGAGTAAGATGTAGATCAAACAATTCTTTAAAATGTTTCATGCATCTTTTCCTCATGCTTATCTAGTACAGTACTTGTATGAATTACTTTATTCTGCGCAATGCAAAAGGTCAATTTTTGAAGAAAATTACAGTCTTTTGAAATCTTTGATATATAGTAATTTATTACATCAGGCTGAATATCTATTTATTTATTTATAATTCTGTGACTTGGAAATAAAGTTACACAATTTTTGAATGAAATAAAGGTGGGTAAATAACAGTAAACTGTCCTTTTTTATTTATATAATTGCATAACCGCATGCAACATGGATGTATAAAGACATTATTTTTAAGATTTCTTTCTGCAGTTTTATATTTCAGTCTAGGATTAATGAAATTTTTAGTTTTGATGCAAATGTCACCTCCATTTTTCTAAACAATGACGGCATTCAGGAATCGCAACAATATAAGCTGTTTCTTCAGACACCCATTTAGCAACATGAGCAAACATGCCAATCCCTGTTCTGCCATTTTCACTTCTATGAAGGCCAGCAGGACTGGCTACATAATGAGACCTGTCCCAACAACATAATAACCACCTCTTAAGGGCTGAGCATGCCTGACAAAAGCCACTGAGACTACATATTGTGTTTTCCAGTGGTCTGCAGTTGTGGTTTCAGTATATGGGCTGTCGTTCAGATGGAAAATTTTTCTTTTCTTTGACCTTCTTGACTAGAAAAGAGTCTCATCTACTGACAGAAAAAAAAGGTATACTGTGTAATTAGACCATGCTTCCATTGACAGGTCAAGATCAATGGAATTAGAAAAGTGGACATCATGGTCCTTGTAAGAAGTTTTTATTTTATTTTATTTTTTATTTTATTTTTCTCAGATGGGCAGTTAGATGTTTGTATTAGATTTCAAAGTTGTATTTTGGATAAGCTGAAATTTTGGAGGTGGGGAAACCCTAAAAGTTTTCGTTGTTTTTTAGCAGGGAAATTGCAACTTTTTGTCTAAATCTGTCTAAAGTCTGGATACAAAATGGTTCATCCTCTCTAAACAAAGTATTATCCACACAATTACATTACACTGAAATGCACATCAGGTCGGAAGCTATTTATTTCAAGGACAGATGAAAAGGCTGATGAAATGTTATTAACATCATTAGGCTGTCTTGGCACACATTTCCATCCCTCTTTTTTTTCCCCCCCTAAAGCATAACTGTAATCGGGGTGCGGCAGACCAAAAGAACCCCAATTAGAGGTTGCTTTTTGGCTTCCCGTGATTAAATTGAAATGAAAGTGTGAAATGGAAGGTGAAAGCAGGTCAGCTGGGAGGATTAGCACAATGGTGCACAAGGTAAGGTTAAGAGTGCACTTTTAATTACCATAAAGTATCTGCTGCTCATAGACTCTCTCCTTCCCACCTCCTACCATGTTCTCTTACTGAACTTTAACTATTTGATACCTTTTTATTCTCTAAGAATGTTCTGACCTTTTGTTCAAAAGTTCAGCACACTTGTCCTACTGTGCGGGCTGAGCAGGTCATCTATGGTGTTAGACGGTCAGGGGTGAAATGAGATTTTTTTGGATCTAATGGTCATGAGTATGCTCTTTAAATGACAAGGAAAAACTCATTGTTCTTGACTTAAGTAAAAGGAAAATGCCAGCAACCTGGCTTACAAAAGAATCAGAAATGTTCTAGAAGGCACAGAAAAGAATAGATTTTTTTTCTTACTTGTACTTACTATTATTATATCCCTCTATTTCTGTACCAGTAATCACTAAATATACTGTAAAATAGGGTTATTTAAAATTCTAAATTGAAATGACTGGTACTTGCCATGGTAGCAAAGGCACACAATGTCATATGATGTTGATATTTGGTTAAATATTGGTTGTGATGTCGGGTGACCAAAATTCAATGTTAATTTGATGTCCAATAGTGCCATCAACTGACATTGATATTTGTTGGGTTTTTTTATGTTGTGTAACCAAAATCCAACATTAAATCACAAAATCAAAACCAAATTTACATCCATTTTATGACCTACTTCAGAGAGAAACAGAATATTGACTGAGGAAATTAGAGGGTGTTTCTTTTTGATGCAAACTGATTGGATGTAGTAAAGTAGGCATTTCATTTAGAAATGAACACTGACAGTTAGAGGGGTGTGGTTAAGGAATGTCATGCTCTTTCCCAAGCTATTAAATTGATATCATCAGAGAATTCAAACTGATACCATCGTCATTTCAGGGGAGGAGCATTTTCAGACTTGGATTAAAAATGAGAAAGGTCCACGGATCATGACAGATCTCTTTCTCAGCTCTCCTTTCATCTACCAGTCATCAGAGTCAGGACATCTTTGGAATGCATCACTCTTCAAACCAGGAAGAACATGATGGCCAATCCAAAACCTGGGAACCATCAGGACTTTGAGACTGCCAACGAGGCAATGCAAGTATCGTACATACAACGAAACAGAGTTTTAGTATAAGTTCTAAAACCTGTTATGAACGGCACTGATGGTTTTACAACTGACTCTCTTTTCATAAATTCAATTTTGGCTTTTCCTAATGGTTTACCCTTAAGCCTTCTTTGTACTTTCCCCTTTGTGTGAGTGTATTTATGCATGTGTGTTCAGTTATGCGAGTTAACGTAGAGTTAATAAAACTTTTGCACAAATTACATGAGTTTCTGATTCTGTCTTGCAAATGAATGTCCCTTTACGATTTCGACCCTTGCTACTTGCTCTAATGCAGTGATACTGTAAGAAGATATTTTTCTGTGGCCATGAAAATATCCCTTCTTAGAGTTTATATGAACTTACACTATATGTTCGCTGATTTAACAGATTAGTTGATGGTAACTCTGCTACAGTTAATACTGGCAGCTGATATAAATAATACCAATTAATCATATTAATTATTCATAATATACATGTACCTTAATTAGCTAATATGCTACACAGCAAAAAGTTTCCCATTTGGTTGTATTGGTTTTGAACTTCTTCTCCCACTGTTTGCAAGAAAAGTCTCCATGAAATAATTTTTTGATAAGTTTAAAAAAACATATGGTCCTTACCTTTACCTTACTTGCAGCTAACAGCTTCAGGGTGTCTAACACCTGGTGCCTTGGTCATAAATTACTATCCAGATGTTCCTTCAAATTTCACCCGTCTCCCACTGGCAGCACAATATTTTGGCCACAGCTAAAGACACAGATGTGTTTGGCCAGTTTGTTTCCTCTGGTGATTGCACTTTCGCTACTTGGCCTTGAATACGCACAAAATTCTGCCTTTAGAGAGATTAGCATTAGCTAATTTGCTTCTTAGTGAGATGTGCTGCCCTCCAAGGCATGCACATAAGATAGGTCAAAGGTCATGGTAACTTCCCTTGTCAGTTTGTTCCTGAGGAGAAAAAAAGCTTTATTAATTCAGCAGGTTATCAGTTCCAACCTTTCTCTCTGTCTTGCTCTCACTCATTAACACACACCCCCCTTTAAAGTTTTTCCTTTTTTCATGATCTACATTTTTTTGTGGAGCTGTGGTGAATATGGCGCTGTCCTTGCCCATGGGCCTCAGGCATGTTTTATTTATGAATCTGATTAAGCCCGGTACAGTGTCCGTATGGGATAGAGATCCATAAAAGCGGTGAAGGAGCAGTGCGCAGCGTAATTCTCTTTCATTATCTGCAGCTGTATAAGAGGGGAGGCTCCTAGCATTTAATTGAGAATAAGAGCCCGCACAATGCTCTTTGAAATTCCCTGCTCAGCTCGCTAAATCAAACTTTTAGTAACATTCAGCGAAGGGCACAGCGTGTTGGTACTTCAGGGGCTGGCATCCAACACTGCCTTGAAGCCTAGACAAATGTTCTCATGCTTTTCAGTGAAGTGCTCATTAATATGCCTGAAGGACTATAGGCCCACCAAATGTACAAGCGAGTAATGTTCAACATTCTATGTGTGCGACTGATTATGCTTCACCTTTCTTTGCAATTCATTATTAAGCGATTTCAAACTCATTGCATATGGGCTCAGATAAAGATGCAAGACCAACAGTGGCTTAGAATGCGCTGGCCTGTCACAGACTACACAGTAATATATTCTCAGGGGTGCATGCATAGCACAATGCTCTTTTATAGCTATCATCTGGGTCATTCTGGCTCATCTAAAATAAAGCACTGTGGATTACTGTGCAAAGTTAATAGTGTATGGCAGCATCATTTTCTCTTTAGTTATAAAAGAAGCCCACCCTGTCACTTACACCTATGAGTCTTACCTTTATTCGGGTCAGTCTGGCAGTCCATCTCCCCTCCTTTCTGAGCTACCGAGTTAGTAGGATGCCATCGGGGGCCCATCAATCCCCAAAACGACAGCTTGAAGGCCCTCCGCAAATAACTGCATGCATTGGAAGCACTGACAGCCGAGGCGGATGAATATGACAATAATGATTTTATCTACAGCACAGAAAATAAAACTGTCAGACCTATTAGGATTTAAAGCTAGGAGAGAGGGAGGAGAGTAGGTAGATATGGAGAAAGAGGTGGAAGAGGAAGAGTGTTTGAGGGCTTGTGAGCTAGAATGGATTTTATTAAAAGAGCTGGACAGCTGGAGTGGATGAGCATTAGTCATGAGCAAATGGTGCAGTTTATTTGTTGTAAAGACGATAAAAAAAAATACTTGCCTTGGGTATTTTGTATTTTACCAGAAGGGATGCTCATAATAACTCGTCTCTCTAAAATATTATACGCACAAAAAAAGTTTTTGAGCTTTCTGCAAGTGTTTTTGCTTTTGAAAAGCGTCATTGTCATTGTAATTCATGCAGATTAGTCAACTCGGTTGAAATTAACTAATTTTGTGCATGAATCAATGCTTCTCGCTGCCTGATGTTTTAGACTTGGTTTGGGTTCAGTGCCAATGTGTCTTTCTAACAGGTTGTAGACCATTTGGAGACATCTGTGCTTCCAAATGCACATTCTTTTATTCTTGGCGCTGAGCGTAAAACTTCCGTGAAGAAAGTTCTGCATTTTGACAATTGCACTGTTTTCTCCTCTGATGAAAGGAAATGTATTTATATTACACATACACAAATTCCTCTAAATAGAACCTGATGAGGATTGTTTTATTTTTATTTTTTACATAAAACTCACTCTTTGAAAGTGCTATATAATCTTCATTTTTAAAATTAATATTTTTATTTTCATTTTTAAGAGTAGATTTTAAATCGTATATATATACGCATACTATTAAAAAGTTTGGGGTTGGTACGATTATTTAATGTTTTTTAAATAAATCTCTTATAGGCTGCATATATCCAAATATAAAAAAAATTAGCTATTTCTTTTTGAATATATTATGCAATGTAATTTTATTCCTGGATTTTCTGCAGCCACCACTGTCACATGATGCTTCAAAAATCATCATCATACAGTATGTTAATTAGATGCTTAAAATAATTTCTTCTTATTATCAGAGTTAAAAACTGTTAAAATTTACAGCTTAATGTTAACTTAACAGTGTGGAAACTGGTCATTTCTTTCTTTTTCTTTTTTCTTTGCTGAAAAAATCTACATAGAAACATAATTAGACATTGTTCTAAGACATTAATTCATGCTTCACATAAGTTTACAACAGAGAAGTAGTGACAGATCTCTTATTCTCCGATATAGGACATTCAACATATCTATAATTGTAATTTTAAAAACCTTGAAGCCATTCTTCTCAGTTCTAGGGTTGACATAGTTATTGCATTCTGCTTTATAGGACAACAAGCCTAACCCGAGCTGTTACAGAAAAACCACTGCCATACACTTTAATTAGACCGAAAAAGCTTCTAACGTTGTTTTAACAATAATTTATGCATGCAGGTGAAGTTAGCAGTCACCGTCAAGATATTGCTGAGAGAGTGATCAAAAGGCCTGGCATTTTCTCTGAAGCTCTCACCACCTTTTGGAAGGAAGCGAGGCTGAGAAAACAATGTCATCAGCTCAATTGACTGCACTGGGAAGTATTCATATGCAAACACAGGCTAATACAACCTTTCACTCCATCTCCATCACACCCACCCAGACCAAGATTATCTCTCCTAATCACCTTAACCCTTCGTCTCAACCTACTGTCTGCTTGCATCTAATCTGCCCAAATTAAATCAAATCCTCTCTGGATCATTGTAATGGAGCCCTGAAATTGTGTGCAAATATTCACATTAATAATTCAAGTAAATGGTTTGCATTATCCATGAGAAACTGTATAAAATGTTGAGATGTGACAGCATTTGCGTCTTGATTGGGTACGCTGTTCTGCATGGGGGGTGTTATTTAAATATACAGGTGAACCTTCTCGAATATTAGGGACATGTTTAATCTGGACAGACCTTTGGCACAATCCCCTTGTCATTTGACTCACCTTTAAACAGTAGAGCTATCTAAACTCCAACTGAAAGGCTGTCTAAAGACAGATAGTTAAACAAACGTTAATATTTGAAACTATTTTTTTCTTTGCTCTGTGCGACCACTTAAATCTTAATGTAATATATATATACATACAAAGATGAGTACATATAATCTTATTTGCATAGTATTTTGTATTGTATTAATTTTTGAAGTCTTTGAAGTGTTGCCTACAAGCATGGAATAACATGAATCCCCCTTTTTTTCCCTGAGAAATGAATGTAAACAGAGTTAGCTCTGTAAAGAGAAACCGTTCATGCAGAAATATATAAAAACCAACAATAATTCATCAATACTATGTAAACAGGTTACAGATTTTTTTATGTTAATGTTTGAAACTACCATTTTGCAAATGCGAAATGATAATGAAGACCTACACATGAACACACATAATTGGTAGCCTATAGGGCCTTCATTTATTAAGGTCCTAAATAAAGGGTATATGTGTGTATTTAGTGAATATGCAAAACACATGCAAATTGTCTGGCCGTTACACACACCCATATTCAAAGCAGGCTTTGCATATGGTAATTCCATGCAGCTCAATTTAATCTCACTAAATACTCTGGGTATGATTTGTATTATTTATTTCTACAAAATGTACAAAAATTGATAAAAATAGCCTTCTAACATTTGCCTGAATTCACAAATGCAGTATTATTTACACATTTGAGCACATTACACTGCAGATTTATAGTGCATGGAGTGCATGAGATCTAGAGAGAACCTCTGTGGCCCACAGAGACAGCGGATCAATGCCTGTTTTTCAGTCATGTTAATTTACACAAGCAGTTAGCATTTATAAAATGACTTAAAATGCTGAAAAAAAGCTTTGTGAGTGAGATTTAAAATATTTGCACTACATGACGGCATGCCCCAAATGACATGCCATCAAGTTTTTATAAGCATGTTTTTATACACTTACATTTTTATCAGAGCTTCAGGACCTTTGCATTCCCTGAGATGTCAGACAACCTATTTTGTCAAAGTCTGTTTTTATTTAAAATCTTACCTTCATAAAGTATGTACTGACACTTTTTTGAACCGCATTTGTATCATTTGAATTGTATTTGAGAATATTATCAGACAGAAATGACATTATATTTTACAATGTGAAATAATCTGGCAAATACATGCCACTGTTTTCCACAGACTGGATCTGCAGAAAGCCGAATAGCTTGTGCTTTGTTTCATTACATTTGAAAGAGATAAAGGTGCATAACTTCTCACCCATGATTAAAAAGAACATTTAAGAGATTTATGAAAAACTTGGCATTGCCAGAAAGTTTTAATACGCTTGCAGCTGGCTGTCACTGTCTGACTGTGCAATCTCATTTGAGTTCATTTTAAGCACAATAGCCACACTTTTCATGATTTCACTTTTAATCTTTGAGTTTTAATAATGCACTAACCTTAGCCATCACTGCTAACAAAGGAGCACATGACAGAATTAATATGAAATACCTATCTTTATTTTTTTATGATGTTTTCATATCTGTGTTTTTCACTCTCAATAAGCCCGTTTCTCTGTCCCTCAGAAATCAGGTGAGTTTAAAGTCTTTTAGAAATGCTTTTTAATTTGACCACCCCCAAACAGAAGAACGCAATGTCAAATCATAGCGATGCTCTTTAATGTAAAGAGCCTTTAAGATACAAAAACTTCTAAATTCTTATTACATTTTCGATTAAAGCGATTAAAGACTTTTAACATTGATAATTGCCTGGCCTTCTGTATTTAAAAACAAGAAAAAAAAAACATTGGCATGCTCTTCAGCTTGGATGAAAATATCCTTGAACAGCATATTAATGAATTCATGCTGAATCTTTGCTAGCATACATGAAATTCTATTATATAAATCACTACATATTATCTCTATAATGAAAATATGGGTATGGTAAAAACTTTAAATGCACTGGAAGCCACTGAGAAGCTCAAAACTTTTACCTTGTAAGGTTGTTACGATTTGTATATTACAGGTTGTATATTCAGAAACTGGCAACTGTCTGAATAAATTTTCATGTATGTTTTTCCACTGTTGAAATAGGACTAATTAATTAGGACCTGACATTTACTACAGATCCTCCAATAGGTTTTATTGAACACTGTGTTTAGTGTGAGTCAACAAAGGGGAATCAGAAACTTTCATTTGCTGCTATTTGTCTTAATTTCGTATTGCTTTCACCAGAGGAATATTTTCATTGTTACTGCATTGGTGGCAGTTTTAGTGCAAATTTGATGAATTTGAATTATTATTTGAATTATGAGTCAAGGTCATGATTGGTTTGAAGTCAATACTATGGTCTGTTGTCCTTGTGGAATTTAATGAATTCTGGCTTCTACACTACGTTTCTTTTGTGACTGGACTCTCCCTCTCTGATCTCATGTATAACACATTGCAATACAAAACCACGCAAGTAAGATGGAGGAATCTTACAAAAATAGTGTGTTCTTTTTTGGGGTTTTTTCAGGGACTGACCCAACTGAACAGGAAGAACTTCTCTTGGTTCCCTGTCTTTGGTTTGGCAGTCTCTGGTGGTTTTTTATGCAAACACTAAGAGTATGGTGCCAGGGGACATCAGAGCTCCATACAAACCACCTGCGTTTGGCAGCTCGCTGAAACCATAAATAAATAAGACCGAGATGAAACGCTAGGAAAAACGAGAGAATTGGACACACCCTGTCCACACGTGAGTGAGAGAAGGACTGACACTGAATGAAAGAGTGACAGGAGAAAAGCGCAAAGGGATGAGAGATTGAGCGCGCACCCCCTTTGGGTTTTTCCCAGTGCTCCTGGGGAATGACGGTGGAGAGAGAAAAGAAAAACACATCACATCAATAGCTATGTCTGGCCGAGAACTTTCTTTAAGGCAGATCTAAGTGGGGTAACTTTTGTCTCCAATAGTCTGTCCCATCAGCGAGGCTTCTAACGGAACTGAAAGTCACGCTGGTCCTATAGACATGAATCAACTGTTTGTATGCTACAGCAGAGTGGCACTAATATATGTCTCACATTTTGTTTTGTTTTTCCCTGTACCTGCATTCTTGCTTCAAGGCTATTTCTGGCTATAGAAACAATACGAGTGAGAAGATAAACATATTCACACATTGCAGATAAATCATATGCACTACTAAACACGGGAATTTCAATGCATACTTCTCAGAGCGGGTAATCTTTCATAAAGACAGCATTTCACAAACTCTCTCTCTTTCACACACACATACCCGCACGCAAAGACCACCACCGCTGTAGCTTATGATGAATGACCATTTTTTCATATTCTGCACTGATTTTTAGTAAAAATCTCTATGGGATAGATCTAAACATAGTACAAACGTTACTTGGAGCAGAGTACTGCACTCCTATTGGTTTCTGATGATAGATAGATAGATTGTCAATATGTATAATATATGTTAATCAGTGGGTGGGGCTTACTGTACGGGAGAGGGAGTGGTTAATATGTTTATGCAGCATTTTAACTGTGAAATGGAACATTGAAATGGGCATGTTTTATACAATACAGCTTCTATAGTCAAAATCTAGAAAGCTATATTTTATATTCAGAATCTAGAGAGCTGTCTAGAATTCACCAGTTCTATGGAAATCTGTACGAATTTCCCTGATTCGTTGCGGCCCTGCTAATGAGTAACTGCAACAGGCAGCTCAAGAAAAAGAAGACCTGATGCCGAAAGAGGCTTATCTGGAGGTCATACACATTTCAGTAAGCTTTGATCCCCCCCGGTCTCAGGAAGATTTTTGACCTCCCGGTCGCGAGCCAGAAGAGGGAGCAAATAGAATCGGACACAGGCTTTTCGGGGAAGAGAAAATAAGACGCAAGGATTACGGGGAGCAACTGAATAGCTTCGGACGGAGAGTTGGGAATTAAAGGGTAGATAACAATGGAGCGGGTTATTGGGTGTTATCGCGTGTGAGTGGCATGTCGATTCACAGGCATTCCAGCTGGATGCCAGCCCTTGTCACTCACATTGAGAGCTCAGTCCACTCACAGGAGTAGAGTAAAACAACTTCAGTCACACTCCATTCTCTTTCGCTTTGTCTCACTTCTTCCCAGAGTTCACCGGGGTCAATCCTCGGTTGTAATACCTCTCCCTTTTTTCATCCCTGTCACAGATAGCTGCTGAGCTGTGGTGCGCAGAGGTGTGGAGATGTTTTCACATCTCTTTGATAAAGGGTAGCACAGAACATTTAGCACGGTAGAGCTACATGCTCCTCCAGATAGCACACTGTTGCCCGAGAAGGAATCAGTCCAAGGGGTTACTGAAAGATCCTTACACCTCAATTGATAGGGAATGATGGGATGTGTTGTTTCAGCAAGGCGCTCATCACCAGATTCACATTGGATTTTATTTGTTATTTATCTGCATGTAGAAAACATTAAAAATCACAAACTCACACATCTTGCCAGAACTATTCAGGGGTTCAATAGTGCAGACAATAACAGGTTGTAATCAGATCTACCCAGCTGTCATTAAGAATAGCCTTTAAGAATGCTTAAATACTCTGAGGCAAACACACACACACCTGTGACAATTAAAAGCAGGTGCAAACATTAAAAAATAGAAAAGTTCAACTAAATAAAACTTCCTCATGTTTGGCAGTTGCCTGAAATGAACTTTGTGGTTTCACAACTGTTTTATTGCTTTTATGTTAAGTCTATAATTATGGATCTAAAATTACACAACTGTCAGTTTGTTTGTAAATTAGACTACTATAAAGAAACAAATCTTTCACAGGCAACAACAAAAAAAACTATACATAATAAATTATTATATTATTTTAGATGTATATTTAGTTTTATTTGTGCCATTGTACAAACACAGCAGTGATATTTTTTGGCAATGGGCAATATAAAAAGTGAAAGTCATGCATTATAATTTGTAGCATTTAAGTTCAACATTCACACCCACCAAATGTATTTTGACTTTTTCTATTTCATCAATCATCATATAGCAGCACAGCCAATCGTTCAGAAATTGAAAAGCAGGCAGAAAGGAATCTAAGCAGACCCAAACCACTGTTCTCTCCTTTCATCCACTTTCTTCCAACTGGACAACGGAGGCCGTCTGATCCCTGGCCACAGTAAATTAAGGCAACCACTGGGGTGACCACAGGCTCAAGCATTGTTTCCAAGGAAGAGATATGGAGTTCTTCCATAGCAGGCTAATGAGGAGACAAGGGGTTACGTCTCAAGGAGATGCTTTATTTTATTTTAAGTCATGTTCCTTCTCACAATAGGATAGGCCTTGCCTAGTCAGCCTTTTTGTGGGACTTAAAAAAAAACAAGTAGTATTTTTGTCTTGTTTTCCAATAAAATGTATATATTCTATGTATTAAGAAACATATTTCATTTTATTTTATCAAAATGTGAATTTACTGTCTGATTGGCCATGTTGTCACTCTCAGTGAGTGATACTTAAAGAAGTTTACTAGTTTTAGTACGAAATAAAAAAATACAAGAGAAAGATAACATATCCGGCAAAAGACAAACCTGACCCAATAGGTAGATGGAGAGGTAAGAATCAGCTCATACAGGGATGAAAAAGAAAGAGGAATATATGCAGAAATCTTTCCAGACACATTTCCTCTAAGCTCCATTGTAAGATAAGCTGTTCTTTTCTCTGAAACGTGTGCAAAGCTACTGTATTTCTGAAGAAAGAGGGAGAAATTGCATAAAGAATGAGGGGAAAAGAAAAAAGCATGATAGATGTAGTCGTGTCTGCAATATAAAATATGAAAATCAAAAAGCCTAATCATACATTATGCAAAATACATGAAAAAAGAGTATTGTGAAGACTCGCATTGCTTTTTGGGAGGGACAGGAGTGGATATGGAGTCTCATTGCCAACTGACAGTGACTACATATAAATGTTGCAAAGACAGAAATATGGAAAATCATGTCATTTGATGAGCATTTTAAAGGTTGATGAGCCCCTAAGAACATTTTCAATATCACACTTCTTTCCAAGCTTATTGTAACTTCCTGACTTCCTCTGCAACAGTGCCTCTCAGTGCCTCTCAACTTGGTCTATACGGTCAGCCCTACATTGCTGGTATAATCTCCAAGGAATGCGATTGTAATGGCATGAGCAATCACATACATTATGGATGCCCTGTAAAGCTGTTCCTCCACTGAGTCTGTCAGTTTAGATGACAAATGTGGCTCAATCCATCACGTACCAGACTTTTCTTTCTCATTGGTTGTGCTTGGCTGCCATCAAGTGGTCTGTCTGGTCTCTGCTGGTGTCATTTTGCCTCGTTAAAAAAATAACGTGTGCATCTAAAGACGTGGTTTTGTTTCGATGAGCTATTTGACACGATTAGTCATTTAGCTATCCCCTCTAACCCTTCTCCTTTGTTTTTCCTGTCTCTTCCATCATCCTGCAAAAACAATAATTTGTCTTTCAAGCCTTGGCCCTCAAAGCCAACGTCTCGTTCCTGGGCAACACTCCATCTTTCTCTTGGTAAAACAGCTACATCAGGGTTGGATTCAGGCTACCTCATCAGTTTGTGTGTGTGTGTGTGTGTGTGTGTGTATGTGTGTGTTTGTGTGTGTTGTTTCTCACCGTAATGAATCACACTAAACTCATAACTGTCAGAGTAGTCAGAGAAACTCATAAAAAGGTAATCTGATCTCTAGGAATATGGAGAACTGATGAATGTGAGTCACAGGGTGCCGCTTCGAGTGTTATTTTATCTCCTCTACATGCAAATATAGATATGCTGGTGGGAAAAATCCTGAAATGTATGTTTGGATACCTGTTGACATTATTTTAGTAATGAAATGAAATGGATGACTTAAAGCTAAAGTCTTCTACAAGAGGTCCACAACAGAAGGACTGGTCTGCTAATTATTGTTCTCATACTAATTATTGTCACAAAAAAAATTTATATGTGTTGAACAAAAATATGTTATGTTCAACCAAATCTAAATTAAAGTGCCCCTATTATGCCATTTTAAAGGTTACTAATATTGCTTTATGAGTCTCTTAAAACAGGTTTACACGTATGCAAGGCCAAAAAAACACTTTAGTTTTCTACAAAATAGTTTTAATTTTACCCCATTTCTAAATGATTCGTAAACGACTTGTGTGAAGCGGTTCGAAGAATCAGTCTGTCTAAACCTTTCCATGAGACCTCACTTCTATGATTGGTCAGATAGCGCAGTCCTTTATGATTGGTCTACCGCTACACTTTCTGACATTACTAGGCATGCTTTTAGAGAGAATACGTCAACTAGTTAACATGGATTTTTGTGGTAAGTGCAATTTGCTTTTGTAAGCAAATCGGGCACACCTCTATTTTGTGAACTTCAGCATTGTATAATACATAACACTGTGTTAAGCCATCATTTATCTTTAGTTAAACTAATGAGACAGACAGACAGTCAAGCTGCATCAATCACAATGTTTAGACTACATTACGCCCACAGCTGAACAACAGAACTACAGAAACGTAAGTTAGCCGGTTACCAAGACATATGCAGGGTTGTTACACAATATAACGTACAGAATTACGTATTTTGAATGATCGCTAGAAAATACCATAATCATTAATCATACTTACAGCAAGCCGGTCCAAATAAACTGGCACTTAACCATCTTTTAAGACCAAGCGTTTGGTGAATATCGCGTTATACTCCAAGAGTGGAGGTGTTGTTGAAAAAATGAATGTTAACCGCTCATTCTTTGTAGATTCATCTTTTGAAAGGGCATATACATTTTTTTTACAAATTTTCTAACAGGAAAAGATTCAAATTGCTGACGACTCGTTTAGGCAAATGTGAGCCGACTCTTTTTTTTTTTGATAGACAAAAACATCTCAAGGTTATGATTATAACCCTAGTTCCTTGAAGGAACGAGACGCTGCGTCCGAGAAGCTTAGGGAACGCCCTCAGCGTGAACATGCTCTGAGTCGTATGTGAAATCAGCCAATGAAGAGTTGGGACGTCATAGGCGGGTGACGTCATCAGCCAGGAGGCATATAAGCATATGGAATGCTGGCCGGCAAACAGCTCCTGTCATACAGCGGAGCGCCGGCAGGGTATGCCGAAAGTGTGGTTTCGAGACGCAGCGTCTCGTTCCTTCAAGGAACTAGGGTTATATTCATAACCTTGAAACGTTCCTTTTCAGGAACTCGAGCTGCGTCCGAGACGCTTTGGGAACGAGATGCCCACGCCTCCAGACTTTCCAATTCCCTGCCTAGTGTGTGTGTGGTGCACAGCTAGGGCATGAGAACAGAAGAGCCAGGAGTGGCTCGCAAGTCCAGTTCATAAAAGCGGACGAAAGTGTGAGGGGTGGACCACCCCGCAGCATCACATATGTCAGCCATGGAGACCCCTGATTGCAGGGCCTTCGAGGCCGCCACACCGCGAGTTGAGTGCACTCCGACTCCTAGCCTCGGCGGGAGACCAGAGGACTCGTAAGATCTATTATTGGCATCCACTATCCATCGGCTCAAAGTCTGTTTAGTCGCTGGGCACCCCTTCTTGGGTGGACCAAAGCATACAAGCAACTGCTCAGACTTTCTCC